>WEIV01023923.1:130141-156001 GCA_013390005.1 Calyptomena viridis
TTCTCTACTCCTTCTTAAATATGTTATCACAGAGGTGTTGTTGCCTGACCTTGGCTAGCTTAGAGCAGAGAAAAACTCCATCAGCTTCTTAAAGAAGCCTCTCTCCTAGCCCCCCCAACTAATAAAAAACTCTGGCTACTTAAAACCACAACAACCTTCCCTGTCACAGCCTAAGACTGTGCCCTCTTGTTCTCTCACTGGTTCCCTGAGAAAAGAGACCAAGCCCTGCCTGGCTACAACCTCCTTTCAGGGAGTTGTAGAGAGCGATAAGGTCTCCCCTGAGCCTTCTCTTCTCCAAGCTAAACAACCCCAGCTCCCCCAGCCATTCTTCATAGGGCTTGTGCTCCAGTCCCTTCACCATCCTCATTGCCCTTCTCTGGACATGTTCGAGCATCCCAACATCTTTCTTAAATGATCTACATATGTCTCTGAGCAATAAATGAACAACAGTGCAGAAAAACAGAGTGAGAAGAAGTTTGCCTGGTGAAATAGCAAGGCATCTAAACCTTTTTAAAATAAGTTATACTCTAATTCCAATCTAAATGACTAAAAAAATCCTCATGGTCAGCAAAATGAGTGTCCTACCTCACACAGGTAGGAAAAAAAAGAAAAAAGATGTTGAGGAATGGCTTTCAAAAGTATACATGCCTAATAAATTCTTTTCCAAAAAGAAAACTTGCCAAAAAGACTACTGTATAAAATCAATAAGACATGAACAGAGCAGAAATCTTTGCATATTAAGTGGCATCTGCATCCACTGTAAGAGAGTTTGTGGTGATTTTCACTTTAAAACTTCTACTTATCACCGATATGGTGGAATATCTGTCTCAAAATTAATCATTAGTAGAAGAAGATGTAAAACAAATTTATAATACAATCAGTATCAGAATCTCAGAAGCAGAGGCTATCCCACTTGAAATTTAAGGGAACCCTAGCATGAAATAGCTGAATTACAACTCCAGCCTGTAACTATCAATTAACATTTGGACACTAGAGAAACAGTAGGTGGCAAATACAGCCTCAGTATTTTATAATAAGAGTGTGTTTGGAGGATAGGGAAAACTACAGCTCCTAAAGGCAGATGCTAATAAAGAAAACTGACAGAAAATGGAAAAAAATCCCAGAATTAATGCACATATGGATAGTGTATCATCCTACAGAATCTGTATTTTTACCGAACAAAAATAGAAAGCAACTGAAATGTGAGGAAGGGAAAATTCCTTTCATGAAAGGCTTAATGCCTAATCTCAGGATTAATGGGAGGTAAATGCTCATTTTCATTAAGGACTGCTTTTCAACTTATACAAATACAATTCAGAAAAGATTTAATAACGAAATGACAATTTTTTGCTGACAAAAAGGCTAAAAGATACAAATACTTCTTTACTGGGTAGTTTACACTACTTAAAAATATGTATCTGTATATGCTATTTTTGTAAGCTTGTCACAAATACAATAGCTCTTGATAAATTCATTTTGCTACAATGAAATAAATTATTATATTCCCCATTTTAGAACCTTTAAAAAACCCAATATGAAAGAGAATCAACTTAATACCGCTGTAAGAGTATGCTTTCTTTAAAAGCCATCTGTAACAGTACTGAGTTCATGACAAAACTTGTCTAAAAAAGATCTTAAGTGTTTCATAGAAACAATGTGCTACTAAAGGTGTTTTGTAGAAGTCTATAGTGCTTTTCAAGCAAATTTTTAGGAGTTATTTAGGTCAGTAATACATCAGAATATCCACAGTGGCAAACATTCAGCTGTGTTTAGGCAATTGAACCAGATTTGGTAGATCTTAAATTTGCATATTTGAGATTTACAAAAGATAAAAAAATTGCAAGGGGGAGGTTGGGGCAGAGGGTTTGTTTATCTTACTTTCAACTAGAACCTAAAGTACGCAGAGTAGAAGGGATGAGAAAGTACTTTAAAATCAACTAATATGAGATAATAAGATTGTTTAATATATACACAGACATACAGAAGTTACACAAGTTAAATAATTATGAAGACCAATAAAGATATCACTACTTTCACAATCAAATACTTTTAAAAATATTCAAAATCATCTGTGGGGATACAATCCTAACATACCTATGTAAAGAGAACAGTTTGCTGCCCACAGATTTGGTTTATGTCTCAATAAATGTAAGGGCAAGTAGAAATACAAAGGAAGCCCATTGGACCTAAGGAAATGCAAAGGACAGAAAAAAATGTTACAGAGCTTAAGAGCGTTATACATTAAAAAAAATGTGTGTATATTGTGTACTTATGAGAATGCTGTCTATGCAAGGATAGGTGTAGAAGTAGTAAAATATAAACACACACAACATCTTAAAATAAATTGTTTTTTGAAGAAAGTTGCCTGTATTTTTCCAATTTTTACTTTCCATATAAGTTCACTCACAAAGTTTAAGTTGGTTTTGTTCTTCAAACATACAGAAATTTCTCTGAGTTCTTCTGCAAAATGTCACCAATGTGCTACTATGTTTACACTCACCTCTCCAATTTCATGTGAGAAATAAAGTAATTCTCTCCCAGTTTCATATCATAAACCAAGTACTTTGTGTTAATTCTTTTAGCTGTCATCTTCACAGTGCAAACAAAACTGCTAACTAGGGAGGAAGGTGGTAGTGTGCTTCAACATACACTTTCAGTTTTCACCTCCAAAAATTAAGATTGACTCACGTTTCATAACTGGAATAAATTTGGTTGCCTGGGTCATGAAAATTTATTCTCGGAACTTACGAGAAAAAATGAGCAAAATTTACTGGTTTAAGGAGTCCAGGAATTAAAGTCTGTACATCACTGAATGGGGAGTTAGTTGAAATCAAAAGGAGTTTCCAAACCATGATCCAACTCTAACAACAATGCCCTAAAAAGTACTGAGACTGATGGCATTCACACTGACATTCACTCTAGAAGGAAACTTTAGGAACTGAGTCAAGACCATGGGGTCAATAGTGCACACTAGCATGAAACAGGAACAATTTACTGCTTTAAATCATCGTTTACAACTAGAAATACCATAGTTTTGGGAATATATAGTGTTAGAAAATTTTACAAGCTATTTCCATGGAAAACTACATGCGTTTCCAAGAAGATACCACCTGTCACATAAAATAAGAAAGGAAATAATTCATGATAAGAAAAGCATACCTGCTTCACATAATGGCAAACTTCATTCAAACTTGGGCATTTTTGAATATTCAAGTCATCCCTACTAGTTACTGTTAAAAGACAATTAATATTAATTGTTTATGAGGCAATCCATTTCTTTACATTTTCAATGTACTTTGTAGTAATTCCTGCATGCATCACTTGAGATCGGGACTATGCTAGACACACAGACACACATCCTCCCCAAAATAGCTCGTGCTTCAGAGACCCTGCAGCTGACTACAGAATCAGACATCAGGATAAAACGTCAACTGAAAAAATTCAGCCCTAAAGGGGCCATTGGCATTTATTTCTTTTCTTATTTTACCTTGCTGCTGCAGGATGTGCATCTGTTCACTTGCTAGATATTAGAGTGGATCCAAAAACTTTTTTTGAAGAAATATTATAAATGTAATCTCAACGATAGTTTAACAGTGTGTTTCTAAAAGAAAACGTTTCCCTTGTGTCATAATTTCTCCCTTATTGAAAGAATTTTGCTGCTGTTATTAATGGGCTGCAAGAAATACCCAGAACACAAAATGTCTCAAAAAATATAAAGTGAATATAGATGTTGTGCTCCAAGTTTCAGTAGAAAATTTCTTAAAGACACTGGAAGACAAATTTGAGTTAATCCCTAGAATAACAAGCACTTCTGAGATGTAAGAGAAATTAGGTTTAGCTAAATCAGAAGGTAGCCAAGACAACTGTGCCCATATATGTGCTGAATACAGACTTCTGAGAAGATTATCTACTTCAATTTCTCTTACATATCCTGCTTAGTTGTCACAGTACCTATGCAAACACACACAAGTTAACGACTGTCTCAATCTCCAACATTATTGCAAAAGTGTTAAGGAGCAGAAGGAGAGGAAAGGAATAAAACTTGCATTTTATTAAAAAAATTACTTTCTTTTTCTCTGTAACTTGGTCAGGTCAGAAGCTCCTTTTCACATGCAATATTGTAACATCATTACAGATGCAATCAAAAACAAACAAACCCAACCAAAATGATTATATTCTTGGATCTAACTAAAAAGCTTTAGAAACAGCACAGAGAACATAACTTTCAAGAAAGGGGGGGAAATAGGTTAACAGCAAAAGACTCCAGTGTCTGAGCAGCTAAAATCAACATCTGCTTCTCCAGGCAAATGGATTATTCACGATTACCTGTCTAGCAGTATAGTCCAGACACGTGATCACATTTAATGCAGAAATTATACTTGATCTGCAGCTTATAAATCTGGTAGATGCTGAATGGATAATAAATACATGCATAGTTTCTTGTTCAGTGTTTAAAATAGCAATACATTACAAATTACAGTCTAATTTATACAACATCATCCACTAAATATAATTAATTTCTATGTAAATATGTGCTTTAAAAGTTAAGCAATATCAAGAATTTGTTACATCTTTTTGTCCTTTAGTTCTTTTACTTGCTTCAGACATGACCTACAGTCAGCTTAAATCACACCTGACAACCCTGCAGAAAGGTTGCAAAAGCAGCAATTAGGAACTGAAAACACACAAATAATTGTCATCTGGGGAGCAATTTGTGCCTGTTACTGAAAAATGCTAGAGTCCATCACATCACAAGACAGTCCTAGCATCAGGAAACACAACCAGAGAAGTGCTAGCAAGGCAGGGAGAACCGAGCAGAGCCCAAGATGAACTTGTTGGGGCATTAGGAAATAGCAGAGGATTCAGAGTAACTGGTTCCCTTCTTCCTAACACAGATAACTCCTTCCTGTTGATCTTCACCATCTGCATTTTTATATTCTGCCTGCAATGCACAACTTTTTAGAAAAAAAATAGTTAAAGGGATTTTCATAATGAGTGAGGAAACACTGAAACAATGATAATTGGTTTTAATTATTAAGTGCACCAAATGGAATTCCTCTCATTTATTTTATTTTTATTGTAATTTCTGCTATGCTGTAATATCAGTGAATTGACTATTATCCTGAAGTGTCACTCTTCATAATATTCACTTTACAGAAAAATTAAACAGCTAGTTGAACAATTCTATTAAAAACAAATTCAGTGCTCAACTAGAGTTCTGTGACCAAAACAAGCTTACCATTTTAATTCTTCAGTCATAATCTACTATTTTAATAATTTATCAAATTCTTTTCAAGCCTAACTTTTACACTGAGGCCAGACATAATCTGAAATAAATCATTAATATAATTCCAATAAGGCCAGCCAAATTAGGGAAGCAATTTTCTCTACATAGCTGCAGACCTTCTACTTCATGTTAGGATTACTGACCTTACATTGACTCATCTCAGTGCTTATCCTGCATTAAATAGTTAAGGAAAGCCATTTAGAAGATTGTTTCACTTCAGTATAGAAAGTTTTATCAGTGTAAAAGCATTTATACTGTTACCTTTTTTCCAAAACATGGTACTCTACATACTTACCATAACAGCAGTTTAGTGACCCTCAAGGTATTATAAACTCTAGGGAAAATATCAACCCTAGATGTTTCATTCTGGCTAATGTAGGCTTAAGAAAAATGTATGTCTTTCCATAGTTCCCACAGTGACCTACCTGAGGCATGCCCACCAAAAATAATTTTCTTAAGGCTTGCAACCATCACAGAACAGAGATTAAAACAGACGTCAAAACTGCAGTGGTCATTAAAACATAAATAACATGGGAATACATTGTCATTCACCCAAGAGCTGCATTCCCAAGACAGTCTGTATTTAACAGTAATAGAACACAAGCATAAGGGGAAGACACTAACCTTCTACAACAAATTGTACAAAAGCAATTTAAACTTCCGTCATTATTCATTGTCTGTGTTGTGCCACTAGAGCACATCACATTTTACATACATCTTGTTTTCATTGCATCCCCCAGCCAACAAGCATTTGTCTTACTGTTCAAACACTGGAGTCATTAACATGTGCTTTGAGGCGCCACAAACTGAATGTATTCAATTGTTGGCAAGGCAAGAGATCTGATCAGAGCATCAGGAAACCACATAGGAAGTTTAACACACAAAACAAGCACAAATGCATGCAAATCCTGAGGCCCACCTGAGAATGTTCCCACAGCAAATCTCTTTTCCCTGCTCATATTATGTTAACAATAAGATGTTAACATAAGATGTCCTGTGCCTATGGAATATTGTTGGATACCAGCAGCAGCGATACTTCCTTGGCATGAAGCTTCTCAAATGCATAATCTTATTCACTGGGTTAACATTCCAGCTGGCTAAAGGTACTTCTGAGCAAACTAGTGAATGAGATGCCTTCCCTAGTATGAGAGACAGGAATTTTAAGGAGGCTAAGTTAATTCTGCTCAATTAGATAAGACATTGTTGGCTTCCCTGTTGAAAAATGATTGAAAAATAGACAAAATAAAATTAGATTATTATACCAGCAAAGCAAATTTACTGCATGATATCAAAACACTAGACAGACAAGAATGCCTTTGGAGTTAAATATGCTCACAGATGTTCAACAGCAAGAAGAGTAAATCAAGACAGATCTTAAAGACAATTTAAAAAGCTGGAAACATGATTAAGGTATAAAAATCCCCTCTTCCTCCAAGATATGCTCCAATTAAAAATATTTTCTTATACCAGATTGCTCAATTGAAAAGGGATAACTTGCAACATCCAGGAGAAATTCTGAATCAGTTTCCCAGAAATTAATTACATTTAATTTTGTCTTCTACTTCACTTTTTGGTCAACTCTATCTCTCCTAAACCAGCAAAAGCCACAGTGATTAGTTGTTTATCAGACAGCAAATACAATTGATCAACAGCACCCATCACTCACATACTTTCAGCATAGATTTAAAATGCATAATACAAAAGAAGTTCACTGACATAAACAGCAGAAAGCAATGTAACTGACATAAGAATACCAAGGTTTTAATTTTAGGGATTTTTTATAATTCCCAAATAAATCTTGGAACACAGCCAAAAATTCAAACACACACCTTTGCATATACCCAAGATTTATGAAGTCAGAATTAAAATAATTTGCATTAGAAAACAGGAAAACAACAAAACCATCTTAATGCTTTTTTTTTCTAGGTGCCATCTCATCCAATAGTGTTATCTACAAAGTTGCCCAACAGAAAAGACCAGTATTAGATAGGTCCATAGCTGGAAACACATGTTCCTGTTGCAATGACTACAAAACCAGTTTATTTCTTTTTCTTTCCACACAATATATTTCTCACTTATGTTTCACCCTAAGGTTATTTGCTTTTCATTATCATCACTTGCATTGATGTTTTTTTGTTCCATTTAAAAAGGAAACTGCCTAGATGCATACTATGCTCTCTTGGCTAATTCTTCTAGATTACTATTTCTCATACATAATCAATCTACTCTAAGCCTTCCCTTGTAAAACAGGTGATATACCAAGGAATAACATGCCTTCTGGGACAAAGATTACATCACTGACTTTTTACCTTAACACATCAATCATTCTACTTCAATTCTCCTTGACAACTACTAGTCCCCTAAAGCCATGCAGAAAAACAGTGAAGATTAGCATTTTATATCATCTCAGAGCTGCTTCAGAGATCCAGAAATGAGCCATTTTGCATCTTCGTGATTTCTGATGGCTTAATCTAAGTATTTTAATTAGCCCTGCATTTTTGGGTCTTACACAAAGAATGAAAATCAGATTTACAGGTCATTATTATGAATCACTCTACTCCATTTCCTTCTGCATTCATTATGCTTGGCCAGATCTGTGTGCCAGCCAGCCAACTCTCTCTTTCACGACACACGGCAAGGCAGCTGTTAACTCCTGGTCAGAGATATTGACTTTGGTGCTGAACCAATTTAGTTCTATTTAAATAATAGTGGGCCGACCCTGGCTGGACACCAGATGCTCATCAATGACACTATCATTCCCCTCCTCAGCTGGACAGGGGAGAGAAAATATAACGAAGGCCCAGGGGTCAAGATAAGGACAGGAAAAGAACTCAACAGTTACTGTTACAAGCAAAACTGACTCAATTTGGAGAAATTAGTTTAATTTATTACCAAGCAACTCAGAATAGGATAATGAGAAAATAAAAGCAAATCTCAAAGACACCTTCCCTCCACACTTCCCTTCCCATGCTCAACTTTACTTGATTTTCTCTACCTCCTTCCTCCAAGCAGTGCAGGGTGATGGGGAGTGGGGGCTGCAATCAGCTCATTACATATCCCAGCCCCTCATTCCTTCCTGCTCAGGGGGAGGACTCTTCACACTCTTCCCCTGCTCCAGTGTGGGGTTCCTCCCACAGGAGACAGTCTTCCACCCCAACTTCCCCAGCCTGAGTCCTTCCCACAGGCTGCAGTTCTTCACAAACTATTCCAGTGGAGGTTCCTTCCACAGGGTACAGTCCTTCAGGAAGAGACTGCTTCAGTGTGGGTCGCCACAGAGTCATAAGTCCTACCAGAAAACCTGCTTCAGTGTGGGCTCCTCTCTTCACAGGTCCTGCCAGGAGCCTCCTCCAGCATGGACTTCCCACTGGATCATTGCATCCTTTGGCCATCTGCCTGCTTTGTTGTGGGGCTCCTCCATGGGCTGCAGGTGGATATCCGCACCCCTGTGGTTCTCCAAGGGCTGCAGGGGCACAGCTGCTCCACCATGGGCTGCACCACAGGCTGGAGGTGAATCTCAGCTCTGGTGCCTTCAAGCGCTTCCACTCCCTCCTCCCTCACTGACCTTCGTGTCTGCAGGGCCATTTCTCTTATGTATTCTCACTCCTCTTTTCTTTGGCTGAAGTTGACCCTGCACAATAACTTCTTTCCACTTCTTAAATTTGTTATCCTAGAGGCACTACCATCAATACCAATGGGCTCAGCCTTGGTCAGCAGCAGGTCCATCTTGGAGCTGGCTGCTATTGGCTGTGTTGAATCTGGGGGAAGATTCTGACAGAAGACACCCCTGTAGCCATCACCACTACAAAAAGCTTACCATGCAAATACAAATATGAAAGAAAACACAAAATGCCCAATTCAGTACACTTCCGTAATATTTCTTATGAAGGTGGGTAAAATCAACTGCTGAGGCAGCTGGGCCTGTTCAGTCTCAAGAAGGGATGGCTGAGGGGGTACCTCATCAATTTTGTAAGTATCTGAAGGAAGGGTGTCAAGAGGATGGAGCCAGGCACTTCTCAGTGCTGCCAAGCAATAGGACAAGAGGCAATGGGCAGAAACTGATGCACAGGAAGTTCCATCTGAATATGAGGCAGAATTTCTTTACTGTGCAGGTGACACAGTACGTTGAGCACTGGAACAGATTGCCCAGAGAGACTGCGGAGTCTCCCTCACTGGATATATTCAAGAACCATCTGGACACAATTCCTGTCCCATGTGCTCTAGAATGACCCTGCTTGAGCAGGCAGGTTGGGCCAGATTACCCACTGTGGTCCATTCCAACCTTAACCATTCTGTGAATTGTGTTACTCATAAAAGCCTTAATGTGTTTCTTCACACAGTGCATTTCTGTAACTAATTTAAAGGAGAGAACTGGCATGCCATAGAAGAGGTATGCTGATTTTGGTATTTTTATAAAAACTTACTCTTTCAAAAAACATACATACTAAACATTTTTTTTATTTTGTGCAGTGACAAACCAATTTCCATAAACCTAATATTTCTGGTTTCCTTATGCAATAATTCTAAGAGTAACAGTTAAAATAACATATTAGCACCACTTCACAAACTTGTATTTGAACATTCAATAAGAATATTTTGCTGGCAAGATACTCTTTGAATTATTTAAAAAGCATTATATAATACTTCTCACAACATGGCTTTGAATAAAAGAGTCAATTAAATAAATGAGCATGCTAGCGTGAGACAATGAACATTGCTTATAGCTCTAGATTTGTTTTTATGAAATATGTCTTCAGGAATGATAAATTTTATAGACCATTTATATTTACATCTAATAGTTAAATAATTCCATTTACACTTACAAATATGTTAGACATATTGTATCAACAATATGTATACATGATGCACTAATCAGAAAACCAGCATATCTGTATCATTCCAAAGCGCTGTCCAGCTATGTAAAGCAGACAGGAAGAATTCTACTTCTATATTGTATTTGTATATAAATATACTCAGAAAACCTGCATTTACCTTTACAGTGAATAGAAACTTGCTTTTACACATGTGATTGATACCTGATTAATCATAGAATGGTTTGGACTGGAAGAGACCTTAAAGAGCGTGTATTTCCAACCCTCCTGGCATGGGCAGGGACACCTTCCTCTGGATCAGGTTGCTCAAAGCCCCATCTAACCTGGCGTTAAACACCTCCAAGGACAGGGCATTCACCACTTTTGGGCAATCTGTTCCAGTGCTTCACCACTCTCACAGGAAGCAATTTCTTCACAATGGAATATCTAAAACTGACCTCTCAATTTAAAGCCATTCCTCCTTGTCTTATCACTACATGCCCATGTCAAAAGTCCCTCTCCAGCTTCATCGTAGGCCTTTTCTAGGTACTGGAAGACTGCTACAAGGTCACCCCAGAGCCTTCCTTTCTGCAGGCTGAACAACCTCATATCTCTCAGCCTCTCTTCAGAGGAGAGGTGCCTTCAGCCCTCTTACTCTATACTGAGAAATTAAGAAAAATACTGCTGATTCATCTTAAAATGCAACAGTTTGCAGGAAGATAAAACTAGAAAAACAAATGCACCTCAAAGTTTAAAATTAATATATCAGAATTGTTTCTGGTCTGACTTTATTTTTTATGCCAGTCATTCTTTTCTGCTATGATCCCCCTCTGCATCTGCTGCAAAATAAATTCTCATTCTTGTCCCTCAGCTCCCTCCAGACTGTATTGATCAAGTTCCCCTTTGATAGACATTTTTCCGAGAATAACTTCACTCCCCATCTCTATTCTTTCTCTCCAACTACTGACAAGTGGAATCATTTAGGTTCCCTGGGATTTGGTATCCCACTCCATAGCTATAAAGGGGTTTAAAGCTTCAGGGACACTGTGTTTTAGACAAAAATCTAAATCAAGCAAGAAATTCCACTTCCCACGATGCTAAAGAACAACCTGAAGGAGGAGAGTGAAGACAGGAAAAAGAGAGACAATTCTGTTTTTCCTCCACAACTTGTCTCTTGTACAGATGTGGGGATGTAACTTGGCTTGCAGGACTCTGCTACCTCTTTTGTATTTACCCTTTAATAACAAGAAGGCATTTAAGTGGCTATACATATACACTGAAAAGATGCACTGCCATAGCATTTTAGAATGTATGACAGTTGTCAGGTACAGCATAAATTGCCCACTCCATGAAGGAAACAAAGTTGAAATAATTAACACTTCAACCAACTAAAATGAATATGGGGACATTCATGAAAGAGGAAGATGACATTAGCTCTCCGTTCTTTTTGAAGACCTAAATTCAGTTAAAATTACCTCAACTAGCAATATTTACAAGACTCCAGAGAAAAAATCCATTCAGTTCAGAAGCAATAATCATCAACTACCTTCAAAATGTAACCATCTGTACTTCAGGAGTACACATTAAAAAAAAAAAGTTGAGAATAATTGGCACCATCAACCTATTTTACATTTCATGCCCTTACATTCACAGTTGACATCCAGATTGTCACTAACTGGTTAAGAACATATTTAACTTTCCTTCAAATCAAAAAACCACAACGAGGGAGTACATTAAAAAAGGATATTTAAGATCTTGTAAATAACACACTGACTAGATTTGAATTTGCCATGTAGTGTACTTCAATGCTATATTCATGTATTATTACACCTCGTAGCACTAAAAATAATATCAAACTGCCAATACAAAACCAGAAGAATAAGGTTTGCAGATAAGAGGCAAGCACTTCAGCTAGTTTTTTTCAAACACATTTAAGAACTGTAATAGTTTTAGACTCAAATGTAAGTACAGATTATTTTAATTTTTTCCATTCATTAGCATAAATTTGTCATTGCTTTCTGCAGTTAAAAATTGCAATAGGTAAACCACTCAAGAACAAGACTAACGTGTTCTATTTTGCTTTGTAGTGCTAAAGGATCCCGGCTTCACTATTATTAGATTTGTTTGTACATAGTATGGACTTTCTACACATCTGGAACTGCTCTATACAACAGACTATGAGACTAATGTCCCCGAGTAATTTTTTCTCCATTCTCACCTAAATGAATCAGTTGTACTTGAAACATGTTTTAAAGCATCATCACTTTCCATTAAAACTGTATAACATATATTTCTTTGTTAGAACATTTACAAATTTGTCCTAAACATAAGCAGATTTCCTTTTTGACTAGAAATAGTGCACCACAAATAGAAAATGATGCAAATAGGCAAAGGAAAGTTGCTCACAGCTACTCTGTGAAGCTGCAGCAGAGACATCTGCTACTCAAACACCAAATAAGAAATCTTACACCTTGTTAATTTTCATTTAACTCACCTTCTGTGTCAGTACTTATTTTCAATATTAGTACTGATGTACTACGTGGATTTTGAAATAGAAGACATATAATTTCATTTTTATCAAAAATAGAACTTTAATAGTATTTTGGCTTTTAAGATTACTGAATATATCTGATATCCAGAGAGGTTCTCCACTCTTATAAAACACTCCCTTTTCACTCAGCTGTTGTACATACTGCATTTCTACAAGTAATGATAACTAATTAGTTGATCAGAAGAATTTAGAAATTCTTAACAAAAATGTAATCAAATCCTAGACTTCTTCCAGTAAAATACTGGACTAAACAGGCAATCACTGTGACTACTATAGCCAGAGGACATCATAAAAATCCATGACACATGGAAAGTCTCTGTTCAAAAGACTCATAACCACAAAGACCTAAGGACAATTAATTTGCATGCCTTCTCAGATTAAATGAAGAAGAAATGGAGTAAGATAGCAAACTCATGTCTATCCTGCAAATCTAAAGCTATTTTGATAGCTGTGCACAAACAGTACCTTTACAAAGAAAGCCATCTCTCTTTTCTAAATTCAGCATGTTGCCCTTCAAATGAAGAGGAAAAAGAGACCTCAGGCAGACATTCTCTTCTAGATTCATTGAGAGATTTCTACCTAAAAACCAGTTATTAAAATCCCTAGTAATACTATGCAGTCCCCATGACTATTTTTTCAGAGATAGAAAATATTACGTAAAAATATTCTGATGTAACAGTAGGAGAAATTAGATTGTGTATCTTAAAAAAAATAGAACAAACAAAACCAAAATCCCCCAACCCCCCCCCCCACCTCTCTGACAATAGCAACACTTACTCAAGCTTTGAATGCTAGAAATCAGCACAGACTGAGGAAGTCTTTATCCCTGAATGCCATGCACATATTTGCAGTACGTTTTGCCAGCAAAGTTAGAAGGATTTTCTCCATTACATAAAACCAAAATCCCCAGCAATCACCTGTTCTAAATGGTTTGCATTTTCTATACTGTGTAGTGCATTCTGCTTTGCTCAAGCACTGCAGGCATCGGGCCTTTCTTATTTGTCCTAATGCATATTTCTTGAATTTGTGGGGACAGCAGATATAGGGGTTCCTAGGGCAGGTGAACAAAGGTTGCTAAGTCACTGACCATATGTTTGCCTCTGTGTGCTGCATGTCTTGATGGAATCATGCAGCAGCCCTGCAAAGCTGAAAAACCTGAATTGTGTACTCGGACAATGCATAAGCATATAACTGGATAAAAAGAGGGGAAAAAAATCACTATCCTAAGTAAAATGATTTTAATACCTATAACTTGGGAAGACAAAGGGAAATGCTAAAAGCTCTTTGCATGTACCAAATCATCTTGCTTCTGGCACACTCTTCACCAAAATTTTCAAATTCATGTGGAACTTATTCTAATTCGGAAAACCCAGTTTGACCCATTATTTTTAATTAAAATAAATCCTTTATAATTGGTCTATACAAGATATTAACGTTTTGTTCACAAATCAGTAACATTTAAAAAACAAACTGTGCATGACAGAGGCATTAAAGCATTCAGCCATTTATAAATTTTATAAAATTGCCCATCTGTCTGAAAGAGGCATGAGCTCTATTTGGGAAATTAGCAAACACAGAAAAGCCCCCAGAGTTGATTGAATGTCTGGATAGTGATTTCTGAGAGCAAAAAAACATTCCTTTTCAAGTTAATCAAAATTATAATTGTATTTTTGTACAACGAGATTTGTAACTACACAATTCCACGTGTCATGAATGCTTCCTGTGAGACATTCAAGATGCACAGAGCAATGAACAAACACACATAAGTACACTTCTGATTTTTGACCGCACAAAATAAAATCTGCATAAACAAATACAACACTAAACAAATAGATTCTTTTAGTAACAGGGCCATCATTTATGCAGAATAAATAAATCGAATAAATATTTATCATGGTGAAGCTGCTTGCCATTATCCAGGGAAGAATCATCACAAACAAATCGTGTCAAATTATGTATTGTGTTATCTCAACAGAAAAACATCAAGTATAAATTAATATAGATGAATTGCTTCTCAATGCTCATAGAAAACATTCTGTAAACTATTTGTTTGTTTTCACAGACACAGAATATACTAGAACTTAAGTGGAAATGGAAATAATCTGTTTTATTCCATCAGTGAAGTAAGGTCAGAATACCTATTAGAACTCTTCAAACATTTCTGATTTTGGCAGGGTTACCAAATTAATAGAACAGGATAAAGCTTTGTTCTTCATGTATAAAGTTTTGAAGGCATACATTTGCTAACCTCATTACAGGATTTTTCCTTCTCTGGTCTGTGTTAAGATTTGAAAACTAAACACTCACTACCGATCCGACATATAAGAACCAGTCTAGAGAAAACATCGGCATTTAGTTTGGAAAGGAAAAAAAAGAGGCAGCAAAAAGTAAAAAAGCATATCTAGCAACCAACTCAACATTCTCCCAGTCATCTCTCATGGAAATTTTTAGAAGCTATCTGCACTCTATATCTGACTGTAAGGGCTTTTATGGGCCTTTTAGTAAAACACAGTGCTTCACTACCAGAACTCTGGGTTGAAAATTCTCTTACAAGTGACAATGATCATTTGTCATTTGGACATCTCACAGGTTTCCTGATACCACCCACCTTTTTTTTTCACTTTATGTGAAGTGAATGAATGGGAAAGTAACTGCTCTTTTAAGTTACTGGTAATATATTTGGAATAATATTAGTAGATCTCAGGTTCACCCATGATTTGCAAATGGGAGGAAAAAAAAGACAACAAAACAAAATTCTAAACATTTATAATATGATAAAATAAGGAAAAGGTTTTCTGAAGTTTTCTTCTTTAAGATACATTAGACATAATTCAATGGATGCACAATGCTATTGCCTACTCTTTAAGGATGTTCTTATTTTGCTTGGTGATTCCAAGCCTACTTGAAAGTCTACAACCAGAAGAGCGAAAATATATTTTTAATTCTACTTTGGTAAACTCAAATGTTGCAATTAAGGCAACCTTGACTGCAGCAAACTGCCATATTTGGAAAGATTACTAGGACATCAGTACAAAAGCTTATCAAACCTTATTAAACTGCAAGTAACTTTGAAAACTTAGAGTTGCTATCTCTCTCTGCATACAATAAAAAGAAGCGTTTTTAAAAATAAAGATAACATTGAAATAACAAGAATGTATGAAACAGATAAAGAATAAATTCCAATTTTAAATTAAAAGAAAGTTTCTAAATAACAGACAACTAATATTTGTCAAGAACCTTTTATGTTGATACTACTGCACGACCTAGTTGATTAACTTTTGGAAAATACTGTGTAAGACACAGACCTGCTTTCCTGACATCTAATAACAAAGAACCACCCAGAAAAGAACATATGATCAGTTTTGATGGAATGTTTGCAAGAAGTCCAAAGCAATGGACTTCAGATGCTATCCTACATCATCTGACTGCAAGTTTTCATCCTGAATATTCAGGAGACATACTATCCTAAGATGTAAAAATAAACATCTCCATTATCTTCACTACTCAGTGAAGTGGAATTCAGAATACTAGTTAAGGATTCCCTAATGCAAATAAGATTTCTGAGATCATACCATTATCCATTATCATCATTCATACCATCAACTTTTGACATTAAAAAAATTACTGAAACTTATGAAGAAAAATCATAAAAGAGAAAAAGAAATGTAGGGCAATGTGGTGTAAGAACTATATCTTTTCAAATTTTTCAGAAACTAACGTGCATCTTTTCCATAGTTCATTAACTGAAGCTGAAAAAGATAATCCTTAATTGTCCAAGTCTCTTGTCAAGTTGTTTAGTGCATTTGTTTATTGTAATATAATAATGCTTTTTCAAGTGGAAAGTAAACAACTGATGTTTCAGAGAAAAGCTCATGTAGAAATGAATGTTTACACAGGTTTAGAAATTTTCTCTCCTGTTTATGAGATCAAATTTGAGTATTCCACATGAGGAACTTTAACGTAATTTAATTTCAGTCATAATTCAATTCTAAGGAAACGTAAATAAAAGCTGCAATGCATAGTAAAAAACACAAAATGAAAACCCAATACATAACTAGAATGCATATGATTTGCCACATGAATAAATGTGCTTCTAGCACTTTAAGATTACTCAGAGTGACTATACTGTTCTACATCTAAATTTACTTCAAGTATATAATGAACCACACTCGATACAAGTATGGCAGACCACTTTTAGAAGTTGACACACAGAGAACACAATCCTGCTAGGCACAGGCTGCCCATTGGTTCCCATCTCAAAAATTCTTTGCATGTTCACACACGAAAGGGAAGCAGGCTGTAGGTGTGATGCACACCCAGCAAGCATTTCATAGGGTAGGCAAATAAAGAAAGACTGACCCATACAGAGTTTGTGGAAACACAAACTTTGTATTCTGACTCCACAAGTACTAAAAAGTGAAATTACGTATTAGAATCAATTCAATGAAGTATGTGAAAAGAAAGAATTGGTTTTCATATTAATATTTCATGACTGAGGTTTTCATTTTTACAGCCAAGTTATATTCGAGTTGCCCGAGTGTAGACAGAATTGTCTGTTGTGAGGGTACTCTTAACTTTATCCCACAGCAGATGCATCCCCAATTAATTTTGTCTAGATAAAGTGTAAAACTTCAATTATTTGAAGTTCTTCCCACCTTTCCTTTTCTCACAACATGACAATATTCTTTTACTCCAGCAAATGACACACACTTTGAGATAAAGGCAGCTGCAGCCTAAGATGACAATTATTCTTTGGAGTTGAACTTTCCCTAGCCTCAAGGCAACCCTTTTTTTTCCCATTGGTAAAGCTATTCTGTCAAAGTCAGAACACCTTCAGTCATGAATCTGCTATTGCAAAGTACATCAAGGAGCTGAAGGCAAAATCTTGTACTCTGTAATTTCAGAATAAAAACCCCATAAGAAAATTTATAATATTAAATAATCAAAATTGAGAATGTACAGTGAAGACCAGAAAACCTGGTATTACAGATTCAAATCAGTTTATTCCAACTCCTGCTCCGACAGCTTTTAAGTTTTGCATGTTACAGTGTTGTTTTATTTTGACCAGAAACAAGTCCAAGTTTTGTGGATTTCAAATAACAACTGCATGAGTGCATTGTAGAGGAAACGAAAGAGGCCTTTTATAGGTCAACATTCCAAGTATAAAAATGTAAATCTTGTGTCTAGTTAGATCCCTAGTCAATATAGACATCTTAAAATTGAATTTGTTTCATTGTCTATTTGGCCTTTTCCTTTTTTTTTTTTAATCTCCTTCAAGACTTTCATACATGGTTAAAAGATGCTTTTGCTGATGCACTGCACAGGCAGTAATATGCTAATGTTAGGGTCAATCATTACTTCAAAGCTTTGCTGCATTAAACTCTGCTCCTGTAAGGGTTTGCTCACCCTATCAGTGATACGAACAGTGCAACTCAAGTTGCTGGGATCACTCCGACTTCCATAACATTGCATTAAGCAAGTATGAAGCCACCAAAAATTCTTTAGGAAGAAGAAAACATCTATCTTTACTTTTATATAACTACTTGACTGCAGCAATAGGTTTCCCAGCTGGTACGGCTGTGTGTCTCAGGTCTAACTATTCCTCTATAAACCTAACAGGTATGTGGATTCACACTTACTTTCTTACAAATAATGTCTTATGCGAGTTACACTTAGCACTGCAAATACCTGCCAACACTTGGTTAGTGAGAGCACACTGAACTTGACAGGAGTTTTCAAGATAGCAGTGTTAGTTCTCTCAAATTTACAGCTTTCAAACACCTGCAGTTGTGAGCATCTACGTCTGAGATAGGTTTTGGATGACACCGATTCACTTGCAAGTCCTCCTTCCAGGTACTGTGTCTACTGTAAGAATCATGCTATAATTGAGAGGGTCACCAAGCATCCTTACTACTAACAGCTTAGTAACCCTTCCCAGGTGAAGACCCAAAACTAGGCTGGTGTCACAGATACAGTGTTGTCTCTTGTTGTCAGCAGTCTCCCCTCTGTCCATGCTACACCACAAGGACAGACACTTCAGGAGACAGGAATGGTAAACACCGAGATTGCTCCTTGCAAGTCACTTCCAGGTTCCCCAGTCCCCAGTTACTTTCAAAGATAGCAAAATCTGGCCTAGCACTTTTGGCTGATTATAAACTTACTTCAGTGAACCACACCCTATTCATATAACAATGCTTTTCACCACAAGCTTCTGTGACAGAGCTGTATTTTGGAATACCCAAAATCTAGGAAGGAAGGGGGAGAGAGGAAGGAATAATAAAATACCATTTATGTAAGCAAATAGTTATTTAATCACCGTTTTCACTAAAATTTCACACACGTACTCACAATTTGTTCTTAACCAAAAAAAAATCAATTATTTCAGAACTAAATCAAGTACCAAGCCTTATCCAAGGGCTTTTATTAGCATTTCTTTTCTTATTACTTGATATTTCTTTTTATTAACAATACTCAGCAGTTTGCTTCAGAAAGTTTCAATATGACCCTCGGATTCCACCGTTGGTATAGGAATAACAATGGCCATCTCTCAAAGTTCTTGTCAGTTCAATACACAAAATACACTCCCGAAAAAGATAATGCCGCTCCCCCCATGCCTTCAATTAGAGTGAGCATGCTTCAATGTTCATTGCTTAGTTTTATATTGTTCCTCAGCTGTTCCAAAATGAAGCAGATCTCTCATCTGAACCAGATTACTAGTGTTTACAGAGGACTGTTGTATACTAAAGTCAGCTTGACTCAAGTGTAAATATTGATGTATGCATACTACAGCACTAACAAATTGTTTTCATCTGTTTAGCAAAAACAGAATAAGGCTTGAAGTTTCACTCAAAATATTTCAGTTTAGTACTCAGTTAAGTCAAGGCAACAGATTTATGTGCACCATTACCCCATTGCTTTTTAACTGCTATCATTTGCTACAGTCTACTCTACTGCATAACAGGTGATTTCAGAAGTTTTTCCTGTTGTATCACCTGTCAACCATGAAGTATCTTAGGTAGGTAGCAGAAAGTTGCATCAGCACAGCTTTCCTACAATAGATATGTATGCTGTTCAACACAATGCCAGAGAGACAGTCAAGCTAAGCATCAGTTCCAAAAGCAGTCTCAGTGGTTAGTTTTCAGGGATGAGCAGAAACCCAAGTTCAAAAGCTTGGTCTCTGGTATATGAAGGTGAGAATCATTAATGTGTAAGAGAAAACAAATCACTCATGTAACTTTGAAGAGCTCAAATTGAAAGAAAAGTCATTGAGCAATTACATACCGTGTTGACTTCCAAACTTAAGTAACAGACTTAAGGGACAGACTTAAGCATTTTCTTTGGTAGAGGCTGACTTTCACAATATTAGAACACCCTCTTCCTATCTTCTATTTTAAATGCTGCGTAGTTTGACAGAAATGGCAATTGTTGGAGACATGAGCTTTCACCAAACCAGATGTGACAGGTTGACCCTGACTGGGTGCCAAGTACCCGGACAGTCTCTCGCCCCTTATTAATAAGATGACAAACTCGTGGGTGTTAAGATCAGGCAGTTTAATACAAGCAAAAAAAAGATTTGCGCGAGCTAGAAGCAAAGAGAAGGCAGATCTAATCTCTACTTCCCATTCAATGAAGGTCAGGAGGCGTCCTGAGAAGCAGGGCCCTACGCGTTGGTTGGCCCTTCAGCAGGCAGCCATCGGAGACACCCCCGTGCCCCCACCCCTGCTGTTCTTTTATATCTGAGTTGACGTCATATGGTCTGGAATATCCCTTTGGTCAGTCTGGGTCACCTGACCTGCTCGTGTCCCCTCTGCCTCTCCCTCACAGCAGTCAAAACAGTGGAGTGTTATCTGCTAGCACTGCTAAGGCTGCTGGGGCTCGGATAGACCCAGTACACCGTCCAATTTCTGTCTATAGCAGAAATGTCTATGATGACAAGACAGTCATTTATACAATATGACCTTCACTTTCGTTTCATCAAAAGAGTTATATCCAGCCATGATCTGAGGCCAAGCATCCATAAATTGGACTCACAATGACATGTTACATAAACTGTCTACAAACAAATTACAGGAAATTTCATCTTAATGTAGCAAATATCATATTTGCTTCAGTGAAAAGTTGTGCAATATGATACTCTGATAGAGTTGCTTTGCTTTTAGCACAAACTCCCTTACCCTATCATTACTGTATAACTAACATAATTTACAGAACTATAGTTTAAAAAAGATAATAATAGATCAGATCTTATTCCACATACGCGCAAAAAAAGCACATCACTAGCATTGAAGTTCACTGACCAACTGAACTGAACTCCAATCTAGTAGTCATAGGTTGCTTTTGCACATCAACTTTCACATGATTAATCTGTGCTATTCAGAGATCTGGCACAAAGCATGTGACACCTGATATAGTGACATAATGATACTCTCAAATGAGTAGCGGTGCAGAAAACAGACCTAAGGAAGGAGACAGTGACAGAACATAATAGACAGAAAAATGAGAAGAGACTGGCTCATTGACATGAAAAGTTCCCAGTTTGTCATTTTCTACCACAACACTAGTTCACTTTTTTTTTCCTGTAGCAAATCTGATCAATTTTTTTCCAAACTACACTACTATCCAATAATTGTTACTGCTAATAAGTTTATTTGTTGGCTGTGGCATTGTGTATTTTTTCTTGTAACAGGTGCCGTACCAGTTCAAGAACTACAGGGTAGAGTCAATTTTACATTCATGGGCACATACTGTGTTAGTAACAGTTCACAGGTCTGACTATCGTAATAAAGTAATTGAAACACAAAAGAAATAAAGGTTGATGTAAAAGTCTATCACATTTTGGCAACCTACATGGGCTATTTAACTAATTAATTATGCAAATCTATGTTCCCCCAAGGTTTTAAAACATTCATTAGAATTTTTACTATTCCTTTGTAAATGCAACCTAATCCATAACAGAACCAATGAAAACGTGCTGTCTTTTTCATTTTGCCCTTTCCTTTTATACTATGGTCTACATTCTGCTTCTTGCCCACTCTTCAGAGGTCTGTTTGCTGCCTGACTAACTTCAGAGCAAACTATGCCAACAAGAAACACCCCATCCCCAAAGTCAAACCTGCAAACCAATCGCTTCCCCACTCCCCCATTTCAAACATCCTTCACACAGAATGACAGAATATTTGGAATTGCAAGGGACTCACAAGGGTCATTGAGTCCAACTCTTAAGTGAATGGCTCATTCAAACCCACCACCTTGGTGTTATTAGCACCATGCTCTAACCAAGTGAGTTAATCTCAGGGTCAAACTCTCCCAGAAAAAAAAAAGTCACTTTCCACAAGGCTCAGAAACCGGGATCACAAAAAGAGAGCTGCACACAAAGCCACTGCAGAGACACCTGACACAAAGGTATTTTGGTACCTCCATTTTCCATGGTAGGTGACACTTTCTGAAACTGCTGTCTTTTAATTTACACAGTTTGGAATACAAGACTTACATGAATCAGGTATTGGAACTGTAACCCCAAATCCATCACAAAGTCAGAAATATTTTACATGCTTTCCTATGCAAAAGCATGTGCATCACTAAATTGTTAAATGAAATGTAACAAATTAAATCTGTTAAAAAGCCATGGTACATGGACCTAGGATGAAGTTATTCAGTGGAAGTCTCTGGTGAAGACCTGACTGCTAAATCAGTTGGGAAGAATAAAAAACATTCTAAAGTTTTATGTGTCCAACAGCACATGGCAGAACTAGTTCCCTTATTCACACCTAAAGCAAACCAAGCAGAAGTCTAATATTTGCCTCACTTTTATAAAGCTTGTTAGTTGACATTGTATTTGTCTTATGTGTACTGAAGCTCATATAAATCCTTGATTCAGTTTCCTTTTATCTCACCACTAGATCACCATTTGGCTACTTGTGTTTACAATGTAAATCAAACCTGTAATTTTGTTATAACAGAGTCCCATTAATTCAGTCATTTTTCTCCACCCCATTGTTTCATCATTATTAAGTATAAAAGCTTTCTATAAATTATATGAATAAAGAAATTCTGCAATTTATGTACCTATATTTAAATCTACATTTCCTTTTGTCACGATGACTTTCTATACTCATGTAGTCTTTTATATTAAATCTGTCCATAACCAAATATTGCACTTTCATATTTCATAACATTTGCTTACCTCCCTCTTAATACCAAGCCTCTAGTATGCATTATATCGATATTTAAAAAGGTGCAGCTGTCCTTTTACTTTTATTACATCTAAATGTCATAATTTGTGGTGACTATCTAAAGTTTTTAGGTTTGATCATAAAAGCCAAAGGAGTGAATATGAATAAAGGGAAGGCATACAAGTAATTCTGCAGACAAACCAGCAAACTGCTCAGTACCTAGCTGTTCGCTAAAACATTTTCATTATCTGTTTCTAAAGTTCTTTAAGTGCATTTCTGTATTCATATTTGCATTAGTTAAAAAAAAATAAAAGCTTCATCTTTCACACAGTTTTCAAGCTTCTGCTTTTCCTCATTTACTCTATTTCTAACAGGAACTGACTTTTCATAACTTCCTAGGTGTTTGTAACAAGGAAGAGTTTGATTAGCAGAACACTCTAGAGAAAAATGTTTATTTATACTTTTAAAATATGTTATTGAAATATCCCATTTTCACTTTTGACTACCTACAAATGATGCTCAGGTTCCTAACAGAAAACTTCCTCCTTAAAATATCAAGTTAGGGAACAAGAACAACATATATACATATATATATATATATATATATACACACACACTCTTTAAGTGATACTGTGTAACTGATTTCACAAAAGAAAGCAACACCCATTTGTCAGCTATTTAACATATGAAGCTTCATGAAAAAAATATACGATGAGAAAAAGTGATATGAATTTATCACTAATCACTTTACTGCCTCAACACTACAGTAAACTTTGCCTCCAATGATTCTATGAGTTTTAAGAATATCTGACCACAGTTAATCTTAATTTTTGGCCTAATCTGGCTTCAGTTTCTTGCATTGCTTTCCTTCTCTCATCAGTCTAGGAAAAGGCAACTAAAGGGTGAAGGAATAACAACAGTAAACTAGACATCTGTTACTTTTTTAAAAGATTATGTTATGAACTGGGAGGCAGGGACAGATATCACTCAGCATTTTTTCAACATAAAATAATCCAGCTCTATTACATTTGGCCACCTCATGAAAAAGAAAAAAGAGCACAAAAAACCCACAATATAGTCTCAGTTGACTATAGCTTAGAGGTACACAAATACAAGCATTAAACTTACTTCACATGCACCAAAACAATTCACCTCATCAAATTCAATGTTAATGAATTTAGAGTAGAGATTCCAACACATTTTTCTTGTGTTTTCTCTTCTTAAAACATGCAGTACAAAATACGCTCAAGTTCGAAACTGACAACCATTCATAAACACATTTCTAATCTTTATTTCAATAATACCAATAAACATAAGTAAATCTTCCTACTGGTACAGCAGTTCTAGGCCCAGCTCCATACAAGTCTTTCAGTTTTTCAAACTTATGTTAAACATTTCCATGTTACATGAACCACTTCTTTCAGATGAAAAGTGTTTCACTGAGAAGTTAGATAGCTTTATATAACTGGAAATGAAGAAGATTATGGAAATTTTTATAGTGTTATAGGAATTAATATTACTTCTAGATGGCAGCAGAATCTAAGTTCAGGCAGTTAATTTAAGAAGGAGTAATAGAAGTTACAAATATTCCTTGTTTACTGGCACGAATGCTTTTCCTAATAACCAGGAAATAGATAAGCTTTACAAAACATTAACATGTTTAAAAGTGTATCAACAATAGCCATTATGATCTTCATCCAGAAAATGCCACAGTATTACCATATTGAGCAAGCATAGCCTCAACAGATACTATCTCAGTAAAAAAGCATTTTTACTTGTCAGGTATGTCATAGAACTAACTTACAGACTTCCCCATAAGTTGTTTACTCCTAGGAAATTGTTAGCCTGAAGAAAAATGGTTGTGCGATTTTACAGTTCTTGTTTCAGAAACTTTCATCCACGGTCTAGATTTCACCAACACAGATTAGTCAGAACCACACTCACTAAAATTTTTCTTAAATTGTATTACAGATTGAGGTGCAGTTCATCAAAGGACACTGCAAGTAAGCCAGCAGATATGAGAGGGCAAGAGAGATGTGTGCAGTATTAATCTTCCTAAACCCTGAAATATCAAGTTAAAAATCTTACAGATATGGTTCTGCTACTGCAGTGATCTACTAATATTCCTCTCACTCACTCAGGGGTTTCTCATAACAGCAGGTCAGACCTTTGCTCCTCTAAGGTCCTAGCTGAGTCAAAGGTTTTAAGTAAAACATTACAAAGGGTACAATTCTCTCTTTTGCTACCTATCAATCTACTCAGAACAAAGCTCACATACACACCAGCAACTGATATTTCAACAGAAATAGAAAACCCACCCCCCCAAAACACCAAAGGAAAGTCAAAGGTCTTCATGCTTAAGCTTCTAAAAGATATAATGATATTTGAAAGAAAAAAATATTTCCCAGTTCCATATCCTTATCAGAGATGAATTTTACCTAAGGAATTGCTAAAATTCATTTAAGGAACTGGAGGCATTCACACTTTATGTTACATTCAAGAAGTAATGATGGCAGAAGTCATTAAGTGATTGCAGTTTTCTTAATTTTACTATATATACATGATGTATGCGTGGATCAACTATTCTAAAGCATTTTTTTCACATTCCATTCAAATGAGTCACATTTCTCTGTATGGCCATTTTGTACTAGTAGGTGATATTTGCCCAGATCAATAAAATTCCAGGATCGAAATCTGACGAGTTGTATCCAAAGTGGTCAAAAAGTGAATCCATTTTCATGGTAACACAGAAATGTAAAGAAAAGAGAGGAAATAGTAGAATTTGCACTATTTCAGAAATCATATGTTCAAAATACTATATTAATAAAGGCTAATGAACAGTTCACAGTCTCTTTGACATGAATTTCAGTATTCATGCCAAGTAAAACAAAAGCCACTTATAAGTGCCTATGCCTGCTAACAGTCAAACAGTACTTCAAGGCAAGCAGTTCATTAGGTCTGGTCTCCTCTCTTTTTGCTTCCCTTTAGTTTCTGTACAGGCCGCAGCACACTATAAATTTCAAGTTAAAACAAAACCAGTTG
>WEIV01023923.1:164466-184424 GCA_013390005.1 Calyptomena viridis
CAGGGAGACCTTCAGGAAGTTAAGAAAATATTAAGAAGTTCCACTATTCCTGAAATATTAACCTGCCTGAGAAAGAAAACAAATTGCCACAGAAACACCATGAAGGAATCTGCAGTAGGCACTAATAAAACAGAACTTGAACAAGACTACTCATAAAAAGAGTGGTAAAAAAAGTTAAAATTACACTTCTTTCTTATTCACTGCTAAGAGTCCTACGACTATTATGATTTAATTTTGTAGGTTAGCCTACTCTATTGGGCGGNAACAAAAGAGCATCCTTTAACTTCAAGGAATAAGGGTAGTTCTCTATTCCCTGATGAGTTTATATGTGGGGGAAAAAAATGTCCTAAAACATCATAACAGCTTAAGAAAAGATGCAAAACTTTCAAATTATTCACCTTTACATCTTCTCTTACTCTACTGGGCGGAAATAACAAAAGAGCATCCTTTAACTTCAAGGAATAAGGGTAGTTCTCTATTCCCTGATGAGTTTATATGTGGGGGAAAAAAATGTCCTAAAACATCATAACAGCTTAAGAAAAGATGCAAAACTTTCAAATTATTCACCTTTACATCTTCTCTGTCAAGAGAAACATGCAAACATCTTCTGCCTCTGTATAAGATGAAAGAAAGTAGGCTTCTAAAATGATGAGAAAGAAGACCAGGGCTGGCACCATGTCAGGCACCGGATAACAAAAATTCATAAAAGCAGCAATTTGCTAGACCCTGTGGATATATGAACAATATTTTATGCACATTAAGACATACCAGTAGAAATGCTGTGGTCAGTTACCAGGCTCTGTGCCTTCTAGACACATCAACAACCTTGTAAACTGCCCCATCTGATAGATAATAACATAGGAGAGGTGTCTCACAGACACCTCTTTGCTGCATTTAGGAAGCAAGGTAGCAGCCTGCTATGGCAGTTTCTGGATCATAAAAGGAGTCCATTTTCTGATTTTCTCCTCTTACAGGAAGTGCCAGTGCAAGCTAAAGCAAAACAAAGATTTGCAACTTTTTTCCCCCACTGGCTTTGTCAGCTCATGCTCTCTTAGCTGAATTGCTTTTTCAGATCAGACCTTTTCTTTCCCTTTATTAAATGAAACTATAGCACCTACTGGGCTCCCAGCTACTCACAAGACTTCTATAAGCTACCAGGACAAAAATCTTCCAGAGAAGATTTACATAGTAATTGTCTTAGCACGTCAAAGTATTCAATTTACAGCAACAAGCCTCAGTCACACCGTGTTTCTGTTCCAATCTAGCCTTGTCAACTGAGCCTGATAAAACAGTGATAACTAGTAATTTCTTCTGCCATTTGACAAGGCTGTAAAATTAGCTTGGGTGTGAGCTGATGGTGGGGAAAGTAATCTTTATTTTCACAGTAGTTTACAGCTGGGAAACAAGCAGGCATTACAGGGTAGGGGCCTCAATAAATGTCACAACACTTTACTAAAACAAATAAACCTTCTCCAAAGCATTAGTGCCATTTTCATGAAAAAGAAAAAAGACTGAATTGTATAGTTGAAGTTGTTTGTACTGTTGCTATTAAATGCAGTAACAATCAACATGTCTTGGAAACTAAGTCTTGTGCTCTTTATGTAGGCTTCCCTCAGCTTGGACTTCATCAGAACTGATGGAAGTGAATTAGGTGCTTGTTACTTTATGTCAAATTGCATCATTTTGGCCTGCTATGTACTGTCTCTTCAGCAGCATCACATGTCTTCGCAGAAATCGAAGTCAGTGAGTTTGTCTCACTTTGTCTTTCAAACCAAACGGTTTTTTTAACCAAGGGAAAAGTCTGAGTCAGATGAACCACACTGACACTAAGCATGCTTCATGTTTGCAAAGTTTTCCTCTACAAGACAGTGAGGTATAAAATAATCATCACTTATGGAAAGATCTTATAAAAAATTAAAAATCATTAACATGCTTAAGAAATTTATCTACTCACCCATATGTATCAAATTTAGGAGACTCGGGAAAAAATACACAGTCATTTTACACCCTCTTAAAATTCTTCACAAGCAAGCTGATATCAGTTGGCATCTTAATACTCCAATTATAGTTTAGCTTAAACCTTGCACTTTGTTACCTATGAATTCCAAAGCAACAGCTGGCAGACCAAATTACAGAATATATACACATAAAACCACCCCCAAACTGCTTATTTTTTTTGGTGAGAGATCACAGAAGCATCAACATACTCAAAATTCTCAAATATATACTTATCTGATTGTCTCTCAAAAGTGAGGCAGACCATAACGTGATCAATAAAAAGCCTCTATTTTGAGTCTAGGGTCATTTTGCTGGCTGAAGAAGAAACAGGATTAAAATTCAGGTTTTTGACAATTCAAAGTACATTTTAAGCATATGCTTCAGGAACAAACCAACCTGTGACGTTCAACTACCCTTTAATTCTGCTTCAGAAATGTTAATTATTCTTTCACTACTTGCCCTTATATTCCAAAGATACCCTTTATGCTTCTAGGAGTCCTCTATCTTACCAGCCACTCCTCTCAGTTTTGTGCCTGTTCAAAGACCATTGAGTGTGACCTCAAATAGGTGTCAGTTCCCTCAGCATTCATGGGTACATCCCATCAAGGTGCATGGACTTACTATGTCCAGTTTGCTTAAGTACAAAATACTTAATTTCCAAAGACAGTCTTTCTGTGATCTACCTATATCTCTTCTCCACTTCCTCTCACAGCAATTGGTGGTAACACTTATACCCCTTTATCAACAACATGGCCTGTACACAATAAAAGAGAGAAAATAATGGGCAAGATATTACTAGATCTGACCAGTGACTATAACGCCAAAATCATAGCTGGTAGACACGGAAGCAAATGCTGTCAAAGTCAATACAGCTGTCAGGCCTCATAGACCACACATGCCAACAAGATCAGTAAGTTCTCATACTTACTACCACATCTTGTGGCCATTACAGCCTTAAGAAAATCGGAGCTCTATAAGATTATGCACTTTCCAATTTACTACTGTATTGTTTGACAGTCGAAAGTTCAAGCTGTGCATTGCCAAATGCTAATAGACTTGGCTATCCCAGGTGCACAGAACTGGCTGGAGTGTAAATATGCTTCAGAATTTTTGTTGCCATGAAGTTCAGATTTCAGAGTTGTGTTTACTGCAGCCTGCTATTTCCTCCGCAGCATGGGAGGCTTTACTGAATTCTCAGTAACATGCAAGGCATTCCCCCACTCGTATAAACAGATTATTCCTTTTATCAAATAATTTTCAGCAAACAGAAACAGAACCATCAAGCTTGGACTCTCCTCACTGGCCTATTTAATGCTGTAGCTTGTTTCTCACCAAAAGAATGGAAGAGGAATCATCAATCTTCAGTCACATTTTAGCTGTTGCTGCCACAAAAAAACCCCACACAAAGCGCCAAGAAAGCATCTGGGAATTATTCTATGTTCTTTGTTACTATCAATACATATCCTGCAAAGGAACTGACAGTAGGCATGACAGAGACAAAAAGTCATAGATTTTCTTGAGCATAAAATATTCCTGATCCTGTTTTGAGGAGCTGCACTTTGAATGGGATGCCCTGAAGCAATTGCAGAGAACAATCTGGTGAGGCTTGGAAATGAGGACATCACCCATCATGTTTTAGACCCATGACTTTTCGCTTCTACTACATTATTCAGTACCTACACAAAACACTTTGAAAAGCAGTCACAGTAATAACCTCCAGCTTTTTCCCTACCTACTAAAAGCACAAATTGAAGTCTAAGCAGCTGCTCTATGGCCAGATAAGGTTAAGGCAATACTAACCATCAGCAGTATAAAGTAGTGCATTTCTGTTTTCCTAAAGTGAATGGCAACTAGAAAGAAACCTTCAATCTTTGTTTCTTCCAAAATACAATCAAAAATTCAACAGAAGATCGATCCAAACAACTAATTACTTCCATGAGCCTTATTAAATATTGTGAGGTTCAGCATACTTAAATTACATTAAATCATTTTTCTTTTAGTGAAGCGGGATAACCTAAGCTTGTCTAAGGTCACAGAATGCAGAGGGAATTAATTGGAATTTATTGTGGACTAGATTTGGAGATAAGTAGATTCAAGACGAATTTTTTAATTTTATTTTTAGGGACAATATATACATAGCTTAGACAGTGACAACTGCACTGCATTTATAAAAAGAAAGTAACATACAATGCAGTAACTCCTTTTTTAGGTGATTCAGATATGAACCACTGCATGAGTACATAACTGTATCCCTTTCCCATGTGAGTCTAGTAATACTAGTGTTTTTGCAAAGTTTACTAAAACATAGCGATTAACAGTAACTTCAACTGTTAACTCTGCAACTACACTAAAGACACACAAAAAATACAGTCAATCAAAAAACATACTCCCCTGAGAAATCCCATTGCATATTCATTTTAGCCTCTTTAAAAAATACAAAGGAGAGCTACCACATTGCATTCACATATTTTGAGAATGCCTGAATAGTTCTCTGTCTCAGCTTCTGCTACTAGAAAGAAAAGTTTCAGTTATGCAGAAGCCATAGAGTGAAATTTGGCTTTATTATTAAAAAGAAATGAAATCTCATTAGTGTTCAGGACCCAGAAGATCTCACAGCCTTTAGCTAAATGCTTCTATTTCTTTGAATATGGAAAAGCATTTCTTCTGAGGGCTGTGAAAAATTTAATGTGTAAGAAAAATGAACATAATTGAGATTTCTAAAAAGGAATACTGCTAGGAGTGACAATGAAGGGGCAGTGCTTCCCTCAGCAATAGCAAACCAGTAGACAATACCTCGAAACACTGACTCCAGCCCTAAAAATCAGGTTTGGCATCCTTAATGTACAGTAAGAACATAAAGAATTTCAGTACAAAATGAATCTATTTATGCCCAGGGAAACCCTAAAAGGATGGATTTCTCACAAGAGATTACCTGGGCAAATCAAGAAGGATTTGCATATCTGATCTGTGACTACACAAGTCACATAGAATCACAGAATATCCTGAGTTGGAAAAGACCCACAAAAATCAAGTACAACTTCTAGCCCTGTGGTGGTGTGTGTTATGTGCTTGTTAATTATAATGGTTCATTCTGTTATCCCCCTACCCTAAGTTTGGTTCACTCTGTGACATGTATATTCCCCTTTTATGTACCCTTCCCTAAACCCCTCCTATCCCTACACCACATATGTACCCTGACTCCGCCCCTTATTCCAAAAACTTCCCTATTAATCATCCCTACTCGATCCCTGAAAGGCTTGAGTAGAAGGCCTCAGGTTTCTACCCCTGTCTGACACCCCTTAATCCCACCTCTCACCCAGTTTCATTGATTGTTACCCTCTCTCCACCCCTCAATTCCACCCCCTATAAAACCCCTCATTTTGAACTATTCTGAGCTCACTCCCTGTTGGTTGCCTTGGGGTCTGGACCCCCAATAAACTGTTCCTGCATAGCCCCAACAGGAGTGAGTCGCTTTCTACCCTTTTACCCTCCGACAGCTGCGGCGTCCACACCATCTCGGACCAAGGACTCCTAGGTAGGGTCAGGCAACTAGCCCACACACGCTGGTCCCTGCGGGGGATGTGTGGGTGGGGCGTACAGCCTGCTTTTGGGGGCCTTAGTCGCCTGGTGGCTGGTGTCCCTTGAAAAGGACCTTTGTGCCATTGGGTGACCCACACCTGCCCGGTGCCCTTGGTGTGGCAGTGCAGGCAAGCCAGGGCTGAAGAAAGGTGTCAGGATTGCTGCCACCCAGGCTGGAACCGCGGCACAGCCCTGCACAGGACAACCCCAAGAAACACAGTGCTTGCATGTCCAAACACTGTCCAACGTTGTCCAAACACTTCCTGAACTCTGTCAGGTTTGGTGCTGTGACCACTTCCCTGGGGAGCCTGTTCCGGTGCCTGATCACTCTCTGGGTGAACCACCTTTTCCTAATATCCAACCTAAACCTCTCCTGACTCAGCTTCAGGCCATTCCCCCAGGTCCTGTCACTGGTCACCACAGAGAAGAGATCACTGCCCGTCCCTCTGCTTCCCCTCATGAGGAAGTTGCAATGAAGTCTCCCCTCAGTTTCCTCAGTCCACAGGCCAAGTGACCTCAGCCACTCCCTCATATGGCCTTCTAGACCCTTAATCCTCACAGCAGTCCTTTGAATGCTTTCTAATAGCTTTTTATGCCTCTCTTGTATTGTGGCACCCAAGACTGCACACAGTGCTTGAGGTGAGGAGTAGAGCACAATGCAGAGTAGAGCAGGATAACCCCATCCCTCGACTGACTTGCTGTGTTGTGCTTGATGCACTCCAGGAGATGGTCACCAGCAATTAATCTACAAATTTTAGATAAAAGGAGACCTAAAATGAAGCTATACAAACATACTAAAACCAAAGATTTTTAAATTATAAAGGTCATAACTCTACTGGTATCAGGAACTAACTTGAATTCCTTGATTCAAGAACAAAATGCTAAAAAAAATGGATTCTCTACTTTATAATGACTTAGGAGTTTGAAGTAGGATAGATCACAAAATTTATATTCACTGTTCAGATTAGATGATTGCAATCATTCCTCCAAGCCTCATTAAAATTACATGTAGAATGCTATTCAAAATATGAATCAGATTCAGTTTTGTTTGCTTGAACAAAAGTGGTATGAATGGCAGAATATTTAATAATGTGGAGAAGATAAGAATTAATTGTAACTCGTACATTCAATAGTTGGAACAAGTAGCATTTCATTGTCTACAATAAAAAACAGCACCCACAACATTCTTCCCAGCATTAGCAAATTTGTTGTATTCCAGACTACAGAAAGTGGCATGAGACATGTGAAAAGAAAAATGAAAACCCTTTTGTGGGTTTCAAAATATTTTTTATACTGGTACAGAATTTCTACCCTACAAATATTACTTTCATTGCTTTAACTCAATACTACCCAAAAGACAATGTTGCCTTCCACTTTAGGTGATTAGAACTCTTATTTTCACTAAGTCGGTCCTGAAACACAGTGAACTGAGATGATAATCCTGTGTCATTTTAATTTAGAATTAAAAAAAAAAGTTTTGTTTGTTTGTTTAAACTTAAACCAGGGTGTGACTGTGAGCAAAGAATAGAGATGTAGCTAATGTAGCTTGGCAAGAGCTCCCACTGTGTGATGACTTTTGCACAAGAGTGGGACAGAAACAAGACATCAAAGACAGCTCAGAAATGGAAAAAATATTCTTTGAGCATAGCTATGAGAGACAGAAAAAACCACGGGAGATATTAGAGGGATGCAATAAAAATCTATTAAGGACAGAGGAAAGCTGTTAAGTCAGCCTTATAATAGAATTTCTCTAGAGATTTTTACAGCACACACATCTTGGTGTCTTAAAAAGGAAAGGAAAATCAATCATAGCACATCTTGCTGAAGTGTTTTAAAAATCACAGGAAAAACACAAGAATATTATAAAATAAAAGAAAACCTGAATTTCTCAGAGCTCAATCATCTAAGCATTTGTTTAGTTCTACCCATCCCCCTGCAAATCCTGAGCCCAATCTGCAAAGAGACTCAAAAGGAATTTATTTGGATTAAAAAGTACAAGTTTTGGTTATCTGCTATCTTTTCATATCTTCCATATCTCGGAAGTCGTACTTGAAGTTTCCATGGTCATTATTATACTACTTCGGAATAAAATATTTCTGAAGTTATTTCAGAGAAATGCTGAAACCACTGTAGCCGCTCTTTTGATTTAAATAAGCTTTAATTCAAATTACAGGATTCATCACTCAGTTTCTGTTGTATTTGAAGCTTCATTTTGTCAATTTTCTCTACTAATGGCAATAAAACCATTCTATTTGGTTCTATAAAATGTATTGCAGACAGTATTTCAGGAAATTAGTCTTTAGCAGATGAACCCCTCTGCAAATGGTATACACAAAATAGAAACAGAAGATGAAAAACTCAATGTCTATAAAAATAGTATCTCCCACAAATGGGCAGTTAAAAGCCTCAAGGCAGTCAGAAGCTCCACCAAACCAAAGCCCTTTATAACACTCAGAAGATGACCAAATTAGATCTTGCCTGTTATACTTCACCCAATTTATCTACTGTAATGATACTGAAATAAGAACACCCTTTCCTGGCATAAAAATTACATAATTTTTAATTAGTTTCTCTGGAAGCACCATTATGAGTGTCGTGGTTTAAGCCCAGCCTCTAGCATGGCCCCTGTGCAAGGATGACATGGAAATCCATGAAGCAAATTAACTCTACCCCAGCCAAAACCAGCACAATGACTTATGAACTACTTCACATTTCATACACTTCTGAAAGGAGGACATGTTTCCAAAAGAGAAGTACAGTTTGGGATTGGTCATATTTAACATGAAGCAGCGAAAAGAGCTTTCTGACAGTAGTTCAGAAAGCACTGCAAGTATCTCTTAGAAGTTCAAGAACAACACTTGCTTCAAGGCATAACAATCAGAAGTATAGAGCCCAGCTTTGTCACCTTAATCAGTATCCTAATTAGAAGGCAATTTTAGCATAAGAACATTCTTTTTCTTTGCATTTTGATGGTGATACAGTCAATTAACTAATGGAATACTTTGTGTTATGAGTGTTTAACATAAGGAAGGTTAGAAGAACACAAGACAAGTCCATTCACTCAAGACACTACTAAAACATTCACAACACAAGACCTCACTGAACCCCAAATTGGAACATGGAAACAATGCCAGTATCTAAGGACACAAGCTTGGCAAGTGAGAGACTTAGGCGGAAGTTACAAAAGGATTTGTGCTGGGGGAAGGAGGGCAGAAAAAGACTGGTGTAGCACTGACTTGTTCCCAATACATCACTTCTGACATCACACTGCTCACATTGCCTCTGGGGACACACATAGAAATGTCATCCAGAAACACAAATGGATGATAAACCTGACAGCTTCCTTCTGTATTTAGCTATTCCTCTTTGCAGTTGTGCTAAGAGAGGAGGATGCTTGATGAACTTCTTTATTATACAAACAATGTAATTTACCACAGCTTTGTACATTAGAACTTAAACTTTCTGGAAGCATTCTTTCTGTAAGTAATTTCTGTAAGTAATTTCAGCTAACTTGGCAAAGCAGAAAGCAAACAAAGCATATAAAATATACAGCTTGTTATTTCTTTTGACTTAAGTCTATGCCAACAATACTAATATATACAAATTAAGAGAAACAGTCTTTTCTCAAAACAATGTAACAACTACATAATTAATAATTTAAATTAGAAGCACTTCTAACAAAAGGTTAATTCCTCCACTGTGAATTATTTTTTACACCTCTTACTATGCATACATTTACACACTATTCTTTGAAAAAGACAGTTCCACACTCGAGAGAAAAAGAAGTGTTAGTTGTATTTTTCTCCCCACAACAAGAACTTTTGTCAAGCTCTGAAGTCTTGTTCTATTCCCTAAAAATTTTTTAACTAGTTCACACATCAAAATTTTATAAATTGAGTAGATTTGTATTTGAATGAAAATACAAACATAGTCATGGAGACAATTAGTTTTGTCTCACTCCTGTATTTTTTCCCCCATGCACTAGTTGCATAAGTCCAATTAAAAGAGAGGGGAAATGCCAGGTAAAGAGAGAAGTCAAATCAATCCTATCTTCAGAGCTCAGAGTGACTCTAGAGGACTGGAGCCTGGAGCCTAGAAAGGCAAAAGTGCCTTTTCCTGCTACAGATACAAAGCTTTACTCTTCGTGTATCAACGAGGCAAAAATTATAAAACAATGAAAAGCAAGTTATGTTTGCCAAGCACTGTATGACCATTTTTAGCTCAGTGGTTATATTCCAGAATAATCTTTATCCTATTTCTCTGCATTATATTAGTGCTATTAGGGAACAATACCATCACCCAGTGCCCCCAGACTCTGCATGTGCATCAAGTGCATTCTGTTTTTACATAATTCTATACTGCATAAATAAGCTGCATTATCAGCAACCTGACAAGCTGTAGCTGTTGCATTGCTTTAATTTTTACATAACAAAACCAGAAGAAACATTTTGCAAACATGGGTTGAAACTTTTAGCCAAAAACTGTATGCAACTCGTCACTTGACATCCCAAACCAAAGATCCAACCAAATGAGAACATGAAAACCTAGGTGAGGTTTCCTTTTTTTTAGCACAAATCACTACCCATAAATTTAATGAAAATCATTCTATAATGAAAAATGGCCTTTTATAGTCTTAATGTGTGTTGTGGTGTTACTAATAAGATGAGAAGTCAGTTCAAAAGACAAAGCAAATGATTTAACAATGGTGATAAATTTTCAACTTCCTATTTAATGAAATGATAATTTTTTTCTGTTGACTGAGGGTTCATTTAACCTTTCAGGGAATCAGTTCATTTAGAGATATACAAAGATAAAAACTAAAAAAATTAAATAATCCAGGAAACAATTTACATACTTAGGATGTCGGATGTCTGGCAGTGATCGTTCCAGTGCTATATTGTTGCTAACAAATATGTTGAAGCCATTTTCCCTATAAGCAGAATCATCATGGTCTTCCTCTGTAAGAGGGTACGGCTTTCCATGCTCACCTTTCCCTATAATAAAACAAAACAATTATTTGCCTCAAACTCACAGCACAAAATGGACTACAAAATGAAAAATAAGTTACACTGAACTTCAAATAGTACACTATGCCTGTATCACCTCCAAGAAACTTCTTACAATGTCTTTAGCAACAGTTACTGTTACTTCCAGTACAAAAACACAAAGCAGGGGCAAATAATGAGACTCAGAAGTCCCTCTGAATTCACCCAAATCATCTATCTTTCATCTTTCCAGATACACACTCAGCTTAAGGCCACCTTATACAGAAAAATTTGGGCTGTAAATTAAGCTAAGACCTTTTGTATCAGAATCAAGTTTTCAAAATTACGACCACATAGATTAGTTCCAGCAATAATCCTTTTGATTAATATCAGGAACCTAGTAACTGAATTACTTTACATTTTAGTAGTCAGAACACCCCTACCACTCACTCATCTTTTTAGAAAATAACTTTAGCATTAAAGTTTATAGTGTCCAACTTTCCGGAAGAAACAGAAAGGAAACCAAATGCTTTGCTCTAGGCTCCTTGAACATCTTTGCACTCCCAGGGACAAGCCAGATGTGTTCAGTGCTTCTAATATCATAGCACTCCTGATTTGGTTTCAGAAACTGGTCACTTTGTGCTTCCCCAAAGAAATCATCTGCTTGTTACCCGACAAAGCGCAGACTTTGTATTCCATCCTTTTATTCCCAAGTTAGTTCTCATCATTAGTCACTACACTTGCTTAGTACCTACCTCAGGCAACTATACCTCTATCTCTTTCAGGCAGAGAACAAACAAAAACACTTCAAAGAAAATCAGAACATAACTTCCAAACTCTTTTATTCTTCTCATTCCTGCAGAGGATGTACTCTTGAGCGTTTCAAAGCCCTTCACGCCTACACAGGTTCTCAAGAAGATACGCTTTCCACTACATCTAATTGATTTGGTTATACATAACCTCACTATCTTTCTCCCTCCAGGCCCACTCATAAGAAAATACCTCCTTTCACCTGGGTTCCTATAGAGAAATTAATCAACTTCCCAGCTGGATTCAATAAGTGACCAAGGGCACCTGATCCTCAGCTAATCAGGAGCAGCTACAGGAGGGGATTAAGAGGAAAGCAACTGGGAGCTGCAAGAAACATCTAGTGGTATTCCTAAAGCCCATGAACCTCTGTAAATGCTCTATTTCATACTACACAAGCAAAAGACACAAAAAAACATTGAATATGCAATTAAAGGTACTGTAGTTACTAAATTTTAGATTTTTTTCAGCTAAAATAATATTTTTTTATTCCAAACTCTGTGCATACATTTACAATTTCATTTAAATTCTTAATAAAAAGAACTAATGTTACTTACAAGAGGAAAAAAGTTAATTTGTATCATGAAACACTCTTTGCTTATGTAATTTCATTACTACCAGGTATCTTGTAATTTTTACTTTCAAACATTCCCAAATGCAAACAAAACACTAACATAATACAAAATCTCAGACTAAGGTTCTATGTGAGTCTTTATGATTTCACACTAAATATGGAGAGGAACTATGATACTACAGCAGCAGATAAGTCAAAGTACCACTCAAAATTCAATAGTACAGTTGTATCAAATATGAATCATAATAAAGTTACAATAAGCTAATGTCACCCAACTCTCAAGAGATAGAAATTTTAGCCCCTCTCTTTCAGCATATATTCTAGATAGACCAAAAGTAACTATTTTAACTGGGTATTAATAAGGTGGTTACTAATATTGTGGAAAATCCCAAATAAATGACCCATATGATGAGATAGACTACTGCTAATAATTTTTTTTTAACTCTAAAATTTTCTGTATATTCCAGCTATTGACCCTGTATAAACAAGGGTGAATTTTTGCTTTGCTTTTCTTAAAGGAGTCCATCTGGCTATTCAGGAAATTAATATTTTTCATAGCACTAGAGTTTCTTCACAGTGTCCCCTGCTAGTGAAACTGTCTTCCATGGATGGAGCACTATCACTGTGCATAAGCCAAAAGAACAGATATCAGAGTTGTTATCTAGAGCAACCAGAAATGGGCTGGACTATCATATCATGCTGCATAAGCATTTGTCTAATTGCAGTCTATAAACTGCTTTTGCACTTGGGCAGTAAGTTGAGCCATTAGGTGCACTAGGAGTTGTGAAACATGCCTCCTTCCTAACACTATATTAAAAATATACATGTAGAACATAAACAGCAGTTTGTGTACTTTTCTGAATCTTGTGANCTTATGAGTGACTTTGGAAGGGGAGAAATAGAGAGCTTAGAAGATAAGTATTAAAAAAAGTTAGGTACAATATTGGATAATCATTAGGTTTGAAGGGTTCTCTTTTTACAGAAAAGTGCTATTGTATGAGTCTCCTCAGCATTAAAAATTATCGTAAGCATAAAAGAGTCTCCCATCACTGATTTACTTTGCTAGATGACTAACAGTAATTACTATCATTGCACACTGGTTTGGAGGTGGACCTAAATGCCAGGATGACAATGGGAAATTCAGAATGCCAGAGGAGTAAAATTCTGGTGAAAAGGAGCATGAATAACTTTAATGTTCCATTACTGGCTACGGAAGGCTAGTTTAAATCCCCTATTGGACTCCTATACTGTCTTTTCTGTCTGAAGGCAAAACACCAATACAGAAAGTGCATCAAGGCTATAACATATTGTAGGAACAGAGTAAAAAAAGCCCAACGGTGAATTTTCTGGCCTCTTTGCATCTAAAACGAGGCTCACCTAAATGGGATGGATAAAACCAACCTCGCAGACTCAATACTAATTTTCTCTGAAGCCAGTTTACAATTGCAGTAAAAATAACCCTAGAAACTAAGGACAACACAAAGTTTTAGATCAGGATTTTCATTTTACAAGCACAAGAATGACATATATATTCAACCTGCGCCCAAAAATCCCACCAGAATGGTCCATTGCATGGGAAGCCTAACAGCAATGTTTAATTCATACAGTGCTGTCTAACCTTCATGGTTACAGAATTATTACACTAATTTTTAACTCACTAGTCAATGTAACCCACATCTTGAAAATATGCTAGGGTTTTCTTCTTAAAACATTGTGATGGTTTTCAAGTTAACATCTCTACATNGTTTGTGTACTTTTATGAATCTTGTGAATATTTCTTCCAGCGTTTTTGATGGCTTGCTCTCCAACCCTGCAGTTGCTTCTGATTAGTTAGGGAATATTAGCTAAAGTGGTCATCTACCAGATTCAGGTGAAAGCAATTTGCTAATTTCTCAAAAAGAGCTCAGGTAAAACGAGACTATTCCTTATGAGTGACTTTGGAAGGGGAGAAATAGAGAGCTTAGAAGATAAGTATTAAAAAAAGTTAGGTACAATATTGGATAATCATTAGGTTTGAAGGGTTCTCTTTTTACAGAAAAGTGCTATTGTATGAGTCTCCTCAGCATTAAAAATTATCGTAAGCATAAAAGAGTCTCCCATCACTGATTTACTTTGCTAGATGACTAACAGTAATTACTATCATTGCACACTGGTTTGGAGGTGGACCTAAATGCCAGGATGACAATGGGAAATTCAGAATGCCAGAGGAGTAAAATTCTGGTGAAAAGGAGCATGAATAACTTTAATGTTCCATTACTGGCTACGGAAGGCTAGTTTAAATCCCCTATTGGACTCCTATACTGTCTTTTCTGTCTGAAGGCAAAACACCAATACAGAAAGTGCATCAAGGCTATAACATATTGTAGGAACAGAGTAAAAAAAGCCCAACGGTGAATTTTCTGGCCTCTTTGCATCTAAAACGAGGCTCACCTAAATGGGATGGATAAAACCAACCTCGCAGACTCAATACTAATTTTCTCTGAAGCCAGTTTACAATTGCAGTAAAAATAACCCTAGAAACTAAGGACAACACAAAGTTTTAGATCAGGATTTTCATTTTACAAGCACAAGAATGACATATATATTCAACCTGCGCCCAAAAATCCCACCAGAATGGTCCATTGCATGGGAAGCCTAACAGCAATGTTTAATTCATACAGTGCTGTCTAACCTTCATGGTTACAGAATTATTACACTAATTTTTAACTCACTAGTCAATGTAACCCACATCTTGAAAATATGCTAGGGTTTTCTTCTTAAAACATTGTGATGGTTTTCAAGTTAACATCTCTACATTGCTTACTATTATGTTATTGTAAGGGTTTTAATATACCATCTCAAAACACTTCACCACAGATATTCAGATTAAAAAAAAAGAGGTAAAGTAAGATATTATAGCCATCAAGATAAAGCATTGGTTTGCCCAAATATTAGAAGCTCTATAATGCTTTTTAGCCCCACTCAAGGATGTTACTGTCTCCTAGGGAACAATATACTCTATACCTAGCCCTAAAGATTTTAAGTTTTAAGCTTGACAACTTGCAATAACTGATAGTTCAAGGACACCTCTTGAACTCAGTTAAAACATCTTCTGCTTATACATAATGCAGATACAGCAGAAGGAGAATAATAAACCCTCTTGTTCAACAGATGGCACAAACTGAAGAATAGGGTGAAACAAGAAAAAAAAAACATTCTGTATACTTGGTACGAAAGTCAAATTTCACAATAATGGACCAGTCATGTTGGTATAGTTGCCAGGTACTATAATTATAAAGGGAGCAGGGATATTGTTGGCAAAACAGATCAGCTGTAAAATTTATTTACGTAAATAAATTTGAACATGCAACAGAAGTGGAGTTCTGCACTACTTTCATATGCCATGGTTAGGGAACTTTGCTTAAAATTATAAACAACAAAACACATTGCAACAGGTCCTCTTTTCAAGGTCTTTTGGGTTTTATTTTTGAGTTTGGTTTTTATAATTCAGCTGAACATTATTTATAATTCAATAGGCATGGTAAAAGAGATTGGCTTTGCCATGTAAGTTCCAGAAGTTAAGCAATTGCTTGACATCTTAACACAGGAATCCAAGTGGATAAAGAACATAAGCCACTCAATGTCTGTGAGGAAGAACTGTGTACAAATCTGAATTATTTACTGGTTATACTCACTGCTATTGGTTTATTCAGGCATGTAGCTACACCACGTCAAGACTATAATTCACGAAAGTATTTAAGCATGCCCTTTAATTCAAGCATTCAAGCATCCTTTAATCAATAACATTTGTAGTAGGGAATAAGAATTCTCCATGGGCTAAAAGCTGTAGTAAATACAAGGAGTTCAACACACAAATCTACAAATAAATAAGTCTTACTTACAGTGTATTTTATTATTTTGGATAAGTTGATTCTGCCATTTTTTAAAAATACATTACACATTTTGTATACTATCTTGAAACACACTGGCAAGAATCTAGTACAACATTGTCTGTGCTCATCACACATAAACTCCAAGTCCATCCTCTCTCATGAAAGTTTTTACAGTGAGAACAGCTCTCTAGTCTTATCCTAGAGCAGTATTTCAATACAGAACTGAAGTCCCATAAGGGGAGAGGGATTATATTTCCTAGCAAGGGTAGACAGTGAAACACAAATTCCAAATGAATGTAGTCACATATCATCTTCAAAAAAAGAGTGTGAGAAGTAAAATGGGAAATAAAGATCAGCAACAGAATAAGAACATTGAATCAGACATCTCACATCTTTTTACCACATAAACTTCTACACAATAACCTTTTTAATTCATGATATGGCAACTGTCCAGGTCAGAAGGCAAAAACTCTGTTTAAAGTAATCTGTAGCATCTTTTACATAATTTCTGAATTTCCCTAATGCACAGTTGTATACAAGTTTGCCATCTTGTGCTGTGGAGATCAATTTCATATTACTTAGATTAATAAATGTAACAGATTAGCAATTCAAACTGTCAGCACATTCTGCTTTTTTGGGGAAGTGAATTTTCATTCGAGTACAAACAAGATAATTATATTCCTTATTTTTCCTTTTCCTCACAGACAGGAAGGCAGGGTGCAGTAGATCTGCTAAAAAAATGGTTAAATTATCTTGAACAGAGAGACAATTTGACATATGCACATAGGACATTTTTTTCCTGACAGTATACAACTCATCTTCACCTGCAGTACCTACATTTGGTGGAGTTCTCATCCTATTCACAAATTTTGTATTTTGAACCCTTAAGAAGACATATAGGAGAACAACTTTAACACAGAATTAATTTAAGAGACAAATCAGGGATTAGTATAGACTAGTCCTTGGGGAAAAAAGGAGAAAAAGGAAGCTGTTATATCAAATTGCTTTCTCCTTTCATACTAAGAAAAGAGTTGCTGCTTGTTTCGAGCAAATGCCTTCTGTGGTTTTGCATATTTATGTTAACTTCCAATATAAAGTACAAAAACTTTAATAGATGCATGAAGGATCATTCTTTAACAATTCATTACAGCGACAGAAAATTAAAACTGCATGTCTCACATTAATGTAATTACCTTCATATCAAATGGAACTATCCAAGTTGAAAAAAATGTGTAGGTATATATGTGTGTATATATATGTATGTATAAAAATGGCTTTTCAGATTGAAAGGAAAGACCATTTTTCTAACTGTATGAGCAGTGACACAATGGAATAGGCAATCCAGGTAACTGCAAAATCCACGTATAGGCAAGCAAGAACTGATACCATGACTCAGAGAGATGATTGACTTTGGTTATCTACTGAGGTTGATCCCAACCTTAAACTCCTATGAACACTATGAGAAATAGGAGGAGAACTAATGACAAGTTCATAAAAACTTACATCAGAAACTGAAATATATTTATCTCAAGTCTGTTCTAGTTTTCAAAAACTTCCCACTAGGTTGTACAACTTCATTAGCTTAATTTATAGGAAAGGAATTTAACTGATTTTACATCAATGGAAATGGGATAAAAATTACCTCTTTAAAATTATTTTATTGCTACACTAACTTTTAACAGCTTGAAAAGTCACTGCAGTAAGATTTATAATACTTATTTATTACATAACTTTGTCAAGGTCTGAAGCAATATGAAAAGCTTTTTCTTAGCATTACAGACACATCACAAACACAGCTGTAATCAAATCTTACTTATGCAACTGGGAAAAATAAAATCTTGTCAAGGTATCCTGAACAATACATTTTCAAGTAAGAACAAATAATTTCTTTATAAATATATCACAGAATNCACAGAGAAGAGAGAAGAACACACTCATTAAAAAATTTAAAAGGGTACATTCATATTTTACTGTAGTTGGATCTTTGGAATATTGTTGCTTATCATTCAAGTGAGATAAAAACAAAAGGAACCTGTTACTAACAGAAAATGAGGTCTCTACTTATAGCAGTGACTTTTTCCATCATTCCTCAACTCACAGTGGGTAACAAGTAGGTACAGGAAGAGCATTTTGTGGAGAGTGAGGAGATCAGAGGGTCAAATGGGAATCNCTGATTTTACATCAATGGAAATGGGATAAAAATTACCTCTTTAAAATTATTTTATTGCTACACTAACTTTTAACAGCTTGAAAAGTCACTGCAGTAAGATTTATAATACTTATTTATTACATAACTTTGTCAAGGTCTGAAGCAATATGAAAAGCTTTTTCTTAGCATTACAGACACATCACAAACACAGCTGTAATCAAATCTTACTTATGCAACTGGGAAAAATAAAATCTTGTCAAGGTATCCTGAACAATACATTTTCAAGTAAGAACAAATAATTTCTTTATAAATATATCACAGAATTTATTTATTACAGTTTCAATATCAAACTACTACAGAAAACAACAATCAGATATTCACTCAGTTTTCTGGAAGAAAGTATTCAAGTCCCTAGTATTTTATCTACCTTCAGATGATAGTATCATATACAGGTTTTCTGTTCAAGGACCATGTAAGTCCTTGCTAAGTGGTATAGAGATGTTATTTGGAGCAAATATGAGGCTTTGTCCTCTGGATTGCTGCTACAGTAACATTACAGTCAGCAGGAGAAATATGAACTAAATTGCTTCTCTCTTCAGGTATGACTTTATACAAATAGCATAGGTTGAGAGAAAAAGGAAGAAAAAACGTAACTAAATTTTGTTATTTGACTGCCTGCTTACATCCAGAACTATAAAAAAACCCTCAGCAAAACAACCAACCCATAAGAACAAAAAAACCCCAAACAAAAACAAACAAACAAACAAACAAACAATAACAAACCCCAAAAAAACAACCCTACAAAAACAACCCTATAGAAANACACACTCATTAAAAAATTTAAAAGGGTACATTCATATTTTACTGTAGTTGGATCTTTGGAATATTGTTGCTTATCATTCAAGTGAGATAAAAACAAAAGGAACCTGTTACTAACAGAAAATGAGGTCTCTACTTATAGCAGTGACTTTTTCCATCATTCCTCAACTCACAGTGGGTAACAAGTAGGTACAGGAAGAGCATTTTGTGGAGAGTGAGGAGATCAGAGGGGCAAATGGGAATCTCTGAAATATAATTATTTTACTGATGTTTGAGAAGCATTTCTGTAAAAAAAAAATCAGTATCAAAGTGGGAAAAAAAAATTACAGCTTTTACTGCATTAGACACAATTTCCAGATTTCCATAGTCTTACTAGGCCTGGGCCAACTTTTCATGTTAATCTAGAGATCATAACTTCTGTGTCAGACTGCAAGAAAAAAATGGCTCAAGCTTGTTTTATTTTTTAAGAGTCCACGAAATGGGAATAGCTGATTACCAGTAGTCTGTATACATCAAGGACATGGTAGTACTTCATGCATACTTCTTAAAAGCTGAAACAAGAGAAAATGCTACAAAATGACAGTGGTGAGGCAGGACAGCTAAAAAATGAGCAGCAGTAGTGGCAGTGAGCAGAAGCATGAATCAGTGGAGCAAGTGGAGCAAGCAACAGCAACATCTGGCAGAGTGTCAAAAGCCCCAGATTGCAGCACAAAGCTCTGGCAACTTGAACTGGGGCTTGCTGCCTCACAGGACTCCACAGTTCCCAAAAGTAAGGATGGCTTTAGTTCAGAAGTGAGGAACAATCAGCTGTGCTGAGCAGTTGTTACACTTGAGAAATTAGCCCTTACATGTTACTTGTTTATTTTTAATAAAATATTGTTTGCTGAGTCAATTAATTTGCAAGAAGAAAAAATTAGCTCAGTGCTCAAGATTAATTCATGCAGGTATCTAAACACTTTACTAGATGTCACTTTAAACTTCAACCTGGCCTTTGCTGTGGCAGTGGTGTCCTAGAAGAAAAAGTGCATTATACAGCTAACCATTGGAACAATCCAACTGCATCTTACAACTTTTAAATAATCAACATGAAATGAGTGATATAAAACCAAGACATCATGGTTTATCTTAAATATGTGCATTTTTTCAATCAATAATTAATTCCAAATCTTATAGCC
>WEIV01023924.1:0-27425 GCA_013390005.1 Calyptomena viridis
GGCGGGGACAGACCCGGCCCCGGGACGGGGGGGGATCCGGGCTCTGCGATCCGGTGAGCGGGGCCGGTCGCGATGGATCTGTCGGAGGCGCTGCCCCTCGGGGAGCTGGCGGCCGCTTTCGCCGCCCTGCCCGTCTTCCCGCTGTTCGACACCGCCTATTTCATCGTCTCCGTCCTCTACCTCAAGTACGAGCCCGGTGAGTGCGGCCCTTGGCCCGGGGGACACGGGGGGACACGGGGGAGCCGCGGTGCCCGCACAGCCCCCGCGCCCTCCCGCACGAACAGCATCTCCCGCACGAACAGCATCTCCCCCTGCCCACTGTCACCTCTCCCCCGCCTCTGTCACAGGCGCTCGGGGCCGCCTTTTCGGAGCTCTGACACCTCTGTCTAAATATAAAGCGGGAAAACCCCCCCACGAACTCGTGACTCTGATTTTGGAAGATAATCAGATAATCTCGCATTTTATTTGAGATTGGTTTCCATCCGCGCTGTGTTTTAAGTTCAGTCACTTCTCTGCTCCTGCCCCGGGACTGAGCGTTGTGTTTCTGGCCAGTCCCTTGGCTTGGATATTTTTTCTTATTTATAGACAAAAAGGCTATAAGTAAAAATCCGGGGTTTTCCCACCGTCTGGACCATGCCCTAATCTGTTCTCAGGCACCATAACTGACCTTGCTGTTTGTTCCCTTGGGCTTATCTTGCACAGATCGATAGATCTGCACCTTGGCTCTCACTTTCTGCACTCTGAGTCCACCTCAGTCTGTTCCAAATGTCACTTTCTCTATTATTTTTTATACTCTGTGCACTCCTCGTGCTCTGTTTTAAGCAGTTTCAGTGTAACTGCCCCATTATTGAGGGGAAAACCCAACCCCACAGTCGGGTATGGTTTTTAAACCCCTCCCTTGTGAGATATCTGTGCTGTACAATCCATGCTCTGTTCTAGTTAAACTCCCTGTAAACAAGTGCTGGGTTTTCCAGGCCTGATCACTTCCAGCTGTCTTCCAGCATTAAATCCTGAATGGAACAGTTAACAGGCATCCCTCACAAAAATAGCCTTTTAAGTATATGCAAGCCCAGCAATCCACTGGGACTGGGTAAGGCTGGGGTGTACCTTTCCCTGGATTCCTACAGTGCTCCATCCCACAACTCCTGAAGATCAGAACCGTCCTGTTTCCTCCTTGGAGACAGCAGGGCTTCGTGGAGCCAAAGAAAAACAAGTGTTACTAAATTTAAGCCTCAAGCTAAACCTCAGGTTCCTATAGAACCAGTTTCATGTCTCGGCTGTCGCAGCTGTCTCGCTGTTCTCAGCTGGTTCAAATGTCTCTGGGGATGGAAGAGCCTGAGCTCTCACAGCTTGGCTGGTTCACTTGGTGCTATTTAAGGTGGGCCAGGTAGTTGTGTTGACATAACATTTTATCATTCTCTCTCTTGACTGCCTGTTACTGGCTCACTGAACAGAGTTTTGTGTCTGAAATGCAGGACGAAGGACTCTGGAGCAGTTTAAGGTGGTGAAACAATCCCACAGAATTGCTGTCACTGAGAGATTTCCCTGAAGAAGTGCAAAGGTGGATGAGAATTGTTACAGGAATTAAAAAAAGGCAATAGAAGGTTGTGGGAGGAGACCACAATGTATTAACAGATAGTAACACTCTTTTAATATCTCATGTTTTCAGAGAGTATTTCCAGACTAGTACAGGAGTGGGGAAGAATCCTCAAATCCTCTTTTTTCAAATAAAGATTAAGAATTCCTGTTCTATTTTTACAGGTTATCTTATGAATGAAAGAGCTGAACAGATTGTTCATGAATTCTAGAGGGCACCTAGGTTGAAGCAATGGAGAGAATGGTACTAGTATGCATTTTATTTTTAGACTGTAAAAAGACATTGATTTCAAGGGAAAAAATGTTCTTTTTGGTTGCAGGAAGTAGCATCAAATAAAGGAGAGAAACTCTTAGTTCCTAAACTTCTAATGACTCTGTTCATGTGAAACCTCTGGGGGGTCTGCAGGCTGTGATCACACATCATTTCTTGGCAATCTCTGGTACTTGTTTGGGCTCCACAGAACACACACTTTGGTAGTTTGTGTTACAAGCACTTCTCGTTGACTTTGTGGGAGAACACACACCTCAAGCCTCTTTCTTAGTGGGTCTTGAAGTTTCTGCTTAATTTGCTGGATCTGCCTTCTCACTGAAGGTTGGACTGGACGATCTGGAGGGTCTCTTCCAACCTGGATGGTTCTGTGACTTCCCATTTGCTTCCCAGGAGCCGTGGAGGTGTCTCGGAGGAGCCCTTTTGCCTCCTGGCTCTGTGCGATGCTCCACTGCTTTGGGAGTTACATCCTCGCTGATCTCTTCCTGGGAGAGGCACCTCTGGGGCACTTCAGCAACAACTCCAGTGTCATCCTGGCCACAGCAGTTTGGTGAGTCCCTTCCACGTCACCTTTTTGAGCTCAGGACACCCCTGGCTGTGAACACCCCTCTGCTGGGGAGGGGGATGTTCTGCTGGTGTGGCACATGGAAATGATCCTGCTGGGATTAACTGGGGACAGAAGAGGTGGGGTGAGGTAGACTCTGAGTCTTTGGTGTTCCTGGCTCCAGTTCCCAGTTTCCCTGACCAGTTGCCTAATGCTGTGATTATCTGGGCTGGGGCCAGGCCAAGGGCTGGGCACTTCTATTCATAGCAGCTGCTGCTGAGCTGGGGCCAAACCACAGCTGATACCACAGAGAGAGAGGAGTGGCCCACCCTGATGATTTGGGGGCATTTTATTCATTGTGATAGTGAAATGTGCACAAGTGAACCTTTAATTTCCTCACTGTGTATGGCTTATGTGTGCTTTTGTATGACAGAATGAGCATTATCAGGAAACATCATGAATGAAATTTTCATACACAGAAGCCTTGGAGTAAATCCCTCAGCTACCTGGTTTTCTGGGCTTGAGAAAATAAAAAGAAAGATATTCTTTTAGGGCTGAAAAATATGGCAACCTTATGGAAAAGGGAGTATTTGAAATCTATCCTTTGTCTATAATATTTCAGTATATTTAGTTTCTGATGCTTCTGGACCACCCAAGATACAAAGTTCTAAAAGATTCTGGATTAAAATGGTTGCTTTTTATTCATAACAGAGTGGTATTAGTAGTGGGGGTTCCCTGAGTCCATTTGATAGCAACTCAATTGTTGCATTAACAATTGTTGCAATTAATTGTTGCCTCAATAGAGAGGCTTTGTTGCATGATGGTTCCGCTATAAAATATATCTATAATCAGCTATAAAATTAAGAATTTTTTTCTTTTTTTATAGAATCAGCTATGAAATTAAGACTGTTTTGGTGGGTTTTTTCCTTTTCTCCTTCTCTCCCACCTGACATAACTCAGGCTAACACCACACTCCTCCTCTCTGTCCACCTCAGATCGGGACAAACAAACAGCTCCTTCATCTCTCTGTGGTTTTGTTGCAGGTATTTGATATTCTTCTGCCCCATGAACCTCTTCTACAAGTGTGTGAGCTTCCTGCCTGTGAAGCTCATCTTGGTGGCCATGAAGGAGGTGGTCAGAGTCCGCAAGATCGCGGCCGGGGTGCACCACGCTCACCACCTGTACCACCACGGGTGGTTCGTCATGATGGCCACGGGCTGGGTCAAAGGTGACACAGGGGACACCCTGAAGGCCCCAGGGAGGGCTGGGAGAGGCTGGGAGGGAAGCTCAGGGTGACCAGCAGGCTGGATGTGCTGGTTTGTGCTTGCAGAGTGGTTGTCGGCTGAGTCATCGTCCGACTCCCGTGGAGGCATCAAGAGCTGGAGTCATTCAGGGATTCTTTATTCTTTCTCCTGTCTCTGACCTCACCTGTGTCTTCTCAGGGGGTTCTGTCAGTGTTGAAGCAGCCCAGGCAGTTTTCCTTTAGCTTTTGTTTGGAGCAAGCACTTGAGCACCAGTAAATGGAAGAGGGAAATGCCCTTTCCCTGCATCAGGAACCTTTATAGAGTCCAGAAAGCGTTTGTCCTGCTCTGTTGTTTTAGGCTAACTTAAATTTGGAAAGAATGTCACGAACCCTTTGTCCCCCTGGGTTATCCTTCTCCCTTGGGGGTCCAGAGCAGACAGCAGAGCTCTCTGGTGTGGCTCTTCCAGCTGTTTGACAGGTTTTCCTGTGTCACAGGTTCTGGTGTGGCCTTGATGTCCAACTTTGAGCAACTGCTGCGTGGGGTCTGGAAGCCAGAAACAAATGAAATTCTTCATATGTCCTTGTAAGTACCCTGTTAATTCTGTGTCAGACCAAGAATAGGGTGCAAAGAACCATTCAGGGCTGGATGCAGACCTCCCAGAAAACATCTTTCTTTCTCCTGCAGCCCTACAAAGGCCAGTCTGTATGGCACAGTCCTCTTCACCCTGCAGCAAACTCACTGGCTCCCCATCTCTGAAGCCAACCTCATCTTCTTTTTCACCATGTTCATGATAGTTTGCAAGGTAAGTTCACAGCAGGTTTGCTGTCACAAATTGCAGAACCAGGGAACAGGTACAGACCTAAACTGGGGGTGTCCTGAGGCACTGGCTCTTCATCCCAGGGAGGATCTGCTTGGGCCCTGCCAGGCTGAATTCTCCATCACACTTCTGTGTGACCCTTTATGTGGGGTCAGTGGAATGTCCCAGCTGGTCAGTATTCCCAGGTGTGTGACCTCTGCCTCCAAGTGTTCCCTGTTCCACGGCAGGTTTTCATGACAGCCACCCACTCCCACGCCTCCCCTTTTGCTCCGCTGGAAAACCTCGTGTGCCCCGTCCTCTTTGGCTCTGTCTCCAGTGGACACTCCAGCCACCACCACGATCACCACGGGGCCTCCCACGAGGTTTCCCACCCGCCACCTCCTCCTGCAAAGTCAAAGGAGGAGCTCAATGAAGGCACGAGGAAACGGAAGGCAAAAAAAGCTGAATAAAAAGGCGACGGCGCAGAAAATAGGCCAAGAAAATCCTTCCAGAGCTGAGTCTCCAAGTCACCTGTGACCTCCTTTGTGCTCCAGTCCTTCTCCCTCAGACTCCAGAGGAGAGGTGGAAGCCAGGACGCTGCCAGGCGGGGCCCTGAATTTCAGTTTTCTCTCTGTGCTGCTGCTTGCTGCTTGGTCTCTGCCTCTCTAGTCTGATGATACTGTCAGGGATTTGTAGGTTTGTGCCAGGGTGATAAGTGGGTGCCACTTCCCAAGCTGTCAGCAATTCTGATGCAGCATTTGCAATTGATGTAGAATCTTTTCACTGTGTTTCTTTATGAATGAGGGGAATGGTTTGTGTTCCTGCAACTCGTAAGTTCCTTTGAGTTGTCGTTGGCCTTTTTGGGCTCTGCCAAAACAACAAAGTGTTAAGGCACAATCAGTGTGGAAATCAGATTTCAGACTCCAGGAAATTAAATGGTCTCCTGTGAGCCTGATCTGGTTTTCCCTTGCTCCCACATCTGCCATATCTCCAAGTAATGTGACATTTTATATGCAATAAGGACATTGACTTTGAGCCAAACTCCTCTCTCACCTCAGTTCCCTGATTCTAATGGACAGGACATTGTCACTTGCTTGAAGTCTGTGTTTGCAAGAGCTCTGAAGCTGTGAAATGCTCCCAGTGCCACGAGTTGGTACTGTCACTGCCCTGAACTGTGTGTCCCACCTCAAACCTGACCCTGTTTAACCAGGGGAGAAGCATGGTCTGGTTTGTTTGTAATTTGTGGGACACAAGAAGAGTGTGTGAGTGTAGGTATTTATTACTATTTATTTATAATTGCCAGGGCACTTCAGTCATGGACCCAAATCTGGCTTTTTTTAGCATGGCATCTTTATACAGAGAGTTGGAACTCCTGGTCCTGAGCCCACAGCCACGTGCTGGTTTGTGCTTGTAGCAGTGATCCTAAAGGACACTCCCTGGATGCAGGAAGGAATATTTCCTATATTCTTAAATTAAGGTAGAAAGGCTGAAAGCAGTGGATTTTGCACCAGCTGATTGAAACTACTTTAAAGGACTGATAAAAACACACCAGCTGAAAATCCTGATTCCCCCTTGTAGGTCCCTTTGGGCCAAACCACTGGTCTGTGAATGCAGCTTGTGCCCAGTGATGGAGGATCTGAACTGCCTTGCATGGCTCAGGAGGGGTCTGTCAGCTCATTCATGTTCTGCTTGGTAAATACTGGCTTTTACAGTACTTTTAAGCTCTTCTTATAACTGATTTTGTCATTAAAAGTGGCATCATCCAAGGGATCCCCACAGTGGGGATGTAGCACTGGGCTCCCAGTTGAGCAGCATTTTCATCCCCAGCAGTGAGGTTTGCTGTTGTTGTTTGATGTTTATTCCCAGCTGGGAACAGAAACAGGAGGATTTAAGGAAAGTGGGGGTTTGTGTGTGTTTGTGTGTGTGTCCCTGTTCAAAATTGAAACTGACAGTTAATTAAAAATAAAAATTAAAAAAAATATATATATACCACCAGAGGAAAGCCAGTATGAAAGGTCAAATGGTTTGTGGGCTTGGGGTTTGACAGTGCCTTAATTTCCCTCCCCTTCAGCAGAAAGCAGGAATTCTGCCTGACAACCACTGTCTGGTCCTGCAGATGCTGAGCTGCTGAAACCTGAGGTATCACGAGACTCTAAATGTTATATGGAGGTCTGATCCAGGGGGAATTGTGTTTTATAGAAACTGTCAACAAATAAAAATTGTGAAGTGACTCAGATTGTCCAGTGGCACTCAAGGAAATCCGTGTGTTTCTTTTCCCCTCCCCAGTTCCCAGGAGCCAAACAGAAGCTCCTTGAGCTACTTTGAGTCTCCTTGGCCTGATGACAAAATGATTCTGACTGAAGAGAGATCAGACTTGATGTCCTACAATGTGCCTGAGCATGTTATAAATGGCCATAACTTGGTAAAAAGTGTTTGTGGTGGTGTCCTCTGAGCAGACTTCCTGAGATTTCAGGGGAGGAAATAAGGAAACTGATTCCTTTGGGTTTTATACCTGTCTGTGCCTTTCCTTGTGTCATTGTAAGAGGGAGGAGGGCATTCACCTGGCACTGGTAAATTTGCACACACAATGCAATGACACACACACAAAATTCCAGCATATTTATGGGGAGTTTCAGTATTTAAAACTGAACAAAACCAAAATGCTCTGCATGAATGTGAATATTTAGTGTGGTCCTGTTGGCTGCTGCTCTGCCCTCTTAAGTGCAGAGCCCTTGCTCTTCAGAGTTGTTTGGACTGAGTCAAATCACAGTTTCTAACCAAGAACAGACAGGAGGAATATTCCAAGGGAGGGTAAAATTTGAGCTCTGGACACCCTCAGAGCACCTAACAGGAATGGGATGAGTACAGAGAAGACAAGTGCCATCAAGAGGAGTCACAAGTTCCCTTTAGTGAAGCCTTTCCTAGTGAGAGAGATGGAACCTGGCTTGAATTTCCCTGGCTCAGCACTGGCAGTCTGGTCCAATTCCACACTGGTGTCCTTCCTCCCCAGGAGCAGAGATGGACCTTTCCAAAGCAACACATTTTAACCTGTGCTGCAGGAGCCCAGGGCTGCTCCTGCACCTCTGGGAAGCTCTCCTTGACCTGTACACACATTTTCTTCCTTCAGACTCTGCTCCAAACAGAAGGAAAATGATGTTGGGCATTTTCCAGAGGCCTGGAGTAATTTGTTCCCATGGCACAGAGATGGAATTGGTGAGGAAAATATGACATGGTCAATCAACCTGCTGCACTAAGTGAGGGCCTGCAAAGGGCTATTTATTCTCTGAAGGGTTTCACTTGTCTCCCTCGCCCCAGGATTTGACTTTTAAAATGTTTATTAACAGTCCTTAATTTATCAGAGGAGCTGAGAGTATAAGTTGCACTGGAATGGGGGATTTAAAGTGTGTGTATGACCCAACCACTGATGGAAAAGATCAGTGCAAGCCTTCTGCATATTAAAAAAAGCCCCCAAACTCAAAAAGAAAGGGGATTAGAATATTTCAGGTGATTTAGCCATTCTCCCCTGTGACACCCAGTTCAGTGCTATCATTTTGCTCAGGACCTGTAAATGAACAGGCTGATGAGAGCAGATATTCCATGTCCTTTGAAGGATCCCACAATGTCCCTGGAGTCTCAGGATGTTCCCAGCTCCCAACTCTGCTGCAGCCCAGAGAGGAAAGGAGCTGCCAGGGCTTAGACTTCCCCAGAGATGTCCTGATCTGATAACTTGTGCTCCTAACTCCAGTGAGACCCAGCTAAATTTAGCAGTAGGTTTAATCCTCAAAGAGGCCCTGGGTGCCTGCTGGGAAAAGCAAGTGTTTTAGTTGCTGTTTCAGCATTTCATGTGGATTGACAGGTTTCCCTTTCCTGTTACAGAGCCAAACCTGGTGCCTGCAGCTTTTTCATGGTGGCAGATCAGCTTCACATGTAAGGAAAGCTCTACAGCACTACTGGGTTTGTAGGAAAAAACCAAACCCATGGGATAACTTTAATATATTCATTATATTCATTAATAATTCATTAATTATTCATTTAGGACATTCATTAATAATTCTTCACAGTAAATGAAGTAAAACAAAGGGAAGGCCAAAGAAAGGAATTTCTATACTGAAGAGTTTATGAAAGAAATAAAGCCAACACAAGAGGACCAAGCCAGTGTTCTTGGTTCCCCTTTTCCTTTTGGTATTGGTGCCAATATGTACATTATTGCACATTTTGTCCAAAGAATAAGCAAATTATATAATCCATTGAAGCAGAAAGACCCAGAGGATAGAGATGGATGTTACCTTGGCCATACAGGAGTTGTTCCTTTTAACACTTGCCAGGTGATTGGCTGCCAAATGCTTTTTCCTGCAACCTATTTCATGGTGCTTTGAAGGGCACACAAAAGCATTAAAAATTACAGCTTTATGTGTGTTTCACAGTAGCACAGCTTTATTTTTTTATTTTTATTTGTGTCTACTTTATGGTTCTTGTGCTGGCCTTTCAAGGATGTAACTGGCTCCTGAAAGGCACAAAACAGGATGAGAAGGAAGGTAAGGCTGAAAAATGGCATTTCCTATGACCTTACATACCCAGTTTTTTGCTGCAACAAAGATTTTTGTCTCAAGATATTTTAGTTCTTTGTCCAAATAATGAGAAATCAGAATATACACCTATCCAAGATTTTCTAGAAAGCTCTCAAAGACAGTTTGGATTTAGTGTGAGCTCCTTTCAGTCCACAAGGAAGACAGGACATGGATAAAGCAAACGACTAACACTGGAAAAATGATGCTTTGATACCAAATACTCTGCACACAGGATTGATATTTTCCTCTTTAGGATGCTCCCCTGGCCCCAAGGCATCTGGTTTGTGCTCTGTGCCCATCCACCACAAGGAAATGCTAATTAAAGGGGCTTGATTTTGATCAGACATCAACATTGTTTGGTAAACACCCACAAAATCACCTCCCAGCTAAGGATTTAATCCTGCTCTCATGGTCTGCAGCAGCCTGTGAACAAGCTGGTGGGGTCTGATGGCTCATGGAACAGGCAGAGAGTGGGAAAAGCAGCTCCCTGTCACTCCAGAGCCCACGCTGCCATCCTGACTCACAGTTGCTCCTCACTTCACCTCTGTGATGACACTTGTGACAAAAAGATGTTGATAGTGCTGAGATCAACAGTCATGAATACCTTGGAGTCTGGTCTCTCTTTTACACTTGTGCATTTGCATCTTTCACTTTTCATTGTCCCTATAAATGTGCCATTTGTGGTCCCTTATCTGTCTCCTCTATGTCTCCCCAAGCAAATTTGGGGAGGGAATTTTTCGGAGAGCTTGTGAATGTAAAGAAGAGTAGGTGTGAGATAGTGATTTCATCTTAGCCTGAGGGCACAGGGAGGATATAGCCCTGGAATGCAGGAAAACAGGTCTGATGTGTTCAGAGGCTTCAACATTTTTATAGCCTGAGGAAATCCAGAAAAGAGTCGGATGGTTGGTGTTGTTTGGGTTTGATTTGCAAACGCCAGCTGAGCTCCCCAGAAACCATCACGCACCCGCCGCATTCCCGCAGAAAACAAGCTGCTGCTTTCCCAATTATCCCAGCCCCTGATCCATCCCAATCGAGTTGGCAGATCTCGACGTTCCAAAAAAAGCTCTGCAGGCTGAGGACTTGTGGTCCCACTGCAGCCAAGTGCCTGAACGGTGAGCGAGCTGATCCCCTTTGTTGGTGGCGACAACTGGGGTGATCAGTGACAATGACAGGTAGATGCAGAGTGACAAGCACGTAACACATCACAGATTGCAGTGCCTTGAAGCACGGTCTAAAAATCCATGATTTTAGAGCCCTAATGTTGGTTTAAATTAGATTTAGACTAATGTAGGCTAAACCCTCCTGTAGGTTCCGTGCTGTCTGTCAAGGTAAGATGCTTCATCTCCCTGCTTGTTTGATTTATGACAGATTAGGATGTCGGTTAATCTCTTCTTATTTGAGTGGATGACTGTGAAGATTAATCAAGTATTGTCTGCAAAATGAGTCCATAAATACAGATTACTAATTTGTCATTAATTATTCTTCTGTGTGCCAAAGGGATACAGAGGAGACAGCCAAGGATAGACACCAGCCTCTTAAATCTCATTTCATGAGAGAACCAGGAGAAGCACAGCAGCTGCTCTGGCTGATACTGGTTTTCCCTGACATGCTCAGTTTAGTTTCCTGGAAAAGGCAAAAATCCACAGAAAACATAGATTATGGTCTACTGTGAGAAAATGGGAAGAAGAAAGTGGCTCCAAGTGGATCTGCTTGGCTGGTAGGGCACCATCTCTGTTTCATGGAGAAAGCAGCATTCCTTATGGGAAAAGCCACAATGAACTCTACAGAAACACATACTGAACCAAACCCAACGTGTTGGGAATCCTGGAAACCAGAGCAGCATGGAAGGATGACACTGCTCTGTGAGGAGGGGGAGATGCCTGTTCTGTCAGGGCCTCTGCTGAGCTGTTTGCTCCAGGTACCTGCTCTCCCTTTGCATTCCAAGGGCATTTGGACAAAGATGGTTTTTTATGACTTGCTCTCTGCTGACAGCTGCAGTCTGAGCCCAACAGCTGAGCCTGGGGGGGCTCTGCAGCAGCAAACTCGGATCCCCCCAGTCAGGGAGCAGCAGGTGGGTCATGGACATTGTCCTGCACTACATGACAAAACCAGGAGCAACACCCAACCACCTTCTGTCACTGGAATTCCACTGTCAGTTGTGGTATCCCTCAGGAAGGGGATTTTTTTCTCCCTTTCTGATTTCTGGCTCCTTGCTGGTTTTTTTTTTCTGTAAATGATTACCTTTTTCTTTCTATCTTTTCCCACTTGCTGCTCTGTTGGGGATGGTTCCCCACTCCAAATGCAGACAGAAAGTAGCAAGTATTTACTGTGCACAGTAAATTCACTCTTGCACAGCTTGACAGAAGGCAGGGACAGGGCACAGGCTGCCTGGGTATTGAGAAACCTGCTTTAAATGGCTCACAGAGCCTGAACCAGAAATGATACTGGAACTGGCAGCTTTATGTGATGCTGAAGTACAGAGACATTCCTAAAATAGTCAAGGGTGCTGAACAAAGGGACCTCAGGGGTACAGCACCTGGTAGGGAACACATTTAGTGCCTTAGGAAGAGACCCTGGGGATGCTGCCCAAGTGACAAACACTGGTTGCTATAGAGATCTCTGTCCCTTCAAACACAGATGGAGAGCACCAGGATGCAGGGAAGTTTTCACTCAACCATTTCCTATCAAAGGAACTGGAATTTTCACAGGCTTTCCTTACAAAAAGGAGGGAAGCAGCTTGTGGAAAGAGGCATCACAGGCTGGAGTTCAGTGCCAATAATCATCTCCCCTTTAATGAGCTCAGGGGGTCCAGAGAGCAGCCTGAGCTCCAGCCCAGACACACACTGGGATCTGCTCTGTGGGAAGATGGTCCCTCTTCCTCTCCAGCCCTTCAGCCTGGTCTGGATCCTCATCAGCTCAGCTCTTTCAGGTAAATCAGCTGAAAAGTCCTGAAGCTGCTGAATGCATCAGGCACTCCCTGCTGGTGTTGCAATGCAGTGGGATGACTGTGCTTAGCACAGAAGTCGTGAGCTTGCAGTTTTATTTGGAGGTGAAGGTGCCTTAGGACAGGGCAGAGAAGGCAGAATTCTGCATTAAATCAGGAATTAATGGCATTGACAGTGAGACCACGTTCAATCCAGGCATTACTGTGCACTCCCAGCCCTGTGCATTGTCTGTCCAAGGCTTTCCCAAGACCCCAGGCAACAAATGCTCCATTCCCGTCCATCCCTCTAACAGCAAGAAGTGTTTGTGGAGAACTTCTGCCCTGGACAATATCCAAACGTTTCCCACTTCCTCTGCCCACTGGGACACAGTTGCCAGACTGAGCTCCTGAAGTGGTAACTGGCAGTGGGTAGCAATGACTCACATTTCCAGGAATTACAAAACTCAGTCCCCCCTTCTTCTGAAAATCATTCCCTCCGACTCCATTTGTAAATAAGAAAGCACAGGCTCAGAGAGGCTCCCAATCCCCCAAAAAGTGCCTTCCAAGGAAAGAAAACACTGCAGGATCTCCTCCAGTGGGATGGAACACGGTGAATGTGCTGTTTGGACAGAGAGGTGTTTCCAGCCCAAGCAGAAAGGTCAGTGTTTGCAGAATCAATTAGAGCTGCAGTTTCTGGAAGGAGTGCTGAGAACTGCAGAGAATCTGAAATTTAAGGCTGAACTGGAGGTCTTTTCCAGCCTTAACGATTCTGTGATTAATCAGCATGTAAGGACACAGACAGTGCTAATATTTTACCTACACCACCTGTCCAAGTTGTGTTAGACCTCATGTATTTTTAGGAACAGTTCTGGAATGAAGGATGTGACATGTGATTGGATTTTCATTAAAAAAAAAGTAAGTTAAACCCACTCTCTCACTGTAAGGTTTGGAATTCCTGTGGGCTAGAATGTAAAGTAACACAAGGATTTCCAGTAACTCCTGCAATCTTGCTGAGAGCTGATGAATTATTCCAGGGATTTGTGCTAAATGCTTGCTGCCTGTGGGATAGCAGTGCACACATGACAATTCCCAACCCAAGGGAGCTCTCCCCTCATTTGACACTGGCACAGCTTCCTTAGTGATCACTTTTCACTTAGACCAGGCCCAAGGAAAGCTGCAGATACAGCCATTCCCCAGCCTAATTTTAGCTTTCCCTTTGTACTACTTTATCACATGGTCCTGTAGTGCCATGAACATTTACATAATTTTGGAGGGAGAATATTCCAGTTCTGAAGAAATTATAATCTCACATGATAAAACACATTAGAAGAAAAAATGTCCTTAAATTCCTTGTGTCTTAATTTTGCAGGTGTGAAAAGTACCCATGAATATAATATTGTGTTTCAGTGAACAGGAGAAGGTGCAGGTACATGCTGGGAGAGAGCTCTCATACTTGTAGTTGTGTGCATATATATGCTCACTTTTCTTTCTATTTGCTTTGTCTTCTTAATTTGTCTTAAATTTACATGGCTGGCTGTTTGATTTAATTCAGTGAACGCATCACTCAAGAGGTGTCACACAGATTTTTCTAGAGAGTGTTAATCTCTCTTGTAAAAAGCACAGCAGGAGAAGCAGCTGTAAGAATCTCAGACTCCTCTGTGTATGAAAAGCTTCCCTGTGAGCAGAATTGCCTTTTATTGAGGCTCTTTCTCTCTGCTGAGCTGCCCAACAGCACAGTGAGTGGGCTTAAATTGGGATGGAGGATTTGCTGCAGTAAGATGTAAAAAATACATTTTTCTAGATCACTGCTGCTGTATTTATTCTGTAACCACACAAAATGTCCAGATCCAGAATTTCCATATTCTTTTTTCAATCATTGAATCCTAGAATGGTTTGAGTTGGAAGGGCCCTTAAAGATCAACCAGTTCCACCCCCTGCCATGGGCAGGGACACCTCCCACTGTCCCAGGTTGCTCCAACCTGGCCTTGGACACTTCCAGGGATGGAGCAGCCACAGCTTCTCTGGGCAACCTGTGCCAGGGCCTCCCCACCCTCCCAGGGAAGAATTTCTTTCTAATATCTAATCTAAACCTGCTCTCTTTCAGTTGGAAGCCATTCCCTTGTCCTTTGTCTATTTGCCACATTAGCAAACAGAGCCACAGTGTGAGGGGCCAGAGGGGACCCTGGCAATGCCCTCCTGGGGATGCAGAGGGTGGGTTGGGGTCTGCAGTTCCTGGGGTTCCCAAACCAGGGGTTCACCAGAGCCCACTGAGCCCCCCTGACACTCAGCACAGATCAGGTGACAGTGACACCAACTCAGTTCCAGGGCAAGGTCTAAAATGACAAGTGGCTTCATGGAGGGTTTGGACAACACTCTCAGGGACAGGGGGGGATTGCTGGGGTGTCTGTGCAGGGACAGGGGTTGGACTGATGGTCCTTGGGGGTCCCTTCCAGCTCAGCACATTCTGTGATTCTCTTTTGTGGTTCTGTGATTCAAATTCTTAACTTGTGGTGTTGTTCCCAAATCCTCCATGCAGACTGTGCAAAGAGATGCCCTCCTGGAGGAGGTTTACCCAGAGGCACAGGCCTTCTGTCAGAAGCATGGCCTAATGTTTGGGGTAAATCACTTCTCTCCTGTCTGTCCTGTCCCAAAGGCCATCAAAATTTGTGTGATGGAGGAAAAAATACCCCAAAATGCTCTTGGGTTTTCCATCTCTTTAGAAGTCTCCAAGGAGTCAAATACTGGTGTACTGATTTCCTAGAACTTTATCCTAAAGCATATTTATATGATTGAGTTGTCTGGATTTCAGGGGTCAGTTAGGTGGCTCATCACCTTCAAGCATCTGGACATGAGGGTTTATAACATCCTTTCATTTCTATGTTCATTTGGGAAAAAAGTGCCATGTATGAATTCCGCTGGATATCCTTGAGGGGTAGTTGAACTAGTCCTAATTAATCTAATTTACACAGAACTTCTAGCATAAAAGGGGCTACTGAACCGTGGGGAATCCTACTGTGATAAAAAGTAGGCTTGAAATATTGCAGCAAATAACCTACAGTCATGAGATCCCTTGTCCTGGAAAACCAAGTTGTTTACTGTGTCATCCATAGTCCAAATCCCCAAGTTTTTCACAGAAGAAATCCTTAGCAAGAGATTTTTACTGTCTCAGTGTCTCCTGCAGAGTTCCAGTAATGAAAGCTGCATGTCCCTGTCCATGGGATAAGATGATGTTTAAGGTCCCTTCCAACCCAAACCATTCTATGATTCTATAATGTTCAGACTGATCTAAAAATTAAATGTGATAGAAGGACTTAATTTTTCTCATGTTGCCATTTTTATGACAGTACTGACTAGTCAAAGAATATTTAAAAAATATTTTTGTGCAGGTAATTGACTCGAGATGGGGCATTTCTGAGCAGGAAGATGCTGAGGACAGTAACACACAGCTCTCTCTGGAGGAAATCAAAGCCTGTCAGGAGCTGTCAGCTGGTCCCACCCTCACTGTAAGTGCCAGCACTGTCCCTGTGGCTGGGACACAGCCCAGGCCACACACACTGGGCCCTGCTGGGCAAGGGAGGTGGTTTCCAAAGGTCATGAACCTGCCTGAGCAGCTTCACACATCAACTGATGGAAATAAAACCAGTAGTCCCTGAAAAGCAAAACTTCAGCACACACAGAGTCCAGCCCTGAGCACAAGAGTCTCTTGAGAGCACAGGTTAAGAGGGGTTGTACAAAGTCCCAGGCAGGAGAGGCAGAAGAGTCACACAGGAGGCAAGAAGCTCCTGTTTCAAGCCTCCTTCCTGCCCAATACCTACAAACTGTGGAGGTTTTCTCAGTAACTAAGGAAAAAACACAAATCCCTCATGCAAAGAACCAGAGATGAAAATGCCATAGCAACCAGCAGGGACAGAACAGGGTGTCACACTGTGAGCTGGTACCAGTTCCACGCTTTTGCCTTACTCAAATCCCTCTGCATCACCCCTCCCAACCCCTGAAAGCTCCCCACAGCAGCGTCCTTGAAGCACTTTGGTGACAGCCCTGAATAGAAACCCACACCCAGAGCTTTCAGCCTTGCAGGAGGGGAGGCTCAGTCACTGCAGAAGTGCCAGTTTGCTTCCTCAGGTTGTTTTGGCTTTAGAAAAGGAGAAAGTTTTGCTGAACAAAAAGAATAAACACGCGGTCTCAGGGGGTGTAATTGAAGTCACAAGTAAATCAATAACCAATTAATTATTTGTGCAAGTCGTGCCTGATTTCCCTTGAGTCACTTCCACCAGACCAGTAACAGAGGGGCCATCAGAGACCACAGAGCTCTGCCCAGGGTTGCTGCCCCCAGGAACTGAGCTCCCTGCCCTCACGCCTCTCAGCAGAGCCATTCACACAGGGAGGTGGCTTTTGCAGGTACTCAGGCAGTGAATTCCTCCCACCGGTTCTCAGCATGTGCCTGGAACTCTCAGCAGAGCCAGACACAAAGGTTTCACTACTCCCCCTTGCCTTCACTCACACCTGATGGGCACTGCTCTGTGGGTTTGTGCTCTGAGCTCATTCTGGCTCTTTCCAGCTACATGGACACTGGATGTCAACCCTTTTCAGGATCTCACTCTTCCCTGGCCCAGCCTTCATTTCCAGTCCTGTTCCCAGAGTTTTTCCCCACCTCAAAGCCAATCCCACAGCACTGTTGGCCAAAGTCCCCAAACCAATTCCTCTGCCTCACCTTCATCACTGTACAGTCCTGAGGAGCAGCTGCTGTAAAGCCACTTCTCCCTGACCACGGAGCAGCTGGGCTCTGCCTGGCTGTGCCCAGCCCACAGGGAAGCCACAGGGTGCTGTGATTGCCAGCAAGTTTTCTGAGCAGCCTCCCTGGCAATCCCAGGGCTGAGGCAGCAGCCAGTGCCCACCCCAGCTGCTGTAGTTGTGATTCCTTTGCTGGGGACATCCCAGGGACAGCCTGCTGAGGGCCAGCAGCAGTGCCTGAGTGCTGGCCCTGTTTTGCCTCTTGCAGGGACTCTGGGTGACGACTATGGGCACCAGTCTGTGCCTCAGCTCATTGTGGAGAAGGAATTTGAGGCTCTAATCCTGCGGCTCCCAAGGCACTGTGCCCAGCTCCTGTCCCAGTGGTGCTGGGGGGATGAGAATGTTCTGCCCACCTCCCACGTGCTGCAGCTGGGGGTGGGACAGGGCTGGCACTGCCAGGAGGGACCCCTGGCCTTGGCACTGGGCAGCCTGGGATGCAGAGAGGAGTGGGATGCTCAGCCCTGAGCAGAGGCACTGCTACCACAGATCAGGTGTGTCCTGGCAGGGCTGTGATGTCCCTCCAACCACAGCTGTCAGGGAGACAGGTTTGGTCCAGGTCTGCACACAAAAGGAAATTTGGGAAGGAAAAGGCTTGCTACTCTCTGTCGTATCCCAAATCCTGAGGAGGGGGATTGGTGCTGACTAGTAAGTAGTAATACATCAGCTAGGAATGTTTCTTCTTTTTTCTGATGTGCAAACAAAAAATGTGATTTGCAGGTGCAAACTGCTGAAGGCAAGACAGTGCAGTTGTGACTTGTTTGCTGGGGACATCCCAGCTCAGTTCTGCCCTTCACAGTCTGCTGAGGGACATTTACTCCAAACCTGTTCAGCATTTGATTCACCACCACCACCTATCCAGATCAAACAATCTTGCAGTGGCTTAATCTTGCTCCTCAGTAAACTCCTCCTCACAGTCTCCCACTGTTGCACATGGACACTGGTGCTACTCCTTGAGAGAGGAGAGGTTGCTGCCTGGTGATGGGGCTCACAGATCCCACTGGCTCCCATCAGATTGCCCTCCAAGGGTCCACATCACCATTTCCATTTCCACAGCAGACATTCTGAACACCCTCCAACACACTGTGCCTGAGCCTGAAGCACAGTTTGAAGTAGGACCCTTATCCTGTGAGGAAGGTGAAGAGATGCTTGAGCTGCTCTTGGCAGCTGAGAGATGATGGATAAGCCCAGCTCAATGGGCCTATTTCTGTCAGAGCTTCCCTCATGGGGGGCGAGCCCTGGCCTTTCCAGCTGGCCTTTCCAGGAGGGCAGGAAATGGGCATCTTACAGCTCCCCTGCAGAGCTGGTGATTGCTGGCACAGCCCAGGATGCCGTGCACCGCCTGTGGGAGAGGCTGCAGAAGTCCCCCGGCACAGCCCTCGTGGCTCATGCCCTTGGCTATTTTGCTTCCTCACGGTAAGTACTGCTGGATCTGATGGAACAGCCTGTGCTTCCTGCTGTTCACAGGGAATCTGTCTAAACACAGCCCTGAGCAGTCAAAGCTCCCAGTTCTTTGAGCCCGTGAATGGGTTCACAGATATCTTTAACAAGCGTTAACATTCCTCTCATACCGGGCCGACCTAAACTATTATCTCGAAGGAGATGTTCTGGGATTACTTGCTAACGATCTCCACAGATTAAGCAGGGTCTAAACTCTCAGCTGACACCGCCATGTGGCACATGAGCTGCTGAGATGTTCGGTGACCAGTTGTGAACTGCCAGAAATCCCCCTCACCCTCCCACTGCAGATATCGGTGTAAACAGTAAGGAGGAGGATAAATCATTTCTGCTCCTGTATCCCACTTGACTCGCAGAAATGGGCTGTCAGACAAGGAGCTGAAGGACATTTTATCCCTTGATGATGAAGTTCTCTCAAAGATTCACCACTGCCACCCTCCCACAAGCAGAACCACCCCGTGCCTTCCTCCCCTGCGCTGGGCAGGGACGTGGGGATGTGCCTGGAAAACTGGAGGGCAGATGGATTCCCCCTCCTGTGCTTTGCACACAGGTAACTCTGAGAGAGCAGAGGATGAGAAGCCAAACCTCTGAGTGTGGGGATGTTCCCACCCTGGGATTTCCATTCCCAAACCCTGTCAGTGTGAGACCCTTGAAAACACCCAGCTCTAGCTCCTCTTCCAGTACATTTATCACTTTTTCTCTTCCCAGGCAATTTGTTGAAGTGGTGCAGGATTGTTATCTATGAAAACAAGACCAAATCAACAGGCATTTTGTCCTGGCAGATTTCTTCAAGGGGACCTGGAGCTGGGGAATGAAGAAACCTTTTATGCTGCTACACGTTAGCAGGATCTTGAATTCTAACAGGAAGGTGAGGAATATCAGGAGGTATTTCCATACCTGTAAACTCTGGACCAGGGCTCTGTGTCTCCAGGCTGCTGGGCAGGGTCTGAAATCAGAAGACAATGGAAATATTAGTAAATAACACTATTTGGTCCTTCTAATGACCAAGAAATATATATTTTTTGTTTTAAACTGGTATCACAACCAGGGAGATCTAAAGAAGTTTTGTCATATATATAAGTACACTTTTATATATTCATATATATGAAAAATTATATTTTATATATATATATTCACATATATAAAAGGTTACTGCAGCAAGGAGGTCATTTATTATTCCTCTGCAGAAAGGCAGCCTGCCTTAGATTGTAACAAGAGAAATCATGAAAAGCATTTCCTGCCAACAGGAAAACAATGGAAGCCCTGGAAGTGCTGTCTCCATACCATGAACTACTGTCTGGCACCGAGGCTGTGACAGCAAACACATCAATCCACAATCCCTCTCAACCCCACTGCTCTGGTTGCTCCCAGGTCCACCCTCAGCCCCTCTGGTTCTCTGACACTGCTGCAAACCTGAGGAAGTTGAGTGAATTGCCACTTCATTTACTTAACTCTGGAGGAATCGAGGAGCTAAAAGGGGATGTGCTGGGTAAGGACTGGGAGAGATTGGGAATACAGGTAAGGATCACATCCTTTCTGCACAGCATCACTCATGCTGTGAGAAGAGAGCTTGAAGAAGAAAAATAGGCCAACTTTTACCAAATGTTATCCTAGAATTACCACCACACTCCTTTAGTAGCTGAAAGGAATGATCTAGCTACTCTAAATGCCGAGAATAAAACATTAAAAATTATACCAAATTTAGGAAAAAAATACACAGACCATTTAAAAGGCTCCAGAAGGAACTGTGACAATGGGAACCCTCCACTTCCTCAGCAAACAAGTTCTGGTTCCCCTGACAGTGGCTGTTCATCCTCCCATCCCCTCTTTCCCTCAAACAGCATTTTTTTACCTCAGTCTGTTCAGAATAACTGTGCATTCTGAGGCTTGATGTTCTCTGCTTTAATAGCATTTCTCCCTGCAGGGAACATGAACTGGATCAGTTCTAAAATAACTGGCACAGGGAGTGTTGTTGATGACTTTGCCATGTGCACTGAACAGATCCACTGCCCCAAACTCCCCCTGGTGCAGGACACACTCCTCCTCCTGAAACCTGGGATCAGCTGGACACAGAGCCCTGAGGAAACACCTCTGGCAGGGACAGAGTGGGACATCAACGTTTAGAACTGGAATTTTCCTTTCCAAGTATTTTTTTTTAAGAATTTCCAGCTTTAAAGGAAACTAAAGGGCAGGGTACTCAGTGCTCTTCTCTGTCTACTCCTTGGAATATCCACTGCTTCCCTAGGGAAAAATCTTGCCACACCATTACATTTGCCCACGTTTTACACTATACTACACTGTATTTACACTTCCCTGTGTCACTGAGGTACCAGATAAGGCCAGCTCAGCTCATTACACATTGGACATCACAAAATACAGCTATGGCAGCTCACACACTCACCTGAGGCATGTTCTAAAAGGCTTTTTTGTCTCTGCTCTCTTAGGATAATCCACACAGAGGTGTTGGCCAGGCTCCTTCCCCTGTGCCCTCCTGCCCTGTCCCTGTCCCCTGCTCATTCCACTGGGTGGATTTCTCCAGGCACCTGATGGGCCCCTACAAACAACCCTCACAGGATTCCTCAAAGGTGGGCTCAGTCCTGGGGACAGATACAACCCAAGAATATATTTAATTTTCCATTTTTTACGAATGAGATCCAAGAAACGCAATCAATAAGCAGAGCAAGGAGGAGAGAACACCTATTTCTGTGGGAACCCAGCTTTGCCTGGGAGCTGAGACAAAGGCAGGATGAAGGTCCTGAGCCCTTGTGCTCAGCCAGCCCCAGCCCCATTGGTAACTGCTTCCACAAATGAGGGTAAAGTGGGTCATTTTGTCGTCAGGACAACAAAAGCACACACTGACCTAGATATGTCTGCGGGAACCTAATCTTGCTCTTGGCACAGAGCACGGGGTTCAGACAGGACAGGGGGTTCCAGCTGGGGAAACACAGCACAGAAACAACCTCAAAATGTCCCTTTTCTTGCTGTGGCATCAAGAGCAGCCTCTGTCCCCTCTCTTTGTGTCACAGCAGGAGACACGGCCATGGCACTCAGTCCTGATCACCGGCTGCTGGTGGCAGGTTCCCGGGATGGCTCCATGATTGTCTGGAATAAGGAATGTCTGGAGATGCTGCACACTCTTCCTGGGCACTCTGGTGAGCCTTCTCCACTTTCTGAGGCTGGAAAACGCTTCCCTGTCTGAAATGAGCTGTGACAGTTTGGCACTCCTGGAGCCACACAGACACCTCCCAGTCACCACCATTCTCCCAATTGCCAAATCCACTGAGAACTCCTCATTTTGGGAATCCCTCTCTTGTTTTATAGCTGAGGTGAGGTGTGTGAAAGTGTTTGGAAAAGGAACCCGTGCTGTTTCTGCTGCCATGGATCACAGTCTGCACCTCTGGGATTTGATTTCTGGCAGAGCCAGGTTTATTATCCAGGATATGCATCCCAAAGAACAGCCCTCGTGTCACCTTCGTGTGCATGAGGGGCACAGGATTGTTTATTCTTCCTCAGGCACAAAGGTATGGCCAGTCTCCAGCTTAAAGGTGCTGAAAGTACCACAACCATGAAGGTTCCAGACAGAAATGCCACCTCAGGCCTCACTATTCCTGTCTCTTTTGCCATCTCTCTCCCAGGTCAATGCTTGGCACCTGGAGACAGCAGAACTCACGTTCCAGGTTTCTGGGGAGCTGACGGATGGATGGATGTGTTGTGCAGTGCTCAGCCCCTGGCTGTTGGTCATGGCTGTGTCTGAGGGAGGGACCCTGGAGATCCAAAACTCAGGGCTGGAGGGAGAAACACCAACATCCAGAGTTCTGATCCAGAAGGAAGGGAAAAAGATAGTGGGATTCAGCAGGGGATCTCTAGCCATGATACAAATCTGTCTGTTCAACTTTCATACTGCATTTCTTACAATATCCAGAGGTTTAATGAGCCAGACAACAGATCTGGTAACCAACAGACCTTCCTTCTCCATTCTGACCAGAGCATCCTCCTCAGACTTCCAGAGCCCAGTTCCCAAAGGGATGAGCAAAACACTTCTCATCCTGCTGCACTTCACAGCTTTGCCCAGTTCCATGTGACCAGACCAAATTTCACTGCTAATCTCTCTTTCCTTCATGAGAGGCAGCTCAGCTGCCCTGGCTTCACATCTTACCCTTGCCCTCTTTTTGTGCAGATCTCTTCTGAGGGGAACACTCTGCTTGAGAGGCTTCCTGGAAGAGTTTCCTTTGTGGTGGTGTCAGATGAGCCTGTTGTTGCTGCAGGTTAAATAGCTCCCATTCCTTAGGGAAGTGTTGGTAATATCTGCTCTTCCACATGCCAAGTGTCCTCCTAAAGGGGCCAGCACATGGAATTTCCCACTAGCCTGGTCTTATTTAACTGTTGTGCTTAAGGAGTAACAAAGAATGGGTGAAATTCTCTTTGTGAAGGGTCAGAACATGCCTGGGCACCGGGAACCCTTTCCCCAGGGAGTGAGGTGGAAGCAGTGAAAAGGACTTAAGCTGAGATGGTTATTTTTTACTGTTTCTAAGCTTCCCTTTGGGCTTCCCTCTGAAGAAATAAGGAATTCAATCATAAGCATAAGGACAGGGTGTTGAAGGGGATGAGACTTCCTCAGCCCAACAAATCAGTAACTAACACTTGGTTGTTGTAGGTTTTGAGGAGGATGTGTGAGATACCTGGTAGATCCAAAGAGACCCCACAGGCTCCTAGAGGCAGATTTAGAACATGAAGGAGTGGTTCATACAGCTGGGATCTGTGCTGACAACAGCATCTTTGTTACTGGTTCTCAGGCTGCATCAATCCAGGTAGGGAGGAAGGATGGACAACTTCCCAACCAGAGGCATTTCTTACAAATCCAACTTACAGAACACATATCCAGTAAAGGGGTTGGATTGATCCCCAGCAACCTGTGTGAGGGTTGGATTTACAGTTCTGAACATGTTTCTGGCACTGCCACACCTCTAAAAAGATGGTCATTGACCTTTGTTTTTGCTGCTTCAAGCCTTTCTGTTCTTATTTTTCACCCTGAACAGAGAACAACTCACTCATGCAGAGGTCCAGCCTCAAGTCAGTTTATGCCTGAGGCCTGAAATACAACTTAATTTGTGCAATGTTTTAAATCTGAACTTCCAGAAGCTGCCTTGTTCCCCAGCTGTGAGCAGGAGCCAGATGGCACACACAGCTGGAGCACCATCTCTTGCCAAAGGAAGGGTGAGCAGCCAGCACAGCCCAAACTGTGCAGGATCTAATTAGGGCCCTTTCAGAGCAAGGCAAGCCTGGGGCTGAATAGCTCCAGGTGCTGCAAACAGCTGTTTGGAAGGAAAATGCAATGTTTTGCCTGCTACTATTAGGATGTTATCCTTTGCCTTATGTTTCTGCACAAGTTAATTAAGATTACTTCACCTCTCAAACAGGACTGAGACTCAGGCAGTGATGACTTTCCCCAGGTGTGGAGTTTATCCAGCCAGGATAAACTGATGGAAACTGGATGGGATGGGAGCCCCAGTGACACTTCTGGCCCTGAGTGAGAGCACTTTGGTCTCTGCCTCCCCCAGCTCCCCGTTCCTGGGAGTGGGAACCTCAGCCACAACCTCCAGCAGCAAACCCTGGCACCAGGCACAGGCTGTGCTGCACTGTCCCACAGAGGGAATTATGTCTACTTTACCCAGCCTGAAGACACACATGAAGTCACCATCTGGAACATCACAGAAGGTGAACTGCAGCTCAGAAATATTGCATTGAATTCAGCCTGCACAGGGGGTAGGAGAAACAAAACAACTCAGAGGCAGCAAAGGCAGGGGCAGCTCTGAGTGGGACACAGAGGTTGCTCCTTCCTGCTGCTTTAAAGGATGAGATTTAGGCAAATTTGTTTCAGGCTTGGAGAGCTTTTTAATCTCCCCTCCAAAGTTTTTGCCTAGACAAGCTTCTTACTTATGACAGGTGAAATTTGAGATGTGAATAATATGCAAATTATTTCAGAGATAAAGCAGCCAGTCAGGAGCCCCATGTGAGGGCAGACATTCAGGGGAGCTGGAGCAGGAACAGTCCTGCTGATTCCCTCGTTTTACAGGTGGAGTGTGTGACACACTGGACACATCTGCAAACAGCCAAGCAAAACCAGCTGCTTTTCACAGGGCTCATCTCTGGGACAGTCCTTGTCTTCCCACTGAAATCCAGGCAGGATGTCACCTGCATCCCACCCCCAGAGTCACGGAGAGCAGTGAACCACACTGCAATCAACAAGCAGGAAAAGCAGCCTGTGATGATTTGGTCCTTGTGCTGGGTGTTATCCCTGCAGATCCATGCCTGGTGATCCACAGTCCCACCCACACCCTTCACACTCAGCTCCCTCATTTCCCAACTGGCTCTCCTTGGAGATTACAGTGCCCTCGGGCCCAAAAGTTTCCTTTGGAAGGTCACAGGAGACAGATCTCCCCTTGGAAAGCAGCCACAGAGAGCAGCAGGAGTCGGTGGATCTGATGATTCCCTGCAGTGTCTCTGGGACTGGAGCTCTGTCAGGAGAAACTCGAGATGAGCCATTCTAAGGTACTACTGAGACAATGTCAGGAGTTAATTACTGCCCAGGGCTGTCAGGGCTGAGAGGGTTCCCAGCTCTCAGGAATCCCCAAATCCTGTCATAGCTGTTCAAACTGACAGACACAAGGGTGGTTTGGAAGCCTCAGATACACCATCAGGGTGTTGCTGTCAGACACTGAGGGTTGGTTACTCTGCTCTGACAGAGAACAAAAGTCACAGGAGTTATTTATCTACAGCTGATTCTGCTCATTTCCCCAGTGTGAGCTACAAATCAGCAAGAGGAGATTTCTCAAGTTGATAATAGCAATAGAAAACACAAATTGGGCCAGCTCAGGAGAATCCAGGAGGAAAAAAAAAAAGTAGTGGTAAAACCTGGCTCAGTGCTGTTATTCTTTCACCTGACAATACACCAAGGATATGTCTGGGATACTCCTTTCCATTGGTGGAATAAGGGGCTTTTGTACATCTTTTGTACATCTCAGGCTCTTTCCTCCTTCATGAGCTCAGAGCTGGACTTTGCTTCCATCATCCTTCCAGGACCAATGCTGTAAAACTCTTTATTTATTGCCTCTATCCTTAAGCATTGAAAAACCACTGAATACTCTTACACATCTTCATTCAACCTGCATTTACCAGCATAACAATTTAATCCATCTAATCCATTTTCAGCCCACATCTCTGCTGAAAGGCATTTGCTGTCCTTGCTTCTCCAAAGATGATAAATAAGTGTACACAGGGTGGCTGGATCAGTCCATCACAGCCTGGGATGCTGCAGGTGGTGAGTAACTGTGAAATGCCAACAAGAAAGTCTGTATTAATTTAATCCTTCCTGTATTAAACCTGCTCGAGGCATCCTTCATGTTGTCAGCAGGAAAACAGGGCAATAGCTTTGTGCAAATAATACAACAGAGGATGGAATATCAAATCCAGAGGTAGAGTATGGAAGCTGCAGATGGAGTTTTCCAGATAAAAATATTCTGGGTTTGAAAACCACCAGCAAATTTAAAGGCAAAGCAAGAAATGCTTCTGTACTTTATTTATATTTACACATATATTTATTTATTTCCTCCCCCCCTTGCTCTTCCTGTAACCCAGTTTTACTCAGTTCAGACTGTCTGGTGACAGAGACCATGGGGGGAAGTGGCACATTTTAAGTCCAAAATGTCCAGTAATGCTTAATTCTGTGCTTTCCCTCTGCAGGTGCCTTGCTGGCTGTACCATGTGTGTACACAACTGCCAACAGAATCCTCCCAACTGCAGATGGATTTGCTGCAATAACCAGAGTTGGTTCTATAATCCATGAGAAGTTTCACTGTCCTGAGACCATCCCACTTTGGTATAACCCTCTTCAGAATATCACAGCCACGTGTACAATAAAATCCAGAAAAAAAATACAGGGAAAACTCAAACAGGGAGCCAGACTCAGACCAGGAAGCACTCACCAACCTGTTCAGTGGGATAAAACAGGAACATGAGTAGGATAAACCAGCACAAACAGCCAGGATTGAGCTGGCGCGTTTCTCTTTCTATCCTTTCACCTTTATGTCTCAGAATTGCATTATTAATCACTGCTGCAAGCTCCCCCACCACAACACCTTGGCACAACAATACTGCTGTCGCCTGCCATAGCTGAGAAAGGGAAATAAGAAAACCCCCAAACAAAAAACAAAGAAGCCCCAAACCGACCCTTAACCCCATATTTTATCCAGCTACCCCAGTGTAACCTTGGAGCTCGGTGTGCATCGCTAATGGGCTCCCGAAGTCCTGATCCTCCGGGTTCCCACGGCTCCTCCAGCCCCTTCTCGGCTTCTCCAGCTCCTCGGCCTTCCCCAGACCCGGCCTCCTTCAGCCCCCCCGGCTCCTCCAACCTCGGGTCCCTCAGACTCCCCGGGCTCCTTCAGCCNCTGCAATAACCAGAGTTGGTTCTATAATCCATGAGAAGTTTCACTGTCCTGAGACCATCCCACTTTGGTATAACCCTCTTCAGAATATCACAGCCACGTGTACAATAAAATCCAGAAAAAAAATACAGGGAAAACTCAAACAGGGAGCCAGACTCAGACCAGGAAGCACTCACCAACCTGTTCAGTGGGATAAAACAGGAACATGAGTAGGATAAACCAGCACAAACAGCCAGGATTGAGCTGGCGGGTTTCTCTTTCTATCCTTTCATCTTTACGTCTCAGAATTGCATTATTAATCACTGCTGCAAGCTCCCCCACCACAACACCTTGGCACAACAATACTGCTGTCGCCTGCCATAGCTGAGAAAGGGAAATAAGAAAACCCCCAAACAAAAAACAAAGAAGCCCCAAACCGACCCTTAACCCCATATTTTATCCAGCTACCCCAGTGTAACCTTGGAGCTCGGTGTGCATCGCTAATGGGCTCCCGAAGTCCTGATCCTCCGGGTTCCCACGGCTCCTCCAGCCCCTTCCCAGATCCTCCAGCCCCTTCTCGGCTTCTCCAGCTCCTCGGCCTTCCCCAGACCCGGCCTCCTTCAGCCCCCCCGGCTCCTCCACCCTCGGGTCCCTCAGACTCCCCGGGCTCCTTCTGATCTGGATACAAATAAGATCCAGCCCCTCCAGCTCCGCGGCTCCTCCAGCCCCCCGGCCCCCTCCATCCTGCTGCCACCCGCCTGCTCCAGCCCGAATTGCTCCCCCGGCTCCCCCGGCCCCGCTCACCCTCAGCCCCCCGCGC
>WEIV01023924.1:27755-113197 GCA_013390005.1 Calyptomena viridis
TCCCAGGGGCTGTTCCCCCCGTCTGGGCCTCACCCGTGTCCTCGCCCTGCAGGTGGAGGACGCACTTTCCTACCTGGACCAGGTGAAGATCCGCTTTGGCAGCGACCCCGCCACCTACAACGGCTTCCTGGAGATCATGAAGGAGTTCAAGAGCCAGAGGTAAAGCCCAGGTCCTGCACCCACCCCGAGGCTTCTCAGCCTTTCCTAGAGCCGTGGAATATCCTGAGTTGGAACCCATAAGGATCATCAGTCCAACCCCTGTCCCTGCACAGACCCCCAACAATCCCCCCCTGTCCCTGTTGTCCAAACCCTCCTGGAGCTCTGGCAGCCTTGGGGCCGTGACCAAACCCTGGGGAGCCTGTTCAGTGCCCGAGCACCCTGTGGGGGAAGAACCTTTCCCTGAGCTCCATCCCAACCCCTGACATGCTTCCAGGCATTCCCTTGGGTCTCAGCCCTCAGCTTTTGTGGGATCTGCCTGTCTGTGAAGGGCCCTTCACACCATCATTCCACCTCTGCCCCGTCCCCAGGGCAGTCCATGTGGAGGTGGAGGATGCCCATCCATCCCATCATTTTCCAGAGATGAAATCCACACGAAAAGGCAAATCTACTTTTACTTTCCACTCTGAAATGCAGATCTAGAAAATAAGTGAACCAGTTTGAGGGCAGAACCTGTGACCTGCCAGCCCTGGATGTAGTGGGTGCCTTGTCCCTTTGGCAAAGTGCATACTCATCACTCCTCTCCATGGATAACATTCCCTTTCTTTGGGCTAATTTCTAGGTCTCAAATTCCCAAACTTACTTCTTAATTATTGCATTCCCTAAGGAACCAGATGCTTCTGGCATTTTCTGTGCTTAACTTGTATTTCTGATCTGGATACAAATAACAAACCCTTCTCAATTTTAGCATTGACACACCTGGAGTCATCCGACGTGTTTCTCAGCTTTTCCATGAGCATCCCGACCTCATTGTGGGATTCAATGCATTTCTCCCTCTGGGCTACAGGATAGAAATTCCAAAGAATGGGAAGTTGAGTATACAGTCACCTCTGAATAGTCAGGTAGGACACAGAACTCTTATTCTTTAAATAAACTCTCTTCCCTGTGCTGCTGGACACATCTGCAGGTTTAGGAGATTTATGTGTGGTGCATGTTGCTGAAGTTTTTAAATGGTTTTCAAAGCATGTGATAATGGGTGTAATATAAATTGAAATATTTATTCAAAGAATCGTAGAATCAGATGGTTTGGGTTGGAAGGGACCTTAAAGATCATCTCATTCCACTCCCCAATTTATTCTCAAAGCAGTTGTTAGTTTAGCTTACACAGGAATGGTGACCCTGCATAAAACACCACTTCAAGTCCAAATATTTCAGTCAGATTTGAAAACTGTAATTTTAATTGGCTTGAGATAGTCATACAGGTTCTCAATACATGGTGTGGCACTTTTCAAATTGCACTTCCAGTCTTCAACTGAGAAACTTGTTTGGGCAATAGGCAAAAATACACAGAATCATAAAATCATCCAATTATTTAGATTGGAAAAGACCCTTAGGATTCTGGAGTCCTTGTCAGGGATTGCCCTGCAGCTGGTAACATCCTGCAGGAGACAAACCTGCTGGGACACAGATGGATGTTGCCTCTGCTTGTTTTGTGTGTGGTTTTGGAGGCTGAAACAGAGCCATAAACTGAATTCTGCTGATAAACTTGTGGTTTAACTCCAATTAGTAGCAGAAAGTATCTTTTAGATCTCAGTTCCTTTAGATCTCTCTGTTGCTTAGAAATTAACATCTGTAAGAGCCTTTTGTTTAATGTGTTCCTTAAAACTGGCAGTGCCTGGGGTAACAACAGTGGGGTTTGGTGACAGTCACAAGTCAGGTGGTTCCTACTCCAGGTAGGATTTAGGGGTTATTTTATTTAGGATTATTTAGCATTATTTTAGTTGATGGAGATAATAAACTGGGGAGGGAAATTGACTGATTAATGAATCATTTACTCAAAATGGAAGGGGGTGTGAAAGGAGGTCCTGTAAGAACCTGGGCTTGTGCTCATTTCAAGTTGTGTGGCATCAGGGTTTTTTGGCTCAGGATGAGTTTTCTGGCAGAGTGAGGGGTTTTTTGACTCTCTTTAAGGATGAGTTTGCACTGTAGCTGTTGGGAGCAGTTGTCAAATTGAATCTCTGCCTGTTGAACAGAGTTCCCAAGGACTAATCTTAGTCCAACAAAGACATTCACATATTCACTCACGGAGTTAATAATCTGGGCAGGGAAGTTTATTTCTAAGGCTAATGAAATCTTTTTGCTTTCTTCTTCATGTGGTGATATTTTTTAGCTTGGCAGCAGTGCTGCTGGATTGTTGTTGAACTTGCACTTGTGTTCCCTTTCTGACAAGTCTCTCTCTCATGTTCCTTGTGCCCCCAGGTGCCCCCAGAGCCCGTTCCCAGTGCCCTCCCTGGCAGTGGGATGTTGTTGCACTACTCCCAGGAGAACTCACACAACCACAGTGACTGCTCAGAGGAGTTTAGGCAACAGCTTCCATACAAAGAAGATAAATCCCAAATTCCCCTGGAATCTGACTCTGTGGAGTTCAATAATGCCATCAGTTATGTGAATAAAATCAAAACACGTTTCCTTGACCACCCAGAAATTTACAGATCCTTTTTAGAAATTCTTCACACTTACCAGGTAAAAAGTCTGCCATGGGAGGGGTGGTGTGTTGGCACTGTAGCTTTTGGAGTAATGATTGTCAAGTGAAATCTCTGCCTGTTGAACAGGCTTAGAGTTCCCAAGCACTGGTCTTTACCCAGCAAATACCTCGTAGATATTCACATGAAATGACAAAAGTGTGAAAATTGTGGCACTTTGCAGGGACTGAGGTGTAAAGGTGTTGTGTGTAGATCTGTCTTTACTCACCTTCAGTGGATTTAGTGATCCTGTATGTGAAAGGAGGCACTGTAGGAACCTGGGACTGGCTGATACCATCTCAAGTGCTGTGGCATTGATTTTTTTTTGGCTCAGGAGGAGTTTTCTGGCTGACTGAGGTATTTTTTGACTGTTTAACCTGTGTGTTTCTGTCAGAAGGAGCAGCTGAACACTAAGGGCAGACCCTTTCGGGGCATGTCGGAGGAGGAGGTGTTTACTGAAGTGGCCAATCTGTTCCGGGGCCAGGAGGATCTGCTCTCTGAGTTTGGACAGTTCCTCCCAGAGGCAAAAAGGTCTTTGGTATGTGTGTGCTGAGGGCAAGGCACAATATTGAATATTCTTTGTATATAGAATATACAAAACATTATGGAAAATCATACATCCAGTACTGAACTTTGCTCCTCTTCATTATTGGGAATTTCTCAGAACGAGTGACTTAACAGTGGCCTGTTGGGTTTCTTTTTTGTGCCTGTCAAGAGGAGAACCTTGAAGTCATTATTTATTTCCTACAGTTCACAGGAAATGGGCCATGTGAAGTGAACAGTGTCCAGAAAAGTGAGCATGAGAAGAATCTGGAGCACAGCAAAAAGCGATCCAGGCCATTGCTGCTGCGTCCTGTTTCTGGCCCAGCAAAGGTATCTTTTAGCAAGTAAAAACTTAGGATAACCTGATATTACTTGTGTTTATGTAATGGCTTAGGTAAATGTGTAATGAATAGTGTCTTTCAGGTATGTAGGTATTAAGGATGAGACATAAATTTTTAAAATAACTTTGAAATTTTAAATTATTGTAGGAAAGGGGGAGTTTTTAATGTATACTTTTAATATTTGATATTAAATACCAAGCCTTTCTGTACTAAGTATTGACCCTGGAAAGGAACAATTTGTTGCTACAACAAAAAAAACCTTACTTTGGATTTCTCTCTCAAGTGATTCTTTGGGGGGTTTTTTTTGTTGTTGTTTCTTCTTAGCTGGAACCCATTTGACAGAGAGTCCTGTGAGGATTTGACACAGCAATTCCCTATTACACAGCTGGGGAAATACAGGGTTTCAGCCTTTGCAGGGAGCTGTTCTATGACAACAACAAGGAATGTGATGGCATTTGAGTCACAACATGTTAAATATAACTGCTTGTTCTTTTAACAGAAGAAAATGAAGCTGCGAGGTACCAAAGATCTGTCAGTGGCCACAGTGGGGAAATATGGAACACTGCAGGAGTTTTCCTTCTTTGACAAGGTCAGGTTTTGTTCTCACATTCTGTGACCTTTTATGTGGTTGTTGATTGCTTGGTTTTCTATTTGTGTGTCAGCAATTTGCTGACTTTACAAGTGGTAGGGAACGACAGACCAAGAAAAGTGAAAATAGGTGAGTTTGGAAGATGAATAGAACATGTTAATTAACCTTTGCCTGAATGCTTGTCTTTTACACACATGCTTTTCTCTGGTTTTCAGTGATATTTCCTTGTGGTACCCTCTGTAGGAATTAAGTTGTTAAACCTTTCTCTCCAAACTGTTGTAGGTTCGCAGGGTGCTCAAGAGTCAGGAGGTCTATGAAAATTTTCTGCGTTGCATCGCTCTCTTCAACCAGGAGTTGGTCTCTGGCTCTGAGTTGCTCCAGCTTGTTACACCGTTTTTAGGGTGAGTTACCAACTATCTTTGCTGTGTTATACTTTGTAGGTCCTACTCTGTTACTTTCTGGAGACATTGTCACCTTTGTTACTGACTTTGGATTTAACTTCAGAAGTATCTCCGAGGTAGCAGCAAGAAATTGAAGGCTAATCCTAAAAGAGAATAAAATCTGAGTATTTTAGCATATCTATACAGTTCTTAAAGAGCATTTAGAGGAAGATATTTTCCTCTATATTCCCTGTTTAGTACCTCAAAATATAATAAAGATATAAGCATGAAATCTGAGAACAGAGCTGTGAAAAGGATAAATAGTTCTGGCTCTGCTGTGAGGCTCTCGAGCTGTTTGGCTTCCAACAGGAGAGGGAGAGTCACATAGCAAAGATCAATTTCTCCTCAGGCAGTTAAGGGAAATTATTATCCCACCTTAAGAAAAAAAAGCAAACCTAAAGTGATTCAGAGAGAACAATAACAGAGGTAAAACTGTTTGTGAACGACTTCTCACTGCAATGCTGACTTTGTTTAGATATTTCTCCCTCTGTTTTATACCACACATGAACCACCCTAAAACTGCCAGAGCAAAATAACAAAAATACACTTATTTGTGTTTTTGAAGGAAATTCCCAGAGCTCTTTGCACAGTTCAAGTCCTTCCTTGGGGTGAAGGAGCTTTCCTTTGCCTCTCCACTGAGCGACCGCTCCGGGGACGGAATGAGCCGGGAAATCGATTACGCCTCCTGCAAACGCATCGGATCCAGTTACAGGGCTCTCCCCAAAACATACCAGCAGCCAAAGTGCAGTGGAAGAACAGCCATTTGCAAGGAGGTACTTTGGGATCAGCCTGTTCAATCCCTGGACACTCACAGGGATTGAAGTGGGGTCGTTAGTGCTCAGAGCTGACTCACCAGCTTTAGTGTCTCATCAGTTATTCAGCCAATTTATTGAAATAGTATCCAGATTTTATTAATTTTGTCTAAACCCATCTCAAATCATATCTTTAATACCTTTTGAGTCCGTGTGCAAACACAAATTTATTCCTATAGACAGAAAAGAGTATTAAATACCTTGGAATTAACTTTCTTGAAGAGGGTCAGTATGGCCCTTAGGAACAGTTTTTCCCTGGAAGAGCAGAGACAGTTCCTGAGGCCCCATTCCCACTGAGAACACACATCTGCAGTGCAAGTACTCCCACCCCTCTCAAATCTGTCTCCTTTACTTAGAGTTGCTGGTGACTGCAGGGTGATCTCAGTGTGTGTGAGGTGACAGTGAAGGTGCCTTCAAGTTTTCTGAGCAGGGCCCTGGCACAGAACTCAAATCTGGGGAGCAGTCATGCCAATGTCTTGGGAATTAAGTCTGGAATCTCCAACAGAAACTCGGGGAAGAAGTGTGCAAAAAGAAAAGAGAGGAGTATCAGACTCCATGAGAACAGCTCTGGGCTCACAAGGCTCTGCTCAATGTCATGTCTTTGACTGTTGCAGGTGTTAAATGATACCTGGGTTTCATTTCCATCCTGGTCTGAAGACTCCACCTTTGTGAGCTCCAAGAAAACTCCATATGAGGAGCAGCTGCACCGCTGTGAGGACGAGAGGTTTGAGGTACCTCTGCTGCTGAGCTCCCCTTCTGCCTCCTCAGGAAGCAAAACTTTTGGCCATGAGGATTTTACTGAGTTAATTGGTGGCCAGTTACTGAAAGTTCTGTGGCATGAGCTGGAGTTTGGTGTATTCCACTTGCTTGGAGTCTAATAGCTCTTCCTAAGCATTAGTTCAGTTCTAAATTGCATGTTACCTTTGGGAGAACTGGCAGAGGGCTATTTTCCAGTAAAAATGCTGGATATTTTCCTGATGCTTCCTGGCTCCTCCTGGCAGGGCTGCAATCCCTGCCACAAACCCGGGCTGCCGCTCTGCACAGCCCAGTGTTCTCACACTGTGTGTCCTGTGACCTCTCACCAGCTGGATGTTGTCCTGGAGACCAATTTAGCCACGATCCGGGTGCTGGAGAGTGTGCAGAAGAAACTGTCCCGGCTGAGCCAGGAGGATCAGGAGAAATTCCGCCTGGATGACTGTTTGGGAGGGACGTCGGAAGTGATCCAGCGCCGGGCCATCTACCGCATCTACGGGGACAAAGCACCAGAGATCATTGAGAGCCTGAAGAAGAACCCAGTTACTGCAGTTCCTGTTGTTCTTAAGAGGTAATTCCCGTTCTGCTGCGTTCTGTAAGAAGTTTTAAAGCATTTTTAAACAAGTAGGGACAGGATGAGTGAGAGTGGCCTCAAGCTGTGCCACTGGAGGTTCTGGTTGGACATCAGGAGGAATTTCTTCACTGAAAGGGTGGTCAGGCATTGGAGGGGCTGCCCAGGGAGGTGGTGGAGTCCCCATCCCTGGAAGTGTCCAAGGGATGACTGGACGTGGCACTCAGTGCTCTAGTTGACAAGGTGGGGATCAGCCACAGGTTGGACTCGATTTTGGATGTCTTTTTCAACCTCAGTGACCCTGTGATTCTGTGAACTGTTTTCTCTAGGTGTTGTTTCAAAGCATAACTCATCATCAGTGGTGATGCTTTTTTAAATGGATTTAATGCTTCCAGGAATACTGGAAGACTTGTTGCACCACAGTTGGCCACGATAAAATGTTTTGTGTGTATTTCTGTGCTTGTCTTTCTGAACTGAAGCAGACTGTACATTTATGCAGATTGAAAGCAAAAGAGGAGGAATGGAGGGAGGCCCAGCAGGGCTTCAACAAGATTTGGAGGGAGCAGTATGAGAAGGCCTATTTGAAATCCCTGGACCACCAGGCTGTGAACTTCAAACAGAATGACACCAAAGCCTTGCGCTCCAAGAGCTTGTTGAATGAAATTGAGAGTGTCTATGATGAGGTGTGTATGACACTGAGGAACACACCCTCTGTGACCTTCATTTATAGTGTGACCTAGACCTGTACATAGCACCTGGGACCCTGTGGAAGTGGTTGTGCCCTGGGAGTTGTCAGTCAAAAAACGACTGTCCCAAGCACAGCTTTAACACTGGCTTATTTCTTCTGGCAGGAATGGCTCTTGAGCATGGATTGGAAGGATCTTTACCTATTTGTCTCTTGATTACAGCATCAGGAGCAGCATTCAGAGGGGAGAAGTTCATCCACAAATGAGCCTCATCTTATCTTTATCTATGAAGACAAGCAGATTTTGGAAGATGCAGCATCTCTGATCAGCTATTATGTAAAGAGGCAGCCTACTATCCAAAAGGAGGATCAGGCCACCATCCGGCAGATTGTGCATCACTTCATCCCTGAGCTGTTCTTCTCCCAGCCCCCTGAGCACAACATTTCTGAAGAATCAACAGATGAGGACAGAGAAAACCATCAGGGGCAGAACCTGGAAACTCCTGAGCTACGGAAAAAACATGTGCCTGGGCCTCCAAGCAGTCCTTTGGAGACCAAAGCAACCTTCTGTGATGTTACAGCTGCTGAGCCCCACAACACCCTGGATGATGTTTACAGCCTCTTCTTTGTCAACAATAATTGGTATTTCTTCCTCCGCCTTCACCAGACTCTGTGCTCAAGGCTCCTCAAGATTTATCGTCAAGCTCAGAAGCAGCTTCTGGAATATAGGACTGAGAAAGAGAGAGAGAAACTCCTCTGTGAGGGAAGAAAAGAAAAAACCAATGATCCAGCCATGGAGCTGAGGCTGAAGCAACCAAGTAAGAATAATGCAGGACATAGTCCACTCTTGTGTGTATCTGAGTAACTGGGACCAGCAGGCAGGTCTGAGAGGGGTGGAGAGGTGCAAACCTCTGCTGTATTTGTGATTTGTGGATACAGCTCATTTGCCAGGGGAGCCAGTGTGTCATCCATCTTCTGAGGGCTCTCGTGTAGTTCACACCTCACACAAGAGACCTCACACAATCCCACTGTGCTCAGGTGTTCTCAGGGGTCTCACTGTATTAATCTGGTACTTGGATTTAAAATATAAATAGGCCCACAAAGAACTAGTTATTGCATAGGGTAGTTCTGGAAGAGCACGAAATAAACTGTTCCAGCCTGTCAGGGCACAGACCTGCCTGTCTGTGAGGATGTTCTCACACCAAACATAGTGGTTCTTGAGCAGTGCAGTCCCTTGGGTGGCCTGACTTCACTCTGCCTTTTCCATGCACTAAATGGCTGTGCTTTCCCCTGGCCAGGTGAGGTGGAGCTGGAGGAGTACTACCCTGCCTTCCTGGATATGGTGAGGAGCCTGCTGGATGGGAACATTGACCCCACCCAGTACGAGGACACGCTGCGGGAGATGTTCACCATCCACGCCTACATCGGCTTCACCATGGACAAGCTGGTGCAGAACATCGTCCGCCAGGTAGGCATGGAAGGGGGGAGGCTGCACATCTTCCCTCTCTACAGACAGGTTTCTCAAAGTGTCACTAAACTTGGAGCAAATTAATTATTAAAAAGTTGCACGTGATGGGGAAACGCCCCAGCGGAAGTTTGAGAATTCAGCTTCTGTACAGGGACCACCCCGGGGCAGTGGTCACTGCCAGAGCTCAAGGGGTGTTTGAACAGTGTTGTCAGGCACATGGTGTGACTCTCAGGGTGTCCTGTGCAGGGCCAGGAGTTGGACTTTGTGATCCCTGTGGGTTCCTTCCTGCTCAGCATATTCTGTGACTCCAACATTTTCTGAGTTCCAGTCGTTTCAAAATTCTGCCATTCCCAAAATACATCTAAGGCAAAACAAAAATGGTTCAGCCCTTACTCAAATCTGTCTTTGAGTTGTAGTTTTCTTACAGTTAAGGCACATCAGCCCCTCATGCTTCTCTGTTACTTTTATTGCAAAGTCACAAAAAAGAGAAACTCCAGTGACGAGTCTCTGGAGTTAGAGTTTGCTGCTTCATTTTGAGGTGTGATGTGCTGAGCTTTGTGCTCCTTTCACAACACACTAGAGTTAACTCTTGGCCCAGGCTTGCTGACTGAATTCCCCCTTTTTTAATGGAAGCTTCACCACCTAGTGAGCGATGACATCTGCTTGAAGGTGGTTGAGCTCTACCTGAACGAGAGGAAACGAGGAGCTGCTGGAGGTAACTTGTCATCCAGGTGTGTCCGGGCAGCAAAGGAGACCAGCTACCAGTGGAAGGCTGAGCGCTGCATGGCAGATGAGAACTGTTTCAAGGTAAGAACTTGCTGCCAGGGAAGTCACTGTGGCACTTTACCTGGGAGAAGGGGGTTTGGAAGCTCCACAGTGAGAGAACAACGTGGAGAGAAGGTACCAAAGCCAGAGTTACAGACAGTGGGGGACAGACTGGCTCACTGGGAAGCCCTGCTGCTTCTCTCCTATCTCACATTTGTTGTCCAAGGGATTTTTTGTGAATATACAATATTTTATTGTGAACCCATGTGGCAAATATCTTCTGCCTGTAACTTTACTACAGGTCATGTTTCTTCAGAGGAAGGGACAGGTGATCATGACCATTGAGCTGCTGGATACAGAAGAGACCCAGACAGAAGATCCTGTGGAGGTCCAGGTAATAACACAGAGATGGTGGAGTCTGTGTACTGCAGGCACAGCAGATGGCTAAAAATGCTCTCCTGCTTTCTTGTTCCAAAATGTGAGACTTGGCCAGGAGGAGAAGTTTACCTGGGAGGTGGGAAGATGACATGGGGCTGTGATCATTGACAGAAATGGTCTGTTAGGAAAAGAGTTTCAACATAAATCAGCTTCAGAAAAAGCACCTTGGAAAGAAACAGATTCTTTACAGTGATGTGAAATCTGACTGGAATTGGTCTCCCTTGTGTAGCACCTGGCCAACTACATGGAGCAGTATGTTGGGGTGGAAGGAGCTCCCAACAACCAGAACGATGGCTTCCTCCTGAAACCAGTCTTTCTGCAAAGGTGAGCTGCTCCCTCCCCTGAGCCACACCTGCCAAGGTGCTGGTGCTGCTTCCTCTCTGCCTGTGTGGCAGCAGGCCTGGGGGATGTGCCATACAGCAGCCCTGGAGAAATACCCTCACTTTTGAGATCCAGAGGGACTGGTGCAGACCAGTGCACTGCATAAGGATGCTGAAGAAGAAGTTTATGACCACTGCATTGAGGTTTGTTCATGAAACTGTGTAGACCAGAGTGAACCCACCTCAGCAGTCCCTTCTGGGAGGAATTCCAGGTCTACTTTGTTCCCATTTCACCAAATACCCATCAGAGCAGACCCTGGAGAGAGTCTGAAAACCTCAATGTGGAAATACAAGCTTCATTCTTGTATGAAGCGACATATGAAGCACATACTTGAGCTGTGAGCCCTGCCAGCTCAGGAGGAGGGATAACCAGGTGTGACACACGTTTTGTCATCCTTGTTCTGCTCCAGGAACCTGAAGAAGTTTCGCAAGTGGCAGTGCAAGCAGGTGAGGGCCCTGCGCAGTGAGGTGAAGAGCTCCTGGAAGAGGCTCATCGGGGTGGAAAGCGCCTGCAACGTGGACTGTCGCTTCAAACTCAACACCCACAAGATGATGTTCATCATGAACTCCGAGGATTACATGTACAGGAGGGGAGCTCTCTGCCGAGCCAAGCAGGTGCATCTCCTTTTGCTGTCTCTGCAGCTCGGGGCAGTGGCAGAGGTTGAGGATGGGAGCCAAAAGACAGGTACTGATAGGAAGTCTTGTGGCTGAATTCCTGCAAACTACACCCTGAAGTTACTGCTCTGTGTTGGATGAAACATGGAGGAGAGCTGGTAAATGCTCTGTTTTGGATTAGTTTAGCAGCCTTTTCTTTAAGTGCAAATGTCAAGTGGGAGTGGTGAGCATTAAGAGATAGGGATCAATGCAGGTATTGGGTTTCCTGTCTCCCTGTTTGTGTTGTGTCCCACTCCTGCACATCTCAGCCACGTGGAGAGGTGAGAGCTTTGTCTTCTCCCCCAGAAACCTCCCAGTGATCTTTACTGTCCTGCTTTCAGGTACAGCCCGTGGTGCTGCTGAAGCACCACCAGCAGTTTGAGGAGTGGCACAACCGGTGGCTGGAGGAGAACGTGTCCATGGAGGCCGTGGATGTGGTTCAGGACTGGCTGATGGGGGATGAGGACGAGGAGATGGTGCCCTGTAAAACAACGTGTGAGACAGTGAATGTCCACGGGGTGCCAGTGAACAGGTACAGAGTCCAGTACAGCCGCCGTCCCGCTTCACCCTGAGCACCCAGACAAGTCACAGCACTGCTGGTGAAGCACATTTACTCTGAGAATAGTGGTGGGAATGCAATGTATGTATTAATGATATTTATCCAAACAGCATTTTACTTTGGATTATGATGTATTTTCCATATGGCATAGACTTGTCTCCTTGCAGTGTAATCCTCCAGCCATCATGAAGAGACTTTTAAAAAGCTTTTATGGGAAGGGGGCTCTTGGCATTGCCACACACTTCTGAGTAGTTTCCTGGCTTTAGGCCACTGCTGACCAGCCAGTCCTGGAAGGCTCAGTGAGGGGCTGAACTACCACTAGTGGCTTTGTTGAAGAGATGGAGCTGGGCTGGTGTTTGAGCAGATGCTGGCAGCTGCTTCCACTTTGAAGAGTTCAATATTCCCTATCTTCCTGAATTGATGGAGCCTGCAGAACTCTTCAGTACAAGCTGGGAGTGCCAGGGGGGCTGAGAGCACCCGGCACAGCTCAGCAGCCCCGCTCTGGGTGGATCCCTCATCCATGTGAACAAGGCAAGGAATGATTCTTGTTACTGGTGCTCTGGTGAGAAAAACGCCAAAACTGAGACAAGGGTGACCAGCGCAGTGAACGCTCTGACTCTCCCCCATCGACCAAGAATTCTGGAGCACGAACCGAGGGGAGGAACCTGAGCTGCACGGGAGCGACTCGGGCACAAGGAGCCGCCAGCCGGTGTTGCTTTGGGAACTGAGCACCCGCTGCAGGCTCTGCCTTCTCCATCGGGGCGCCAGCGGGGCGAGGAACGTCCATTGCGAGGTCTGGCCTGTTTTTTTTGGTTTGTGTTTTGCATGTTGATGGGCAGCTCCGGAGCGTTCCCGGCTCCCCTCCCTGTGCATGCCCGGGGTTCGCCGGGTCGTTCCACGTCCGTCCCATCGGCAGATGGAGCTCCTGGAGCACCGCGAGTGCTGCGCTGAGCCGGGTCCTTCCTGCTGGCTCAGCACAGCCGCTGGATTTGCAGGGACACATGGAAATCTGCCGGGCAGTGTGAGATCCAGCCACGAGCTTTTCCACTGAAGCATCTGTACTGCTATCGAAGCTTTTTTGCCATGAAACCTAACAAACCCCTCCCCTGATCCTTGCAGAACACTACATCAATCATCTGGCTTCATCTGGTGAGAAATCAAGGAAATTTAATCGTGTCTGCCCTGCAGCCCCACTGTGACTTCACTCCTGCTTTTCAGGGGCCAAGGGCAAGGACACTGTCCATGGAGTGTAGGACAAACATAATGTCTTGAGGCATGTCCAGCCTCCTTTCAGCTTTGCTTCCAACTTTTTCCTGGATTTTGGGGCAATAAACCCCCCACCCTGATACTTTCTGTGGCTTTGATTTTTAGGTTATTATTTCTGCCAGACCTAAGGAGCAGCCTGTAGGATTTGTCCTGGGTTATTTCCACTGTATGACATTTGGTTTCGCAATCGTCTCACTTGACAGTAGAAAAATTGGCCTCTGGGGTATGTTTAATAGAAAACTGTCCCGAGTCTTTGTCTTTTTTTGCAAAATAATCCGTGGGAGGGAAGCAGGGAGGCCAGGCTCTGGCATTTGTGGCCACTTGCACAACCACTGCCAGCAGAGACTTTTCATCAAGAACTTGTGTTCTTGCTGTCTGGGTCTCTGTTAAATTTTGGTTACTGAAAGGATCTGAGGGTTCTTCCCCTGCTCTTGTTGCAGAAAGTGATAAGAGACACCGAGGGCTGGGGGGGAGCAGGGGGACAAGCCCAGTGTCCCCCCTTTGCCTCCATCTCACCCAAACACACCTCAGTCCTGCTCACCTCTCTGCTGGCTCCCAGTGGAGATGACAACTGTGCCAAATTTTATGGTTTTATGATACAGAAAACTGTTTACTAGAAGATAGGTTGCAACTTGTGGCTTAAAATGCATTTGATTCCAGGTGCCCCAGGGTGGGAACCACACCCGTGCACGGCCCTGATCCATCCACCCATCTAAGTGTACTTCAGGTATTTTTAAGCATCCTTATTTTGTAAACCTTAATTTATAATCTGAACAGATTAAGCAAGACTTTTGCCCTTTACAGTGCTATTGTCTCAAAGCTGAGAGTGGCAAGTGATGGGAAGGGAGTAACAGGCAGGTTTGAGAGGGGCTTGGTGATGTCTGAGGGTTTCAGCTCGACCGCTGTGTGTCTTGAGTCAAGAGTTTGTTCTTCCATTTGTTTGAAGGATCTTTGCTTTTGGGCTTGTAATTGCTTTGCCAGCTCCTTGAATGTAGTTTTTTTTATATTTATTTGCACATTCAAGTAAAATAAAATATTGATTTTAAAAGTCCGCGGCTTTCGCTGTTTTTAAATTTCTTTTGTATTGGTTGTTGTGTACCTGGAACTGGATTAAGTGGTAGAAAAATGCAATTGAAAAGTTGGATGACCTTCTATTCAAGCAGTTCCTGGACAGGGCGTAGGATGTGCTGGAGTATCTGTGTGCAGCTCATTTCCAGAGGGGCAGCAAGTGCTCAGTGAGGGTGTGAGCAGAGCACTTAGTAAGGGAAAAGGGGAACAGGTTTCTTGCAAGGATCCTCCAGCAGAGATTCCATGCAGATTCCATCCCACATCTGTGCTGCCACAACCTCTCTGGGAGCCCAGGCCTGTGACTGGAGGGCAGTGAGGAGTCCAGGGGGTGGCACAATTGCTCCATGAAGAGGAAAAGTTTCAAAAGGAAACATTGGGACAACATGGAGCTGTGTCAGGGGTTGGGATGGCGCTCAGGGAAAGGTTCTTCCCCCACAGGGTGCTCGGGCACTGAACAGGCTCCCCAGGGTCTGGTCACGCCCCCAAGGCTGCCAGAGCTCCAGGAGGGTTTGGACAACAGGGACAGGGGGGGATTGTTGGGGTGTCTGTGCAGGGACAGGGGTTGCACTGATGGTCCTTGGGGTCCCTTCCAGCTCAGAATGTTCTGTGATTGTCATGGCCAGGAAGCCTCTTCTTGCAGCCTGGGTTGGTTGGTTTCTAGCAGCACCTTTGCCACAGAGATAAGGCACCAAACTGTCCCAGTCCTGGCCCCCAGGAACTCTCAGGCTCAACACAACCAACACTCAGGAAAGTGCCTGATCCCAGTTCCCAAATCCATAGGCACATCTGCTACAGGTTAAAACAACACAACTGCAACCATGAAAATAACCCTCCACCCGCCTTTCCCTCAACCTCCCCAAATTCCTGGGTAATAACATGTTGAACTGTGTTCCCTGTGAGCTCTGCACAACAAATGAATGAGTAGGTTTTGCAAATTAAGCCGTAGTGATGTGACCCAGAGCTGATAGGAGTTTCCTTTACATCATCCCCAACACTTCTGTTGCCATAACAAAAGGCAGCTCTGCTTTCTGTGCAGCCTCACAGGGAAACAAACTGTTGTTCTCCCAAAAACAACCCTCTGATGCACAAATTGCACGGAATAATTTGATTGGGATGGTGGGGGGGGTCTCAGAGGACACAGCCCACTTCACACGAGTGTTCTCACAGAGATCTTGGCCTCCCCACAAAGAGGACATTCCCTGTGCTGGAGGGGAGGGATGGCCAGATGTGACACCACCCAGAGCAGCTGGAGGTCTCAGCAAGGACAGCTTTGGCAATGACAAACAGCTTAAAAATACCCTTCAAGTTTGCAGGATGGAATAAGAATAAATGCTTTTCTCAAGTAAATTCAGCATTGCTAAAGGGAGTACCTGAGTTCATTTAATATTAATATTTCAGGATAGCAGGACTTTTTTAATGTTTCCATACCAGTGATGCCCCTTCTGGGGCTGTGAACCTGCAAGAGAGTCTAGAACTGTGTGTGCAAACAGGAGCTCACTTTTCCCTCATGCTTTAGCCATTCCTCTGGGTTAGAACTGAGTAAACTCAGCCTTAACAAAACTGAAGGTGTGTTCTACCTTCCACCCATCCAGTTTAAAGACTAAATTAAAGTCTAGCAACTCGTAACCAGACCTGTGCTAAAGAATGGATCCAAAGAGACTCATGTGAGACTCTGTGCTGACAAGAAATTGTGATGGCTGTGTCAGGCAAGGCAGCCCCTACACCTTATTTGTGGAAATTATCTTACTATCATTATCTTACGGAAAAAAGACCCAAAGAAATTATTCCAGAACATCCAGTGAGTTGAGCTTCAAATATTCCTGGAAAATGTCATCCTGTGGACTTTTACACTATGAAGTGAACACTGCAGGCAGCAGAAAGTAGTTCTGAAAAAGCCCTGTCAGCCTCATGCTGCTGTAACATTCTTGGGGAGACAAGTGGTGAGGAAAACGTGTGGAATAAACCAAGGGAAAAGGTTGGGTGGGATCCCAGTGGAACAGGAGAACTGGCACAAGGAGAAGAGGACAGAGGCAGGGAAATTCCCTGGAGCTGTGGAGACTCTCAGGGTGGTTACAGGAACTGACACAGTGAGAAGGAGAGGAACTGATGTGCTGGAAAAGTCAGGAAGAGCATCCAGGGAGTGAAGGCATCTCGTACGTGCCAGAGCCTGCAGACACAGCTCCAGGGTGGGAAACCTGGGCCGAGGGACCACAGTTTCCATCTCAGGGGTGTTTCTGTGCCCTGTGGCTCTGAGGCCTCAGATACTGCACAACCAGTGGCCGGGACAGGCAGAGCCAACTCCTCATCCATGGGAAATGTGTGAGGGTGGAAATACCTTGTGCTGCTGGTGCACAGCAGAGCTGCTGCCTCTCATGTCTCCATCCCAAACCTGAGCTCAGCCCTCAGATTTCTGTGCTCTCACCTGCTGCCTTCAGCTCAGGAACCCTCTGGAGCTGCTGGAACTGAGCCCCACCATTTGCCCACCACAGTTTGCTCTTCCAAGCCTCAAAGCTGGATGGGACAGGCCAGGTGGTGTCTGTGCCCTCCCTCTGAGCTTTCAAATCCCCAGCCTGTTTTCCAGCATTACATCTTTCAGGTTCAGAGCCACGGAATAAAAGAGAGCCAGCTCCCAGGAGATGATCTATTGCACAATGAATTACTTGAGACCCAAATTGTTACCCCACAGGGCAGGGATCACACGACTTAAAGAGATGTTAATAAGCCGTGACAAACCTCTGGCACTGGAAGTTTTGAGCAAGCTGTTCTTCATCTAAGGCAGTCACTAAAGATCACACAGCATCTGAAAAATGAAGGATACAGTGATGAGTAACCTCTCTCTGCTCCACTCCAGAGACCTGCCCATAGGAAGCAGGGCTGTGATTTGCACACTATCTGAACCTGATTATGGCTAATTTTTTGCATACAGAGCATGGAAAGGATCCTGGCTGAGGCATGGAAAATATGTGGCCACATGAGTCATTCTGTAATGGTTCATAAACCCTGGGAGAATCACAAAAGCAAAACATCTAACATTGCATCTTCCCTCTCCCTGCCAGTGGAACTCCACCTCTCGACACGCTCGGCACAAGGATGTGGGAATATGGTGAAAGCAAAGGAAATAGGATCATTTTCTCCTTGGAATAGAAGAATCTCATCAAACAGCAGCCAGGCTCAGATTTGCAACCTTCACAGAGGAGGCCATTCATAAGCTGAGGAGAAAGAAACGAGCTGCTCCTCGGGTTGCCAAACCAAATTTACAGTTCCTACTGCCTGGGCTCCAGCTCCTGTCCTTCCATCCTTGCAGAGCCAGGCAAGGACTGGAGAGCAAGAGCCTAAAACCCAGCACCCTCTCCAGCCATGAGACACCAGCCCACTGATCCACTGGGCCATACTGGGCTCCAGCACAGGAGATGGGAGAGGATTTGGGAGCTTCCCAGCACTGCTGTGCAGGGCAGAGCTCAGAAGGGATTAGAGGAGGAGGGGACCAGGCAGCAAAGGATCTTAAAGGCTCAGGTAACACCTGCCAGTGCCTCTTCCAGCATCATCTGAGTTGTGCTCCTGGTACAACCAGCAGGTCCATGGCAGCTCCATGTGCTCTGAGCTCTGAGCCCAGGCAGAGAGCTCAGCCCTCCAGGGGGGACAGCCCAGCTCTGGGAAAACAGGCTCTTCTGGGGCAAGAGGGACTGGAACTCACCATTATCTACCCAACTGCAGGGACTTCCTGCTCCCTTCTCAAGCCCCTTTCCTGCTGGATGGAGCTGCTCTCCCTGTTCCGGTGGTTTATCAGAGGAAGCACAAGTGTCTCCCCTCTCTTTGCCACTTACCCTTGCTGTGTCATGGTGCTCTGTGCTGGTTTTTCAAGTACAAGCAGCTCCAACCCAAAGCAGTAAAATCATCTTTTTAATCATCTGCAGTAAAACCAAGAAGGTGCAGGAGACTCATCCTGTGTTTAGCCAGGGAGCAGAAGCAGAAATAAAGGAGCAGAACTCTGAAGGGCCCAGCCTGACCTGGGGGCTGCAAGGCCGGCACTAAAAACCTTCAATTGCCAGAACACGGGTCTGTGGAATCCCTGGGAGCTCGGGAGATCTGTCTGATCCTCAGGTCTGATATCTAGGATATCTTCCTGTTTGTAAGACCAGAAAACATTGTGTGGGAAAAGACCTCAGGTCTCCCACAGAGCCACTTGGGTCTCTGTGATGGAAGGATGCTCGACATTCCCATGGGCAGAGGTGTCTGGGTTCAGTTTACGTGGAAAAATCTGACCACATTTGTTATTTCCAGGAATATTCAGGAGCAGGAAGGAGACCCAAATGAGTCACTTGAGTCATCATCCAGCTCTGACGATGAAGTTCAGCCCTGACACACGTTGGATCTGGGTATTTATGCCCCTCCCAGTCCCCATCTGAGCTGGAGCTGTGTCTCCATGTCGTGACAGCCCCCCAGAGCCTCATCCTTCCCGGGATCAGCCTCTTGCTTCCGTGAGTTAAGGACTGACAGCAGGAAATGCATAAGCAGGGTCACTGATGCTGCTGTTCCCACACGGCTCTGGCACTGCAGTGGGGCACTGGATCCTGCACCAGGATGGGGACCCTGGGGAATGGGGGGATGTCACACAGGCTCCTGCTGTGCTGTGCCTTCTGGGGACTCTGCCTGGCCTCTCAGGACTATGATGGTGAGTGTGTGTCTTTGGGTGAGAAGCTGCTGCTTGTTAAAGTATTGGATATTTGGTACCTTTATAAGATCCCTGAAAAGTAATTTTTTAATGATTTCATGTGGGAACAAATTTGATTGAGCTTTGTGAAGCTCTAATTGAAGCAGGAGGTGACAGAGGTGATAGAGGTGACACAGAAGACAAAGGACTTGAGGTGGAAGAAACTAGAAAGAGAAAGGAAAAATAGAGGAGCAGTAAAACATAAGAGCACAGAAAGCCAAATCTTTAGCTAAAAGTTAGACTCCCACAGCCATGACTTGAGCCTGGAGTGGCTCCAGGCTTTCAGACTCTTGTGAAAGCCCGGCAGAGGAATTGCTCTGTGGCTGCCAGGCCTGCTGGTGGCTGTACAGCATCACAGCCCTCCGTGAGCTGTGGGAACCATGAGGAAAGGACTCGGGTCCATTCCCAGAGAGGTTGCTGAGGGTGACTCCTGCTCACCTCAGTCTGCCAGTTTTTTCTGCCCATCACACAACAGCATTTCCAGAATGCTCCCAGTTCCAGGGACCCCAACAGAGCAGGCAAACAACAGCCTTTGGGGTGGGTGCAGCCTGGGGTAACAGTCTTGTCTCACAGATTACTCCCAGAACAGCACCAACGACCAGGCAACGACTCCAGAGACCACCCCGTGTCCCCGAGCCATCCCTGGGGACAAGGCCACCGTGAACAACATCACGTACCTGCTGATCCACGAGGCCACCCGCTCCCAGCTGGGCAGCGCCGTCACCGTGCGCCTCATCCCCAGCCTTTACACCCTGGTGTTCCTGCTGGGGCTGCCCTCCAACGGGCTGGCCCTGTGGGTCCTGGCCACCAGGGCAGAGCAGCTCACCTCCACCGTGTTCCTGATGAACCTGGCCGCGGCAGACCTGCTGCTCATCCTGGTGCTGCCCTTCAAGATTTCCTACTACTTCCTAGGGAACAACTGGCCCTTCGGGGAGGGGCTGTGCCGGCTCAGCACGGCCCTTTTCTACGGGAACATGTACTGCTCCGTGCTGCTGCTCACCGGCATCAGCGTCGACCGGTACCTGGCCGTGGTTCATCCCTTCTCCTCCCGCGTCTTCCGCACCCCGTCCTTCGCCGCCTGGACCTGTGTCAGCATCTGGCTCTGCTCGGCCGCGCTCACGCTGCCCCTCACGCTGCAGCAGCAGTCGTACCCCCTGCTCGGGGCAGACCTCACCCTCTGCCACGACGTCCTGCCCAGGCACGAGGACGACGGGTTTTATTTCTACTACTTCGTGTGCCTGGTGTCCTGCGCCTTCCTGCTGCCTCTGCTGGTGCTGCTGCTCAGCTCCTGCTCCGTCCTGCGCGTCCTCCTGCGCAGCGGGAAGCGCTACTCCCACTCGGTGAAGCTCACGGCTCTCGTCGTGTTCACCCTCGTGGCTTTCTACACACCCAGCAACGTCCTGCTCCTGGTTCACTACTCCAGCTACTGCTCCAGGCTGCAGGGGAAGCTCTACATCAGCTACATGCTGAGCTTGGCCATCGGCACCTGCAACAGCTGCGCCGACCCCTTTGTGTACTACTACGTGTCGGAAGACTTCAGGGAGAAGGTGAGGAAGAGGTTCTTAAGGAACAGCAAACAAAACACCATTTCCCTAAAGACCTCCAAGGAAACGCTCCCTCGTTCCAAGCACTCGCTGGTGTAAAACTGCAGCCCGGCAGTGGGGATAAATCCTGTATACACTGGAATTCCGTAGGTTTCATCCACAGCAGTGAGCAGCATTCCCCAGGAGCAGAGTCCTTTCTCCTGTCTGGACTGCTAAGGCTGAATAAAGCTGGGCTGAGGGATTCTTTGTGTGGTGTGGAGTCCACACAAGGCTCCGAGTGCTGAACACACAGATCTGTTCCTGCAGCTTCTCACCTGGTCAGGTGTCACCAGGGGTGTTCTTGCTGATACACCTGGGCTGCTTTTCCTGACCTTGCCAGCTGCCTTCTAGCTCTGCTCCTGACGTGCTCACTGTCCTTAAATGCATATTCCTCTCACCTAAAACTGAAAAAGAACAGGTATTGCAACCCCAAATTTCTAAATGTTTCAGAAGATACTCTCCTGGACTGAAACAGTCTGTCAAGAGAGTGGCTTCTGTAGCAAAGAAATTTTGGGTTTGATTCATGAGCAGTTGTTATGTCAGCTCTTTGTTACTGGTAAGTGTAAAACTCCCCTTCATTCACTCAACGCTGTTTTTGCAAATGACCCTTGACATCCATAATTTCTTTGAGGTAAAAGTTGTGTTAATGGATTTTTTTTTTAAATTATGTCTCTTGAAAGGAAATATTAAAGTAGGAATTGAGCAAACCTTCTCTCTAGGATTCCACACATCCTTTGTGTAATGTCACCCACAAACGAAAGCTGTCTCTCATGAAAGAGGTGCCCAGGCTTGTTGCTTATTGGAACCTGTTGCAAATTTGACAAAGTACAGCCAGCTCATCTCTCAGACACAACTGGGGCACATCCCAGGAAGCAGCAAGGTAGAAAATGAGCAATAAAGCTCTTTAGAGCTCCTGAGTTCTTTAGTTTTACTGGTACAGATTTGACAGTGTGAATAAGAAGAGGCAGACAAGATTGTCTTAAAATCAGTTTTTAATAAAATATTTATCAGAATCTAAAACAAACACTTTTCTGGACTCAGACTTGCTAAGATTTGTGTGAACAAAACAAAAATGGTCAGAGAACTGTTTGCATGTACCTGTATGTGGGGGACAAAGGGCACCCCAGAGCCAGAGCCTGCTCTGTGGGTGCAGGGGATGCACCAGGTGCTGACCCAGGAGCCCTGGGGCATCCAGGGCTGTGGAGATTCAGAATAAAAAACCCCAAACCCAACCCAGGCTGAGGTTTTCTAATGAGTAGCTCTATTCACAATAATGAAAACCAGGTTATTGTGCATTAAATGTCATCAGTCAGCAAAGCAAGTGCTGGTGTGTCAATGATGTTCTCCAAGCAAGCTGAACATTCTTCTGGTATTTGTTTTCTACTGAGGCTGATTAGGAAGGAGGGAAAGAGGCAAGACCAAAACACCAGGACAAGAAAGAACAAGGGAACTATTGCTTTAAAATAAATACCACGGTAATGATTACTCTGCATAATGTACAGTTACAAATATATAAATATTAATTTCCTTGAAAAGGATTGCAAGCATCAATCACTGATAACTAGCACTGCTGCAGCTATTCAGCAACACAACTCGATGGAAGAAGCATTTTCTGTGTCTTACAAACCCACTGGCACTTTTCTCCTTTTGCAGTGAGGGACAATCAGGAAAAGGAAAGGAAAAGCATCTCTCTGACAGAGGGAGGCAAATGTCTCTGAGCCAGAAACAACCTGCTGGCCTTGCTGGCTTTGGCTTCCCAGCACCCAGGTGGTCTTTTCCTTGGTGAAAAAAAGAAATAAAGTCAATCCTTCTCTCCAAACTATGACTGGCTGGTGGGCACAAGGTGGGAGCCTGAATTCCCAGTGCTGAGATGTCCTTGTGCTCTCAGGGACAGGAGTGAGACTGATCAGCCCCAGAGCCAGAGCTGGGCCAGCACTGAGTGGGATCCAGCTGTGCTGTGTCCAGGGGTTCTCAGGGACCCAGCCCTAAAGTTTCCATATTCCAAGTAGGATGTGGAAGAATCGAGAAAAAATAATCTAAGGTTATTTTTCCCCTAGATAAGAATTAATGATGGTTACAAGAAACATGAACAGCAAGTGTGGGACAGGGGAAAGCTCTGGACAGAGGCAGCATCAGCTGAGGTGGAGAAGAGGGCAGAGACCTGTTTCTTTACTCCTGTGATGGGGGAAAAGGCAACACAGTGGTGTAACTGCAGGCTCCTCCATGCAATTCCTTACATAAAATGACTTGTTGGGGTTTTTTTAAGTACAGAAAGGAGCTGGTTTGGTGTGGCAAGAGTTGGGGAGCCAGAGGCTGCCAAGAGCAGATGGACCAGTGCTTGCCCTGAAAGTGCCAAAGCTGGGAAGAACCACTGAAGGTGAAGTCAGGATCCAGAAATCCTGTCCCATCACCTCCCACACACTGAACTGCTCTGCCTTTGCCTTCTGAGGGCCCAGGTCTCTCTGGTTTTACTCTCCATTGTAAAACAGAAGCAAGACTCCTCTGCCTGCAGGAGGTGAGTGCCCAGGCACACACAGACACCTCAGCCAGGGCCATGATTGATGGGCTGGCACCACCAGCAGGAATTATTTACCTGGCAGCAACAGGGAGATGTCTGCAGATGGAATTAGGACATTACAGAGCCTGGGGGAAGTGAAGAAAGTCAGGTTTAATACTTGGCTGAAAGTCCCCACCTTCTCCTCCTCATCCCCAGGGGGGATGTCTGAGTGCACAAGGATCTGTGAGAAGACCAAGCAATAGAAAATGACTTCAAATATCTCTTCAGAAGCATTCAGTGGATATACAAAGATATACAAGGGATGAGAGCAGGAAAGTAAAGCCAGAAAGGGACTGAGGGCAGGAGACTGAAGAATCCAGAACATAGGTCCCATATTCTGCAGGAAACCAATCACACAGACATTATCAGGGTGACTAAATGCCTCATTCTCCCACACTCACAGCACCAAACAGCCAAGGCCTGAACCAGCAAACAGCAGGGTTTGTATTGTGCAGCTTTGAAATTTAGAAAAGCAAAAAGAATCCTGTTGCAGCTCACAGTCTGTCTGTTATTTACCCAGGGGATAAATATTGACTCAGTCCTGTGTGTGTACACAATGGCCAGTGTCTGCCAGGCCAGTTGCTTACAGGAGATGGAATTTAGTTTAAAGGTATTTATTTACCTGCCAGGCAGGAATGCAGCTGCCAGTGCTTCCACTGTGCTGTGCAGACACAGGAAGGACAAGATCTGCTCCTGCACACCCAGGACACGTGGCAAAACCCTGAGCAGAGCAGCACTGGGCACTCAGGGCAGCAGCCACGTCAAGATCCCGGGAGGAGAGCTTGGAGCAGCCATGAAGGAAGGCTGGAAAACTTGCCAACAAAGCAGCTCTGAAATTTCTGGGAACTTCAAGACCCAGACCTTCATCATGTCAACTACATTCTGCAAATGCCTGGCCCCAGACAAAAAGGACTGGAAACTACATATGCCCAACCTCTGGGATACCTCCTGGTTTGTCCCCATGTGGACATTTTTCTGGAATAAACTTGCCTTTTTTCTGGAATGGAATGTCTATACTGGGATATATTCTTGTCATGGTTCCTGTGTAAACAAGCCCTAAAAATGAATGGAGCTGGGCTTTTTTCTCTTTCCATTCACCAATTAACACTCTCAAAAGGAGTTTCCACCCTGCTCTGGGTCCTGGTAACAATAGAAGTGGGAAGATAAAATACTGACCCTATTTTGCAAGAGGCAATTGCATGTAACTCCTCCAAAGAGAACAATGCTGCTCCAGGCAGGAAGGGAAACTAAAAAATCTTGGCTCCTGCACTTTTGGAAACACAAAGCTTTTGTTTTTAGTTTTGCCACGTTGCTTGGGGCAGGTCAGACTAAGGGAGCCCAGCCTGTGACACCAGGGATTGGTACTGGCCAGCAGACCCAGGGCCTGGGCAAGGAGTACCATGGCCAGAACAACCACTGGGTGGATCCCAGTGGGAGCAGAATAAAAGGGATTGGTGAAGTCAGGCAAACATTTAAAAGGACTGTGCCTTGGTCAGCTTCATTTTCATGCCAGGGTTGGAGGAGCAAAGGGCTGAGAAGGATGCAAGCAGCCCCTATCAGCACATAGTGCAACAAAAAGAGGGTTCCCACCTAATCCCTGTCACTGCTGGAGCTGGAAAACTCCCACCTGAGGCCTGCAGACATGAGGCAGCCACGAAGCCTTTCAGTCCTGGCAGTGGATTCCAGTTTTCTCTTGTAAAATGTACCTCCCAACAACTTCCCTGGTCATGGAGTCACAGGGAAGTGTCTCTCTCGTGGGTGCAGTAGACTCATGGGCTGGAGAAGATGATTAGCCTCTTGCTATGTCATAATTAGCAAAACACACTGATTTTTATTGTTATAATTTGAGCAAAAACTTCTCAGCCATCTTTCCTCAAACAGCAGTTCAGCTAAGCACAAGGCCTGGACTTAGCTTCTAAATGTAGCTAGGAAATGGCATTGCAGAATATCCTGATAGCAGAGAAAAAACTTGGAAATGCTCTATAGGTTTGAAATCCAGCCCCTATTTTTCTCACCTAGAGGGCACAGCATATTGGTCTCCCATGACTGGAAGGGCTCCAAAGAGAATGCACAAAAGGCAGGAAAATGGACAGAAAAATCACACTGAGTGTCCCCCTTAGAGCTCCAGATCTGCCCCGTGGGGCAGCCAAGCCCACAGTTCTGAGGGCACCAGGAAGTAGTCATCATTCAGTTTGTGTTCTGCAGCAGGTCGTCTGTAGGAACAAACTCTTACAGGAGTTGGTTCTGAGCCTCTTCTCTTTGTTTAAATTATGGATTTCTGTTGAAAAGAGAGCACAATGAAGACAAGTCACTTTTGTGTCTTGGTGAGACACCACTGAGGCTGGGCAGGGAAAAGCTTCAAAGGTTCTTCTGCTGGGGATGGAGCCACTCAGGTCACAAAGCTGCCCTAACAAGATCCCACTCCCAGGGATTCCTTGCTAAAGGAGCCAGGCAGTTGTGAAATAAACCAGGGCATTCCTCCCGTTTGGGGGAACTGACCCCACCTGCCCCAGCACGTGAGTCAGCTGGACTCTCACAGCAGGTTCTGAGCTGCTCTGGGCTCACCATTCCGCCGTGGCCGCCTCTCCCCGGGTCCCAGCCCCTTCCCTGAAGGTGCTCCCTGTTGTCACCTCTGCCACCACCTCAAACACGTCGGGCTCCGCGGCGAAGGGGTCGGGGTCGTACTCGTAGGAGTAGTAGGACAGGTCTGTGTGGAGAGGGGGCCCTTCCTCGGCTGTGAAGGGAACCAGAGCCCGGGTTTAGCCACAGCAACTGCATTTCACATCTCCTGTTGCATCACAGAGAGGGGGAATGACAGGAGAAGGAAGGGATTTGAGTCAGGATGAGTGTGTTATGTGAGGGAAGGAAGCTTTAGGTGGCTGTGGGCCTGAGCCTTGTTTGGATTCACAGCCCAGGAGAAAAGCTGCTGTAAAAATGGGGTTTTAATTTCCCAGTCTGAGACCTGGGCAGTGGGAGGAAAAAGGGGAAAAAAAGGGATAGGGGAGGTAAAAAGAGGGAAAGGGGGGCAAAAGGGGGAAGAGGAAGAGAAAAAGGGAGAAAAGGTAGAGGAAAAGGGGGAGAGAAAAAGGGGGCAAAAGGAGGAGAATGGGGAGAAAAAGGGGAGAAATGGGAAATAACAGGAAATTGGGAAAGAAAGGGGGAAAAGGCCATTTGAAAAAACCTCAAAGTTTCCTTTCCCAGCACAGAATTAACTGAGGTGCTGAAGTCTGGAGCAGTCACCCTGAGGGCTGCACACAGGAAGATAAATCACAGAATATGCAGAGTTGGAAGGGACCCACAAGGGTCATCGATTCCAAATGTATCATGCAAAGGGCAGATGTCACAGGGAATTACTCTGTACCCTGTAAATCCATCTCTCCTCTGACTACATCCAAGCCTGGCACCTCAGGGAAGGAGAGCCCAATCCCTATGGACACATGTTCTGTGTGCCCTGTTCTAAACATCCTTTCATCAAACAGGGGACAGAGCTGGAGGGTGAGGGAGCAGCTCACCTGATGCCTGTCATGAAACCCATCAGTGTAAGCAGCCCAATTTCTTTTCAGCCCCACGAGGATGAAGATTTTGGCACAGGAACCCCCAACAGAGCCACGGGCTCTGCCCTGAAGGAGCTCCAGCACGGTCACACACCACTGGAATTGCCATGACTTAGGGTAGGCACAGACAAACCAGAGGCTGGAAGCAGGAATTTCTCCTCCTCCCATTCACTCTGTGCTGACACTGGCAGGTCACTGTCACAGCACATTCCCACTCACATCAGGCTGTGCCTCTGTGGTGGGTGACTGCTCACTGCCCAGAGGGTAAAATTGGAGGATAAAACTTCTAGGAATATCAGTAAGTCCATGTTTTCTAAACTGTTCCTCGAGCCAGCTCAGCTGTCCACCCTTCCTGTTTGCTTTCTGTGTACACTGCTCTAATCCAAACCAAAGCAACCACTGAATCAGAGTTATTGAGGGAGGAAAAATTCCCCACCCCCCCTAAAATTGGCTTTATTTAAGGAGAACAGTCATCGAGCCCTTTGAAAATGTTTGTTCTCTAGGAATAAAATATCTGAAGGATCTTCCCTGTTGCCTCCCACATCCTCCCAGCAATGGGCTCAGCCCTGGGCAAGAGCAGAGTCAGTCTGTGTGTTCCCTCCTCCTTGGCCCTCTCCGTGTGGGAACCTGCCAGATCATGAGCTTGTTCTATGAATGGATGATTGCTGTCCACCAGGGATGGAATTAACATCACAGGCCTTGCTCTTCCCAGGAATTCAGCACTGGAGTCAAAGCAAAGAGGAAAGGCCGAATTTTCCTGCTGCACACAAACCACTCCCCCATCTCCAAACGCTTGTGCTGAAGCCAATGTTTGCTGAACAGTGATGGGGTGAAAGGAAAAGTGGCCCCTTGCCAGCTCAATCAATCCTGAAGGAGCAGTGTAATCCTGTGGATAACACACTGGCCAGGAGGGAGAGCTGGGGTGACTCCACCTGGAAGGAGAGCTCACACTGCTGGTCCTGGTAGGAGCTGGTGCAGGTGATGGTGTTCAATATTTAAAAAAAAAACAACATCACCACCAAATAAAAGTATCAAAATCCCACCTAGAATTTTCTTCCAGCTACTGGCCCTTCTAATTGCTGTAGCAGAACTGTGCAAACAACACAACTGTGGTTGTGGGTCAGAGAGCTGAGGCTGAGGGGGACTTCCTGCTCCTGCCTGACACTCCCAGTACTGCTGCCCTCACCTGGAACTGCTTTTCCACCAAATCCATGCAGAATCACATCACTGTGATGTCAACATATTGTCCAACATCACTGGCTGTACCTTGGTTCTACATTTAGTGCTTTTGGCAGAGAAGATTTAGTTTCAGAAGAGAGTTAATGATCTTTGGAAGCAATCAAAGCACTACCTCATCAGAGAGGTGGTATCACAGCTACTGAGGTCCCTGAGGTTCTAAAATCCACTCAGTTCTCTGTAGCAAGTGTGACAATGATCTCAGCAAAGGCACAGTCAGAAAGGCACTGAGATTCTGCTACTCCAGCTAGTAAGTCAGCTCCTGCTCTGAGGCTTCAGTCCAAACCAATACAACTCCAGCAGGCTGAGGGAACACCAGCACAGCTTCAACACTGACAGCCAGAGGTGGTCCATGCTACTCCTCAAAATCCTGTTCCACCCTTCTGAGACCCATTAATTCCCCTGTGAGAAAGAACAGCTGAGGAAGAGGATTCAGACAGGAGTAGTTTCAGCTGAGTCCTGACACCCTGCACACTTCCCTCTGAACCAAGAGGATCCACCCATCTGTGCAGAAAAAGGCTGCATTTTTAAGATGAAACCTCAGCCATTCTGCCTCACTGCAGACTTTGCAAAGGCATTTTCAAATGCTCTGACAAGAGCTGGATGCTACAGGAAGCTCTGCATCCTGATTTTTCAGGACCATCCCTGTTCAATTGCTCACACTGAACAACATCAAAGCTGGGGTTTGTTCTACCAAACCCACTGATGTGTGTGGAACTACCCTGAGTTTGTGTGTGCCAGAGGGAGCCCCAGCACATTTCCCAGTCAGTTCCCACTGCTTGCTGGGAGGCAGCTGTTATTCCCACTGCTGGATAACATGCACAAGAGCCCCAGTGAAATATCCACCAGCCCAAGCTGAGCTGCACAAGTCTGTGGCAAACAGGAGGATTCCAGACAATACAAACACCACGCGCTTCTCCAAGAACGTGGTATTTCCTGAAGATTAACACACCAAGGCAGCTTTTCACCAACCTGCCCTGAGCTTGAGTTGGCTCCTGGAGTTCTGTATCCTTTTAGGAAATCACAGATTTAGGCATGGCTCATCAGAGCTCTCCCTGGAAACCCAGAGCACCTGAGCAGACTTAAACCAATCTCATGCTCCAGTGCTGCCCAAGCTGTGAGCCCACGAGGGCCGTGTGTGGGGAGGGATTCATTCATCTGTTCCACTTTGATTCATGTACCCTGTGCTTGACCTGAGAGGAGCCCAGGGGATTAATGAAAATCACATGCTGGGCCCTTTTCCTGATGCAGGATTTAGTCAGTTTTATTCCTGAATGCTCACTCTGCCACGGCTGCTCACACCTCAGGGCAGTGTCTGCCTGCCAGGAGACTTAACACTCCCAGATCCCAGGATAAAACCAGCACCAAGTGCTTGTGCTTTGACAAACATCCTCATGGCACTCAGGTTTGTTCATCTAAAATCTGTATAATGATGCCACACACACGAAAATCAGAATTTCACCTTTAGCTCTTCAGTATTCTCCTGAGCCAACACTGCTTCTGTCCATTTAGAGCAGAAATCAGAGTGTAATTCCTTTGACAAACACTTCAATTCAGATTATTTCAGAAATACTGTTCTGAACTATACTTTTACTATCAAATTTTTATTTGAAAATAATATAATTGCAGCCTCATCTCGTAGACCAGCAGCAAAACTCTTGGAATGGCCTTGCATTCCAGCAGTGCCCTATGGAGCAGTTTGGGAATGCTGCTTTAAAGGGTTCAGATTGCAGAGTTGCCATGCTGAGTTCATGGTATGTGCATGGAACACAAGGCAGCAAGCACTCATCTCAGTTATCCCAACAGCCTGCAGTCTCATCTATCTATCCATGGTCACAATAAATCCAGAAAAAAAAAGGGAGGGAAAACAGGAAACATTAAACACTAGGACTGAATGACCTATAGAAACAGTCAAAGGGGAATATTCACCATGTTTTACACATTAATAAGAAAGTTGTCCCCAGCTGCAGTTCAGAAGAGAAAGAACAGGATGGTGTCTCATGTTGGACATGTGCTACTCTGAGCTTTGTGCACAAGAGGGACAAGAGGAGGCACAGAGGCTTCTCTTGAAATGACTTGTTTTACCAATTTGCCAGGAGAGTTAAAGGCCAGGGGAAAATTAATGAGTGGAAAGCAGCCAGGAAAAATGTAGTTGAGTTTATTTACTAGAAACAGCATGAAACAAGCTATTCTATTGACCCTCCACTGCTTCTTGGTGAGATTTATTGTGAGCCATGAGCAAGTTCGACGTGAGTCTTGGAAAAAAGTGTTTGAACATAAGCACCAAATAAAATGAGCAGCCAAATTCCTGGCTACTCCATGTACTGACCTTAACATTTTTGCTCACTAAGGCCCTTTATTCCAAACAGCAGCTCTGAGAGAATCAAGACTGCCAGCTCCATTTTTGCACAGAGCTGCAGGGACAAAGTTAATCCACCTGGATTCTGGTTCTGGAAGTGGTTTGGGCTGTTGTCACATCCTGCTCAGTTGTTTGTTGGAACACATGACATCAGCCTGGTTTTAAATGTGATCTTTCCATCTTAGGAGTGTGTGTTGTTCAAACACAGCAAGGCTGAGAAAATAGGAGGGTCACTTGCCCAGTCCTATGAACAATCACCTAAATCCTGCATGAGCTGAACTGAGCAGGTATCCTGCAAGATTTCCTGAAGGGAAAAGGACTAGAAGAGCTGTCTCTCATTGAATAGTTCTCATCCTCAGTTTCCTAGACCTCTTCAATTTTTCTGATTTCTGAATATTCTGTCTTTTCTATAACATGGAGAAATTCAGCATTTTTACTTACAACATATACTTTATACAGGGACAGGACAAGCTTTAACACTGGTAAAGAAAAAGGTCTTGGATAAATGCAAAAGTATTGTATTACCTGCTGGAGTCTGTGCAACACTGGGCTGCTCAGCTGTGTGGGAGTGTGTCTCCCTTTCTTCTGGCAAATTCTTGGCTGCAAATAAATAGAAAAATAAACTCATTGTCATAACATTTGTTAATGCACCTCTAGAAAATGTTTGCATTCCCAGAGGTAGTGCAGTCATTTCCCTTGAATGCCCATGCAGAATCTCCAAAAAACATCACATTTCATGTTTTTAGTCTTTATCTGGGACTATTCACTTCAGATCAAACAGGATCACTAATTTTCTCTTAAATTCATTCTGATTGGTAAAACACATTTATGAGAACAGAAAGCCAGTTGCTCCAAGCTGAAAAGCAGCTGCTCTTATAACTTAATCCCCTGTAGTATGAACAGCAAAATAACACATAGGAAGTTTGGAATTCTCCTCCTTTCCCTGACACAGGTACAGAATTTACTTAGATGAGGGTTCATAGCGACCGGATCACAAAAGAAAGGGGAGTTGAACGAAACCTACAGGCAGAACATTGAGACATGGGCATCTGCTCTATCCTGGTGTTGTTCCTGCAGGATGCTACTTCCATCTGGCAGTGGTTGGGGTAGATCTGTCCATCTGACCCACACACGGGCTCCCCGTCGTAGCCGCAGTCCCGCGAGCACAGACACTGCTCAAAGTACTCGTCCTCCAAGCAGCCAAAAATGTTGTTGCAAGGCCCAGAGTGAACAAAGCCTGGGAAGGAACCAAAACCAGCCAAAGCAACAGTTTTGCATAGTACAGGGAAGTGGAGGATTGAAAGGAAACATTTAATTGATGATTCTCCAAGACTTCTAATAGGAATTTACGAACTCGGTAGAATAAAAAGGTCTGGGAATAGAGCTGCTTTTCTGAAAGAACCATGTTGCAACAGATTCCAGGCTTGGGGTAAATCAATTATTTTGCATGCCGTGGAGCACAAAAAGGAGCACAGAGTTTCTAGGGAGCTGTTCCTTTCACTGATGCATGAAATGGAACAATCTCCTACAGTTAATTGTGGAACCCTATTGCAAAGTATTTCAGAGAAAGCAAACCAAATTGCATAGTAAAGAGTTTTTACCTCTTTCTTTATTGACACATCTCACCTTGTGCAGGTTTTTCCAGAATTAGACATTAAACTTTGCCTCTGAGGCAAACCACAGTCACTCTTGGCTGTCACCAGTTTAACAGCTGAACCCCACAAACCTTCATAAAACTTCCACTAACACAGACAGCAAAACAGAGCATTTTTCTAAATAAAATGTCGAGCTCTGAACACCCAATTTCCAGAAGATCTGTGTGGCTTTGGAGTCACTTACCAACCCACTGGCTGGCTGAGCTTTCCACCTCGTTGCAGGTTGGGCCATCACAGAGCTCCCGAGCCAAGGGACTGTTCTCACTCACGTTGTAGAAACGAGTGGCTTCAAAAGCTGCAGGTCAGGGGCAAGGCAGGAAAAATCACAGCTGAGCCTCGTGCCTGGAGCTCAAACACTGGCAGGAATCAAAGGAAAACAGGCACATACCTGGCTCGTAGTAATCGTACACTTTGATGGGAACAGGAGCTGTTTTCCCAACTATGTGCTCTCTGAAAGCTTGGAACTTCACACAGGTCATGCACTGGCTGGGAATCTGTGTGAAATGATGAAAAGGTTCAAAAACTGCACTTTAAGTGAAGAGAGAGACAAATAAACACAGCATATGCCCCAGTGTAACACACTGAGCATGAAGACCCCTCTAATACTGAGAGCAGGGACAGAGAACGAATAAAAGCCAAACATTAATTAAAACACAACCTTTAAAACACATACTTGCCACAAAACAATGGCAAACCCAACACTCCAGCTGTATTCCCTGGCTTACCCACCACCACTCCTGTCTGCTGGTTGACCACCTAACAATTCCCTGCTGCTGACCAAGCCAAGAGATCCCATTTTCCACTGTCAGGCTGTGCTGTGAGATTTAAATAAGACTGCCTCTAGCAATGCTAGTTGTACCTGAAAGTGAGATTATTTTGAAGAAGAAATTAAGTTATAACTGCCCAGAAACGCTCCATGGGCTGAAGTTACTCATCTGTCTCTATAATGCTTTGATTTCCAACCAAAACCACAACAGTGACCTGCATCAAATGAGGCTCAAGCAAGTGGCCAGTTAAATGTGATCCTTTAACCATCAACACCAACAAACTGGACCTGTGCCTCATCCACTGGTCATTTGCCTTTCACTGAAAAGCAACATATTTACAAGAAACAAAGTCATTACCTCATCAAAATAAAATAGGACTTTTCTTCCATCCACTTCATATCTTTTTAATCCAATTTGCTTGTTCATCAATAACTGGAAGTAAAAAAAAAATCAGCAGCCTTAGTTTTATCTCATTTTATAGGAAACAGGTATAAATGAGAGAATAAAAAAAGATTTTAGACTGCTTAGAAAACTTATCAGACACCAAACCCCAGAAATGTCTTCTGCTGGAAAAGGGTGTTTCTATAAGAGAAAGGAAATGAAAGAGCACTGAAGTTGCTGGCACACAACAGAGAAAAAGCCATCTGTGTCCTTCCCTGTGGGCTGATGAGGAATTGCTTGCAAGGTGCACAATGCTGAGGGCTCTTCCTGCTCCCTGGGGCATTTATGTCCCTCAGACTGTGCCTGACACATCATCCATAATCCAGCCGAGTAACTCCCAGATTGTTTGCAGTACCAAGGCTCCAGCAAGACCTCAGAGACCCCAAAACACTCAATAAAGTCCTTGATTTGCACTCCCTCAGACCACCAGGGAATCGCACCGGGTATTAAAGGCCCCCTTCTCCCACCAGCTGAAAAATCCAAAACATTCTTCTGCCAGGAAAATTAATCCTCACATTTGAAAAGAGCAGCCATTTGAAAGAGCCCCAGGCACCCTCCCTTTTGACAAATGGGGTCAGGCCAGGCCCCTGCTCCTCATCTTCTGTCCCTCCGAGGCCCAGGGATTTGGGATTTGCATTGTACCAGTCAGGCCTACAGACACACCTCTTCTGCTTTTTATTTATTGGAACAATCTACATGTCCAAGGAATATCTGAACACAATCTTTGAGTACCTCCTATACCTGCAAAGCTGTATTTTAAATTTTTTCCAAAGTTACTCCTATGATTTCTGCATTTGGAATATTAACATCTCAATATTATGACCTTCCTGCTTGACAAAATAGTATATTTAAATAAATTATATTCAGAATCCTTCTGTCATGAGGAAAACATTTAATTCAGAAGCTGGGGAGTATGAGAGTCTGTGGAAAAGGACTCTTGTGTTTTAATCCCAGTCTGGGGAGCTGAGTAAGGAGCAGAGCAGATATTTTCATTCTATTCCCCAAACAGTTCTATTACTTTAACCTCTGTCAGACAATCCCATTTGTAACATGAGGACAGTATTCCTTTGGATTTTTCTTTAACATTCCTAAGTTATTTTGAGATCTTACACTGAAAACTCTGCAAAAAGGGGAACAAAGCATTATTATTATTATTAAGAATGACACGAAGCAAAAAAGCATTTCCACTGAAATTTGCCCAAACCTGCCACCAGCAGCTCTCACTGTGACTCCCCTCAGCCGAGTGCTCCTAGTTGTAAAACCCTGCTCCCAGCTTCCTGCTATTACTGTAACAAGCAAAGCAACATGTGTTTAAGTCCCACACAATATGGAAAGGGCCAATTTAATTTGTCCTTATAATTTGAGGGGCCTGATGGTGGCTGTTATTACTCAGCAGTGGATGGCTGCAGACAGTGCTTTTATGAGGGCTCGGAGGAGCTGGCGCCACTGGGAACTGCTCAGCTCAGCTAAAGTCGCATTTTTTCTGGTGAGGTTTGATATACTCCAGCCTGGGGTGACCTCCTGACCCTGTCGACACCCAGCATTATTAGGAGGATTTGTGGCTGCACAGCCCGGGGCTGCCCTGGGTGTGCACAGAGCCGTCATTAACCAGCGCTGTCCCGGGGCTGCTCCCACTCCGCTCCCCGGGGAGGGCAAACACACCCAGGGAAAGCTGATTTACTGCCCAGCCCCTCCCGGGCAGCACAGGGAATGGCTGGGGGCAGGAAAACACCACTGGGAATGATGGGATTTGCCTCTGCTGAAGGTGGTGTCCAAAATCCATCGTGGGACTAATACAGGGGCTTAGTGAATGGATTTCAGTGTGGGCCCACAGTTGATAGGCGTGAAGAGTCAAAGAATCACTGAATGGTTTGGGTTGGAAGGGACCTTAAATTCCATCGAGTTCCCCCCCCTGCCACGGGCAGGGACACCTTCCACTATCCCAGGTTGCTCCAACTGGCCTTGGACACTTCCAGGGATGGGGCAGCCACAGCTTCTCTGGGCAACCTGTGCCAGGGCCTCCCCTCCCTCCCAGGGAAGAATCACCATGAGCCCTTCACCCTCTGCAAACCCAAGGGTTTAGAACCATTATACAGCCATTCACTGGGGAGCCACAACAGGCTTCCCTTGAAGTACATCCTAATGAAATCATACATTCACAATTATCTTGTTTCTGCTACTTGGCACATGTGCAACATTCCCTGAGCACAGGTAAGTGCAAACCACCCGACCCAGCACAGGAGTGGCTGCACGTAGTAACTACTTTCAGTAGTAACTACTACAAACCAAGCAGAGTTGCTTTCCAAGTGTCTCTCTGGGACACCTGTGTCTGGCCTCTGAGCAGAGCACAGCTGTCCTGGCAAAGGAAAAGGCTTCAGGGACCAAAGTGACAGAACCTGCACAGTAACACATGAGCATGTGGGACCTTCTCAGTTCCTCAGCTTAGAAACCTTTAACTCTGTAGAAAATGAACCCCAGGGAAGGGGACATTCCCCCAGTACAACCTGGAGAATGGGAGCTCCTATTTTTGTGATTTCCTCTCAGCCTGCTGCAGGAAAAATAAGGAATACAGGGATTTGATCCTTAAACTAACAATTTTCCTGTTCAGCAATGAAAATCCCTGTATGTTCTTTCTTTCAATTCTTTCCCTCCACTGGCAAAACTTTCCATAGGTTTAACACCATAAAGACATCCTGTTGTTCTCCTGTGCCATTTTGAGCTTTCTGGTCCTAAGACAGGTTTTTATCCATATTTTTTCTGCCATTATTTATATAAATTACTATGAAACTTATTTGACTGCAGTACAAACAACTGTCACTGCAGCACCTTCACCAGGACGAGAGAAAACAGGAACCAAACCCACTGCAGGTCCCTTCACCTGATTTTCCTCCTTTCTCTTACCATGGGGATACTGGAAAACTCCTGCTCATGGCCTTTCCTCACCTCAATAGCCACATTCAGTTTGTTGTATGTGAGAAAGAATATCAGACTCAAAAGTCAACTGGCAAATAAAATCCATCCATTTCACATGCATACATTTGAAAACAGAATTCTCAAAATGCAGCTTGTGAAATGATATAAATAACTTCAATATTTCTCTTTACAGGAATAATTTCCCATCTGATCAACACATCCCTGTACAGAAGTATTCCAGCATAGTTCTCTAACACTGAAAGGATGCAATTCCTTCTCAGGGACTAATACACAACTTTCTGTGACTTCAGTGATACCCCAGGAGATCATATGACAGCAGCTTCTGACATGGATTGTCAGCCCCTCTAGAAGAACATATTTGCCTTATTTTCTCCAAGAAAATACAAATATAATATAAATTAGCCAAATCACATGAAATCCTAGAGAAGACAAAGCAGTGCTCACTTTTCCTTGAATTAGGATGTTAAATTAAACTGCCTGGTCTTCACTATGATTCTACTTTAAAATTCTTTCCAAAAATCCCTCTCCCTCCAAGTATAATGAAGATAAACTTATTAACAGAAGAGAACTTTTGAAAGAACTTTTTAGTTCTTTACCAGGTCTCAAGGATGCAAAATAGTTAAATAATCCTTAAAAACTATTTGCAGCATAAAACCCCCACCAGTGAATGAAATGTTCCACAAAATGTAATGAATGCAATGCTTCCACAAATCTAAGGCAAAGCTCAAGATTACAGTTCATCTGCCCTAAAGGGCTGGCTGGGCACGAGGCACATTCTGTCCACCTCAGCTTGGCTGCAGGAAACATGATGTTCTTGTAGAGAGGGGGAAAAAAAAAGGCAAAAACTTCCAAGACACAGAGCCTCCAAAGAAATGGGATCCAGATGTTGGGAGATAACACAGCCCACTAAGCAGCCATAAACAGCTCCTGTTAGAACACATTTGCACTTCAGCTTTTCCAAGCAGCCCCAGTTAATTACTGTGCACTGGCTCTGGGAGAACCTTCCCTGGCCGTGTTGGTGCATTTGTTCATCCTGCTCAGAACATCTGTTTACTCACTTCAGAGAAATAGGTTTTGACAAGTGAAATCTTGTGCCCATCCCTGTTTTAAAGGCATCTTTTCAGCAGTGCTCTGACATTCTATGGCTTTTGCCTCTTTTTGCCCCCTAAAGGGAATCCCTCCCAGTTAAAGTCATGTCCCAGCCTGAGGTCATGCCTTGCCCTCCCCTTCCAACATCTTACCTGCTCCAGGCTCTCAATATCTGCCCGAAATCCTGAGAACAAAGGCACTTCCAAGACAGCCATGTTTGAGGATCCAGAGTGCAGCCATCTTCCCATGGGAACAAAAAAAAGAAAATGAAAACAAACTCAACATCCAAGATAACAAGTGGTACATGGACAACTCAGGATGGAGAACAACTGAAATGAACTTCAGAAGAAAAAATTAAGAGGATCTACTTTTCTTTGAAGGGCTTGTGGAAATCCTCTTTTCTGCCTTTAGTCAACAAAATTATGCCCAACTCAGAGGGCAGAGATGTAAGAGATGTCCAGGGAAATGGAGGCAGAAAAGCAGAAGGAAGTCACCTGTGGGACTGTTTGTGTTAATTTTCAATTTATCACTGAGCGAATGCACTTGGTAAAAGGAAATAAACCCTTGGAATAGAAGAAACTGCTGTTTCATCCTCAGTGGGGGGCTGTACATGGACTGTGGTGGGAGAGGAATGTGACTTCCTAACACCAGGAAGAGTCATTCAACCTTGGGGTTCAGCAAAGGCTGTTTCCCTCCAGCATCTAATTGAGACTGAGAAAAGTATCTCTGCCAACGAGCCAAACTCACTCTTGTTACTGGTGTTAAAGAAATCTGCCTGTATCATCTGCTATAATATTAATGAAATTAATGAAAACTTCAAAAACTCTGGGTGGCAAAGAGCTGTTCCAGCTGAATTGTTCATTAAAAACCCCCACACAGGAAGGGGTGGAGAGAAAGTCTATTTGGGCCATTGCAAAAGTTTCAATTTTTGCAGCACGGCAGAAGAGTCAACAACATCCCAATGCAGCTCCTGCTAATCCCACACCACCACTCCTTCTCTCTGCATTCCCAGAGCTCGGAGCTCTCCCCCCTGGCAGGTCACCTGTGTGCTGCTGAGCTGCAGCACCACGAGTGTGGACCCAGAAGGGCTCATTAGCTCATGCCCAGCACTGAGAACACACATTTCACAGCTTCCAGGCCCAGATTTGGCAGCTCTGAGCTGGAGGCCCCTCTCTCTGGAGACCCCCCAGCTCAGGGTGGGTGGGTGAAGTGGCTGAGGCTGTGACACCCCACCCCAGCTCCACACCCACAGTAGCATGAGGTGGCCTGGGGACAGAGCCAGCTGGCTCTGGGTGAGGCACTTGAGGGCTGACAGGCTCCCAGAGACACTAAGCCTTGTTAATTCCCATCTAACTCCGTGCTCTGTACTCCCTAATAAATCAGTGTCCCTTTGCCTGCATTTTCCCCATTCTCTGTTACATATCACTGCTCTGTGTTCTCCCCTAACTCCTCAAAAGCACCCCAAGGACTTCACAGAGCATGACAACATTTCATTACACTCTGAGAACACCCCCAGCTCGAAATATCTCAATTGTCAGCCTCAGATGACACTCCTCTCCTCGTGTGCCTAAATAAGATGATGATGGAGTTGAGAGCATCATTACAGGAAAAAGGGGAGGAAAGGAAGATTTCATTTGCTTTTGTTTTCTTTCCAAGCAATCCATCTCCTTGAACTGGGCTTCTGCTCAAATTTCTGTCTTTGCTCCAGGAATTCCCAGGGGCAGAAGTTTCAGGAGTATCAGCAGAGAGGTTGTGTTGATGCAGGGCAGCCTCCTCAGGCACAGGCATCTTCAAGGCACTGACAAGACTTTACAACCCTGACCCTTCCCCAAAACAAGCTGAGGGCCTGGGCAGGGGGAGGAGAGGGTGGGACAGTGACATTGTGTTATTGCAGCCAGGCTGACCCTGGCAAACTCTGGGATGATGAGGTTGAGTTGCTTGTTCTTAGTGTAGAGAGGAAAAATACACCAAAAATGCCTGGACAAGGATTTCCCAGGATTATGGCAGGCAAAGCCTCTGCCACAACACAGTGACAGGGAAAACAAGATCCCATCTTTGCTTGGAGCACTGAAACTGTGCCCAGGACTGCAGGCCCTGCATGGCCTCTGCAGGAAGGAAGGAAGGAGACAGGAACTGATAGGGGAGCCAGAGTTTTCCATTAAACTGATATGGGAGCCAGAGTTTTCCATTTCCATGAGCCCTTCACCTGACTTTTGCTGTTTGAGGTCAGTGAAGCTGCAGCCCCCCCACCTGCCAGGCTCCCAGTCACACATTAATTAGTTATTAATTTCTTGGGAATGATTTCTCCTGTTGTACAGTAGGATGCTGTAAGCCTTCCTTATTTACTTTGGTTGTGGCTTTCCCTATCTGGGCCAAATTTCCAACAACTTCCTTAAAAATTGAAACATTTTGTAAAGAGATCAGCAAGCCCTGATAACTGCAGCAGTAATAATGTGTTTAAGCAAAACGTGAGTGGATTGAGTACAGGTCAGAAACTACTCTTGCTGCTGTTTGTCTACAGCCAAACTGTTTTCTCATAATATTTTGAGTTTCCCAATCTATAAACTGTTAATGTCCTTGCAAAGTGCTTTGAGAGCTAGAAGTGAAGCTTCTGGATCCTGCCATCTTTAAAAATTATTTTAAATTTCTTTATAGGAAACAAGGAGATAAGAAATGAGCTTTTGAAAGCTTATTAACAAATATCTGTGTGTATTGTGCCTTTACTAGATTCCAAATTCATACCATGGCAACAAGCACCTTCTGTTAGGTTTTTGCATCCAAAACTGAAGAATAAGGAACTCAAATACTAAAGTCAAGGCATTAATATTTATAAAATTATAGACACAATTAAGATAGTAGTTAACCAGTTGAATTTACCTTGCTCTTTGAGGCTTTTAAGGTAAGCCTGTTACTGAAGACATAGAAAATAATCAGATCTTTTTCTTTTCCACCTTATACCAGCAAATGACATCCCATTTGTCATCTTTTTTTGAAGGGTTTGAAGAAGCACTAACAAAACTCAGTGATAAAAACCCCAAGGTGTTGCCATCTTTCTAAATTTATTCTTATTTCCCTGCCTCTGCCACACACTTGGCACTGAAATGATCCAAGGCAGCAGACAAAGCTCAAGGAATGACCACGGAACGACTGTGTCCGACCCACAGCGATGGCTCAAAGTTCTGTCTTACCCTGTTGGGTAAGACACCTTACCTCAGGTGGGTTTTCTGCACTGGCACAGGGGTGCTGATGAGCAAACAGTGTTTGTGAGGAACAGGGCTGGCATTTCCTACCTCGTGCACGTCTCCAGGATGACTTTGTATTCCCGGTGGTCCTGGTCTGACGCCGGATCGTCGTCATCCCCCAGAGCCCTCTCCCTGTGCAAGGCTTTGGAGAGATTGTCCTCTGGAGAGCCAGAGTGCAGGGGGTGGGGAGCCTGCAGATGCTGCTCTGACTTGGGCTCCTTCAGGTGAACCAGGAGCTGGAAAGCTGGTTTGGCAATAGGATCAGGTACATTGTAAGTGACATCGATCTGCAGCAGAAAGGGAAAACCAAAATGAATCGTGGCAGTTTTTTAGCCCCCAATGTTTTGTAGGATCTACAAATGTTCTCTGAAGACCAGAACAAACACCAGATTTCTTCAGAGAGGGAATGGGAGGAACAGAGGCAACAGAGGCTTTGCCACACAGTAAACATAGGTATTATGTTATATATAGATATATATGTGTGTGTGTGTGTATATATATATATATAGGAATATATATGTGCATATATAAGTAAAGCTGCACCAGAGCAGATCCAATCTGGTACCATCACATTTACCTCTATAAATTGAAGCAACATTATAAAAGCACATTATAAACCTTATATAACATTATAAACATATATATATGTAACATAAATATATATAACATTATAAAGCAACCTTGTAAAATTAACTTAGAATAGAATTAATTTAGAGGAATTCCAAGTGTAATTCCTTCCTCATAGCAAATTACAAAATTTGGGATGACAAAAGCAGCACACAGACAGAGGTTAGAGCTCTTCTGCTCACATACTTTCTCCAGCCCCATGGCAACCTCACCTGCATCAGGCAGCAGCCTTCACCTTTGGCACTCACAAACAGCCCTGTGGGAATACTGGGGATCTGGGGAGAATCCACAGTTAAGAAAGACATAGATAAGACATGGCCCTCAGAATGGAAAGGAATATCAGTTTAGCTTTATTCTGTACAAATATCTTTATGGTTATAAAGCAGATTGCAGGAGAGAAGTGACCACGGCTCACTCTTTTCAGCCACCTGTATTTTACAATGGCAGAAAAAAGCAGCAGCACAAAATAAACATCAGGCATTAGGGTGAAAAATGCCTTTAATTTTGTGTGCTGCCTCCTTCATACCAGAACCCAGCCATAAACCCCTGAAAATCCCAAGATCTCTGTGTTTAATTTGAGCTTTAACCACTGTTGATCTGAGTCATTGTTAAGAACTTGGCTCACACAGATTGCTTAAAAAATTTGGCTGCACAAACACAAAACCACCTACCACTGCAGTCTGGAGGACTTTTTTATTCATCTTGTTAAGCTCAAATGTCTCCTGGTAGTCCAGATTAGTAGAAGCCAAGGAAATGGTCAGGTTGACTCCTCCAACATAAGAAAGAATGGCATATTCAGCCAGAGCCTGCAGGGCCACACAGGTGTCCTGGGGATCAGAAGAAGGAGAGATTAGGGTAGTGAAGAATACCAGGAGCACAGTAAGACTCCAAATAACTCTGCTCTACAGTCATCAGCTCCTGGTAGCACAATCTTCCTTATTAATTCATGTGGCAAAAAAACCCCCAGGTTTTGGTTACTTTTTCCTGTCCTATGAGGACAAAGTCCGAGTTCCTTTCAAACTGTCAGTCCAAGAAAGTTTTTCCTCTTACCAGAATACAATTTCTGTCTAAGCAAGACATGAAAACCCTGCATTCCTGAATCAATTGATAATGCATCCATCAAAGCCACCTTTTCCAGAGCAGCCCACCTGAGTAGAGGAGAATCCTCCCAGGGCATTCCTTTGCTGTGAAAGCCATTTTACCACTGGGAGTGCAGAGGCCACATCTCCCAGGAGTGTGTATGTCAAAAGGGCACAAGATGTCACCTCCACTTCTGCAGAAACAACTGAAAGAGGAGGGGAATTAACAAAAAAAGAAAATCAAGAGTCTGTAGAAGTAAACACAGGAATCAAAAATATGTCTGCACCCAAGATGCATCATCTCCTAAAGGTATCTCTGCTTCCAACATAAGCTCTTTCCTTCACACAATACAGAAACTTCTTTCTATTTGAATATATTCCACAAGGAATTTACCCCCCACTCCAGTTCTACTTTGCTGCTGCCCATACTGTCTTCCTGTCCTAGAGATTTTCATGCAATGTCCAGTCAGATCTCTCCTGAACATTGTGCACTTAAATTGTATCCAAAGAGTGGCTTTAAGTGACTTGAAAATTACAGCTTCATTCACTGTGGCTTTGACAATTAAAATTTAGAAACACAGCTGAAGTGTCAGTGACTGGTGATACAATCCTTAGGTCCACTTGAGAATACAAAGATAAATAGCTCTAAAATTAAATACATTTGCCTTCTCTCAGATTTCCATTTCAAATGATTCCTCCCTGATGGAACCCCATGTGGCTCTCACTCTTCTATCTTTATAAAACTGGAGTGAAAACTGGCAAGACAGCTGGGGCTGAAAAGCCCATCATCTGTGGTCCATGTCCTGCTCTGTCTCATTTGCTCTTTCAGCAGAACATCACCTTTCATGTGGACCCTGCCCTGAGTGGCAATTTCAGAATAACTGTATTACAAAAGCAGTTCAATAAAACATGGGCAGCCATTGGTGTTGCAGCCCCTTCCTTTATCTCTGCCTTGGCAGGACAAGTGTCTGATTACCTGACTGAGAGAGTCCATCATTAAATCCCATGAAAGTATCTTCATCAGTGACAAGAGTTCCTGTGAGGCTCCAGTGTGTGAAGCCATCTGGAAAGAGAGGACAGTGGAATGTGGGTGTTGTTGGAGCAGGAGAGCAGCTGAGCCTCTGTGTGTGGGGAGAGTCAAATGGAGAATTTTGCATTAACTCAGAACATCCCCATGCCCTGCACTGCACTGGGCCTGGGCAAGAGGCTCCCTTGGAATTACAGAGATGACTCAAAGTGACAAATGAGGTAGTTCTTGGATTTTGGATGAGAATGCACCCTCAGGGAATGTGAGGTGTTACAGGGCAGACACTCATTGATAGCAAAGGCACTGCAGAGCCTCTGCTGCACATTCCTTCCCTTGTCATCAGTGGAACTGGGGTGTCAGCCCTCCCCAGAGAGAATCAGGGACACTCTTACCTTACAAAGCCAAACTGTGCTGTCAGGAAGCATCTCCAGGAACTCAAACACAGCATTCACAGAATCACAAAATATGTTGAGTTGAAAGGGACCCCCAAGGATCATCAGTCCAACCCCTGTCCCTGCACAGACACCCCAACAATCCCCCCCTGTCCCTGTTGTCCAAACCCTCCTGGAGCTCTGGCAGCCTTGGGGCCGTGACCAAACCCTGGGGAGCCTGTTCAGTGCCCGAGCACCCTGTGGGGGAAGAACTTTATTCAATCTGTATTTGCTTGTTCCTACAAGAGGACTGAGAGTTTAGGGCTGGCCAGGGTGGCCCGGGGCTCAGTACCTTGGGTGATGGCCATGCTGTTCAGCCTGCGCAGGGTCGCGGCCGCAGAGGGGCTGTGCAGCAGGGTCAGGGCATAGGTGGTCAGGGCAGTGGTGTAGGGATCTTCTGCTGAATACAGGTTGGACTCCAGGAAGTGTTTTGCTTTGTCAACAGCTGTTCTTTCTTCCTATATTCGGGGGAAAAGAGCCCAGACATTTGTCTCAGAAGTTAGAATCACTTTACTCCTCACATTGTGTCCATTGAAGAAACCCAAACCCAAACCAACAACGACAAAAAAAACCCCCAAATCAACGGAACAAAAAACACAATAAACAAATAACCAACATCCCCTCCCAACAAAACAAAACCCCTCACTATAAACCCATAAAGATGCATTTTGCTCTCTGCAGAATGGCACTGACACTTTCCTTTCTCCAAGAAAAGCTACAAATAAAAAAATTAAAGAAAAAGGAGAAAACAGCAGAGCAAGAACAATCTAGACTAACACTGAGATGCATTTTTCCCCCCTAAAGCTGAAGAAATTCCATGCCCCTGCAAGGCAGCAGATGAACAGAGCAGAAGCAAGTTCTCCACTGTAGGTTTGATTGTGTTCCTGACACTCCGGAGCGTCTGGCAGACGCCAGAGGATAATAAAGGCCAAGGTTCCCAGGGGTCCCTGCAGCCAACAAACATGTTTTATTAACTCCCACAATGACCTCACCATGTAGGAACGTGGCTCTGATAATTTATAGAAACAATTTAATTGGGCTTGATGTAATTTGGTTTCCTTTGATTTCCCTGTGGCTCTAACCTTCCCCTTCCTCATTTCCTAGCTAAGATCGTTACTAACACTTGCAAATCTCCTCTAGGAAAACCATTAGATCCACAGAAACTGCACTTCCAGCAAGGAAAAATGCTGGGGCTGTCTTGACACACAGCAGCCCAGAGAGAGCATCACATCACTGCTGACAGGGCAGGAGGAAGTTCCTCTGGGGGCATTGGAGGGTTTTCTAAATTTTTAGTACGGCTGAAAGCCTTCCACTCCAACAACAGGGTGTGAGAGGGCATCTCCTTGGTCTTACTCTTCAGGTTCCACATCAGAAGTGCTGAGATTGTCAGAGCTCCTGAGCAGACACTGCTGTTTGCACTGGCTGTTTCAGTCTCCATAAACTCCTGAGGTTGTGTCCCAATGTCCCAAATCCTTTTGTCTGAGAGATCACCAAGAGATGCTGCAACACCCACTACTACACCTTTTATCTTCCATTCTGTTCTACCTGTATATACCCACCACCACCACCTTTCCCTTGGCTGCTGAAGAGCAAGGGAAGAACTGGATCCATGGATCAGTGCATCTGCAAGAGGACATTTTCCCAGTCATAATTAGGGGGAATGTTTAACTATGATCTTATCTGACCATCTCCCTTCTAGTGAAACTGCATGCAGGCAAAAATATAGAGGACAGGAGCACTGTTTTACCCTGAGTTTTAAGAAGGAAATCTCTAAAACACCAGTTACACTGGAAGTTTGGAGGTTTTTTTTTCCTACTTCAATCTTAATGCAGTGGAATTTCACGTTCCTACATAGTTGTTCTGTTTTCTGTAGTGTTCCTGTTCTGTTTCATTACAAAGAAGAGAAGGATTTTTCTCCAGAGCCCTGAATTCAGCACATTGCAGGAGTGCAGCTCTCCAAAGACACTGGAATCCAACAGCAGTAGCATTTTGGCCACTGCAGCCAAGCCAGACCACAAGAGTTTTCTGCATCCCCAAGTTAAACTGCTTTTAGCACTAAGCCAGGTTTTCTGAGTCTCTCTAGGCAAACAACCAGGATCTGCACAGGCTGTGATCACACCTTGAAGTTACAAGGCAGAAAACACTTTTTGCAATAATTTCTGAGAGAGGTTATAGGATGGGGCTGCAGGGAAGTGTTTTGCTCTGGTAGAATAACCACAAGCTGATGGTTGAAGGGTGGGAGATCACCTGGAAAAAATTCAGAACAGATTCCTTAATTTAGAGCAATCTCAAGGCTTTCCAGCAGTCTCTGTTACATGGATGCTGTCACTCTATTGAGCACAGAACCTCTGAAAGCAAACAGCAGTGAAGTTTAAAAATATAATGGAGAGCATTTTTAGGATATACAGCACGTGAGAGCTGGTTTAACTGAGTTTTTGTTACCTCAGAAGTGACACCTGTTTCCAGAAGAGATGCAACCACATAAGCTGTCAGGGAGATCTTCCCATGGATTCCACCCTGAAGGACAACAAACACAAACCACTGGATGAAAACCAGAGAAAGACACTGGATAAAAAGTCTTCTGAAGCAACAAAAGGATGTGGCAGAACTAGAGGAGAAGCTGAGGCATCACTGAATTTCCTTTGCTTTGTACATAAGGAGTTTGATATTTAGGAACCCAACCCAACACTGGTTGGACCCAGGACCAGCTGTCCCTGTGTAACCTCAGGACACACTCAAGGCACAAATGACTCAGGGGTTTTGTAAGATTTGACATCCTGTTTTGCCTTCTCTGACAGACCCTTTTTAACTGGAATTCTCCTGGTTCTTCCAGTTCAAGTGCAAAATTCATATTGGGCCTAAAGAAACTGCACCATTTCATGCTCTGATAATAACTTTAAAAATGGATTTATTGCATGATTTTGATCCTCTCTAGTTTTTACCTGAATGTCCTTATTTAGTATCCTGCCCATAGCAGGGAAAGAACCATCTTCTTTCTGGTGCTGGATGATCCAATCTTTGGCAGCTGTCAGTTCTTTTGGGTCAATGAAAATAAAGCCACGAGACTGAGCAAAGGATTTGAGGACAAAAGCTGTCAGCCTGTAAATATGAATGTATCATCTTTACTGAGAAAACAAATCCAGAATAAAGTATGAGTAAGGGAAAAATTACATTCTTAGAAAGCACAAATGAAAAAAAAAAATCTTATTGGGAAACACTAAATGTAGTTGTCAAAAAAATCATGGGACATAAAAGTACCTGAACACTGTCCAGACTTCTGGATAAGAAGAGGATTAAGGGTCAACAAGCTAAATTGAAAAGCAGAGCTCAAATATATATTTGTTGTAGTTATGGCACACTCTGAAAAACAGTTCTCTTTTACAGGTGCTCATCTGCCACCCAAATTAAAAATTTTAAGGGAAGAATCAATATTTTTAAATTAAGAATCAATATATTTCTTATAAGAAATCCAGATCCATTACTAAAGTCTGAGGCTGTGTTAGACTTTATACAGAATTAAGACTTAAGAAAGCACCACAAGTGCTTTTAGAATTCTAAACCTCTGACAACAAGTGTGAGCACTGGCCAGTTTTGGGAGACTGAGTCATTCCTTTTACAAGCCCCTGAGGAATGGGAGGGTAGCAAACACTCTGCCTGGCAGGGCATTTTTCAAGTGTTAAGTAATTCCGTGTCACCATATTTTACATCGAGGGACTGGGAGATGCCAGAGCTGAGATAAAAGTTCACTGTCTCAGAAACAGTGAGGCAGCAGCAGCAGAGGTTCTTCCCCTCCGATGAGTTTGTGAAGCAAATCAGTTAAAACCCAAATCCAGAGCAGATGGAGGAGCCAGATGACAGCACAGGCACATGAATGAAGACAAGAATCTACTAGAGCTGAGCCATCAGGGCCAGCAACACACTGAGGTGATGTAACAGAGACCTCCCAGGCCATGGGTCCCCAGGGCACAGCAGGAGATGAGCTGATTCCTCAGTTTCACCATTTCTGGCTCTGCTGCTGTTTGACTCTGAAGGTCCTGCACTTATTCTCAGAGCATAAATCCACCCTGTTTCATCCGTGAGGGGATAGAAAGCACATGGGGTCAGGATGACTTGGGGTTTTTTTGAGATGGTTTCAGTGTTTTTTTGGGTTTCCCCCCCACTTTGTAGAAGTCTCTGCCACTCCCAGAGACAGCGAATTTCTGTGTAAGTGCTTCAGACAAAGCTCCAGTCCCTAGTGGAAGTAGGTGCTTAAATACCCCTTAATTGCTACTCCAATTCTAAATATGATCCCTAAGTGTTGCTTCTGTGCCTGCACTTCATGTCCAGTCTATAACTGGGGGGAGTTACCTGGAAGAGGGGCCTGTCTGGGTTTGGGAAGGGAAGGGTCTGGCATTGCTTGGTGGATTGAGCAAGTGGATTGTGCATCAATTGCTCTCTCCTTTATCACTGTTATTATTATTACAATTTACCATTATTGCCATATTTTTACTTTATTTTCTATTATAAAACTGTTCTTATCTCAACCTCCAAGTTTTAATTTGACTCTCCTTCCCATTCCACCAGCTTGGGGGAGGAAGAGAAGGTTGTTGAGTGACATGGTGCTTAATTTCCAGCTGGGCTTAAACCAAGACAACCTATTAGCAGATTTGACTATCTTGCCTGCTCCTGAGCCCTGAGACAACACACCTCCTAGTGTAGTAGGAGCAGCACTGAAGCAGTAATTGTGTAGTCACTGAGTACTATTATATTATTTCTCTTCTCCACTGTGTGTGATACCACGAGAGAAGCTGGAGAATTCCTCTTCTTTCCCAGCCAATGGTGTATTTTTCCCATTTAGCACACACTTAACACTTTTCTAACTCTGTTTTAAATAGCAACTCACCACATGCTCCCTGATGAATCCCTCTCCCCAAAAGCACTGTATGAGCCATCCTGTCTCTTGTAGGTCAGCTGGCGCTGGTAGCCTGGAAATCACAAAAGAATTGGGGGAGTCCAAAACCCTCACACAGAGAAAAGCAAGTATTTCAAGTGAATGAAGACTCAGAGCATCTGGCACTCATGTAAGGGATTCTGCTGCCCCAGGCAGCCTCTTATTGTGCTGTGAGTGAGAGCCAGCTCTGTGTCCATAGGCTGCAGCTCCTCCAGAAATCCATTCAGGATAACATCTGGGACACTGCAGCTCCTGCACTTTGGATGCTGGAAATGTTAAAAATTTGATACTCCTCTGAAAAAATGAGGTATCAAAGGAAGATTTTTTTTTTCTTAAGCACACAGCCTCTCTCCTCCTGCTCTGCTGAAAGCACCATGCAGATGAAAATGGTTTTCCTTTAGCAGCACAGCTGGATTCAGACTTTTCTCCAAAGCTGTTGCTTGGGACAACTTAATGTAACTGTACCATAACAATAACAGCTGTGATCTTAATGCACACCAACAATTCTGAGCCCTCAGGGCTGTCTTAAGGCTTGTTTTAGGCAACACATTAACAAGCTGAATGCTGAAGGTAACAACTCTCCCCTGGAATGTCTTCTGAGATTGATAATGAAGAAAGACAGTCAAAATGCCTTTCCTACGAGGAAAATAAGTTGCTTCTCAAGGCTGTTTGTTTATAACCATGAAGTGCCCATCCTAACAAAGCTTGAGGGATACAGAACACACGACTGGATAAAGCTCTTAAACACCCATTGGAATCACACACTCCAGAATGGGTATTTCTGATGAGGAAACGTGTCAAACCTGCAAGAAGATTCTGTCAAAAAGTATTTACTGCCTGCTTAACTCTCCAACACAGGAGATGTTTTATCCCACACCACATGACAGTCTTTTTGTGGGAATGTGTGACTTTTCCATTTCCAGAGGTGCAGTTTCTTTGTTGACCTCTCCAGGTACAGGCAGCTCCTCAGTCCCTGGGTAAGGGCTGCCCATGACTCCTGCACTTTCCAGTTGGCTTCCAAACCTCACAGGGAATGCAGGTGGAATGGTTTGAATGGGAGGAACAAAGCCCTAGAGACTGATGTGTAGTAACCACACGTTTGTCTGGGGGTTGTGGGGTAGTTACAAACACATGGCAGAAAGCCTAAGTAATGGAATTATATTTTTCTTCCTCCAAACAACAGTTTTGACATTAAATTAGATTCCTTTTCTTCTCTGCAGGCCTCAGGTACAATTTACTACTGAGCCTTTCCTACTTAAATAGTTCCCAAGTTCATTTCCAGTGTGTAGATGGACACATAAAATCCTCATATTTTGTATCTCTCATTGTCTCTGTTCTTCTCTTTCAATATTCAGGTTTAATTGGCTTGTGTTTCATTGCTCTTACATTTACTCCTCCTTACTCCCTAGGTTGGTAGTGGCACAGACTTTTTGCCTTTTTGCTCTTCTGAAATCTTGTCTTTAAAACACTCCTCTGGACTCACTGGAGAGATTCAATCTTCCCCTGTTCACCTGCTTTTGTAGAACTGTGTAGTGGCAAAGTAGAAAAAATACTGGCTGGTTTAGCTCAAGCCACTTCTAAAGAACAGGGAATGCACAGGAATTGTTGGGTATCAGCACTTTCCACGATGGATGACTCAGGGAAGAAGTTTTCTGGCTTGGTAAGTCCCAAAAGCCTTCTAGAGTGAGCAAAGAGACTTTCCCCATCTAAACCTTACACTTGGCAGGGCTCCAGTGAGCACAGAAGAGTTTAAAGCTCTGGGGGATTTCTTCTGTAAGGGTTAATTAGCAAACAGAGCTTGGAGCCAAAAACCTGGAAGGTTTGCAAATTCTTAAAAAGAAACAAAAGCAAATGATGTTGCAAAGGAAACACAGACTATTAACAAATTGCCTTTGCCTCTCTGCTCTCAGCAAGCACAAAACATTACAAGTGAAATGAGTGGAGTCAGGCAAAGGAAGCAGCACTGGGCTTTTGCTGCTGAATATGAGAAATCTCTCACATATTACATTTTATATTTTTATTTTCAGAGGAGAACCACCTAATCCTGTCACCTCTGATTTCATGACATGACTATTGTCTGACTCACACACAAGGGAGCCATGTCCCTTTGGGTCATTCTTGGGTTTAATGACCTCTGAATTCTTACTGAGAATTGCACTTAGTTATACAAGTATTTTGCATGTGGCACTTCCCCCAAAAATGCTGAGAAAAACAGTGTAAAAAAAATGGATTGCTTTGAGCTGCTTAGTGAGGTAGGACAGGACAGTGAAAGGATAGAGAAAATCCTTCATTACATGCTCTAGGTTAATTACTTTGGATACTAACTTTTGATTTTGAGTATTCTGTTACTAAGAAAATACTGTTAAAAAAAGAAAGTCCATGTACTGATTAAAGTGCTGGAAAGACAACTTATGAACAAAGCAAACATCCCTAAATATACAGATTTTTTATTAAATTTAATTTTCCTTGACTTTCTAAACTGTTTAAACATAGAACTCAGCTACCTAAGGAAAAAAAATAAAACCACATAAATCAATAAACATCTAAACTAGGAATTATTGAAGAGAATCATAGGCTATATATCAAGGGAAAACATCTTGCCATCAAAATCTGTTAACCTGTGAGATTATCCTGCAAGTAATTATGAGTCCTCATCACTTGGGCTACTCTTGATTAAAAAGTATGACATAATACAAGTAAAACTTTCTTCTAACTTGCAATTTATACGTGGAGAAAAGGCTTGGAAGTGTAAAGAGTTACCTTGAACAAGGTAATCAGTGGCTTCAGTTTCCACCTCATGACTGAGTTGTTTGGTTTTCTGCAGATATTTCAGCACAAAAACATTGGGAGCAAAATGGATCATGTTCTGCTCCCCACAACCAAAGGGTAATCGCAGGAGATTGTCCAAGTTGTTCAAAGTAGGGCCCATCACATCTCCTGTTTGAGAAAGAGGTGACACGTTCACTATCAAGCAATTAGGCTTTACTTTTGGTGTCTTATGATTAAATCCCACCTGACTACACTAAGATCTCCTGGCTACACAGAGTCAGCTTAAATAAACCATATTATAAGTGGGAAGTCCTTCAGATGTTAAATAGCCCTTCAACCTCTTGTTGGATTGAAGAAATTCCACATTTCGGAGTTGGATTATCCATGACTTCCCAATCTGGAGTAGTTTAGAACACGGCACACTTTGAGATTATGATGATTATGAAATAAATACTATGAACTCTAACAGACAGTGCCTCTGCAGAGCCCTCTGTGTCCACTTTAAGTGAATGACAACTCAAACAGGCTTCAGACAAGCAACAAAGAAACCCCAAGCAAATTTCTGTCCCAGAATAAAGCAGCATAAACCTTTTTAAGTGCCTATGACTGTCTTATCTAGTGTTCATTACTCAAGTTCTGGTCAGAAGCAAGTAACATCTGGAGTATCTCTTCACATTTGATACCCAGTGATACCTCCTCATAATTGATACCTATTATTGAAGCCGTAGCTCTTTCTGATCCTGGAATTATGTTGTGGGGAACTCCAAGAGTAAATGCTTCATTGTGATTTTCATCAGTCTCTTCTTTTCTCCAAATTTTAAACTCTCCCATTGACCCCCAGCCTGTGGAAAAGCCAATGTACTTCACCTCAAGCTGTTTGGGGACTGTCCACTCCACAATAATAGACTCGTTTAGCAGCCGAGTACCGTGGCCAACCTGGAAGGGACAGAAAACCAGGCAGTTCCAAGAGCCCACACATCTGGAGTTCATCTGCCACAGGTCCTTGGACCCCCTGACTCACACAACACTGTTCATGGATCAATAGCTTTCTCTTTCCCACCCACAAAACAAGCCAAGAGGATTCCACAGGCTCTTAGCACGCTTAGGACCAAAAACATTGAAGACTGAGGTCCTGAGAACATAATGAGACAAGATTTGTTCTGAATTAAAGCAGCCTGATCAAGAATTAAGATGGAAAAGGCAACAGGAGTGAAGTTTTCACCTTTTACACTGAGCCAAGAAGACCTTGCTGTGTGTGTGCTCAGACTCTATTCAAAAAACTACTTCCAGACCCTCACATAGAAGAATTCAATACCTGGATAATTCCATTTTTCCAGCTGATCCAGAAGCTGCGGAATTCATCCCAGGAGAGGATCCCAGGTGTGTCCCTGCTGGCCACGGGCTCACCCATTTTGCTTGTGGAAATCCATGTTTTGCTATTCTGATGGCCACCAATAACAATCTCTGTCATCTCTGCCATGTCGTGGGGACCAGAGGACAAGGCCACGTGAGCATCATTGTGGGCTTTCACAGCAATGTCAAAGTGGCTCATCTGGGCAGGTTTCTGCATGTACTGGTACTCATATTTGTTAGGTGTAGAAATGTGTATTTTCTCTAGTCAGAAAAATAATGGAATGTTGTAAGAATTAGAGCTGAGCTGAATAGATTTAAAAAATAACTCATGGCTGATGACTGAAATTTATACAAGCAAGATCTTTCCTAAATATATATTTTTTCCAGCTCCTCTTAAACTATGAAAGGAAATGTGGATGTCTCGTCTTTTATTTTTTCCCCCTTCCAATACAGAAGATGCTTCAAACTGCTCAGCTGAATTTCTTATGAAGTCTGCAAGTAATTTTTCAGTTCAAATCTAGTGGTCAAAAGCATCTCTGTTTAGCTCCAGGAGCCAACTCTGAGCTATCCAAATCTCTGGTAGAAAGGACATACTGATTCCAGAAATGAATTTTAAAACACCAACTGAAAATATAGTACAGTCCCAGTTACTGTCCACAGTGCTGAATACTCAAACTGTTCCATAAAGTAAAGGAATTTAATGGCCATTTCCAGAAATCACTTGGGCAGTTAGAGCAAATTCATAATTAGCCAGCCAGGTAAGAAAGACTCTTTATTCAGAAGTTCTTCCTACACACCATAACTCATCAATCACAGAGAAATGGAAACAAAGATTTTTTTAAATTTTTTTTTTAAATAAGATGAAGCCAAATGTTTCTATTTATAATGACTCAAACAAACTGAATATCTCATTCAAATCATGAACTTACCATTTGGGCAGAAGAACACACTGTAGGTGTATTCTCTGGACAGTCCCTCTGGCTATAGAAAAGACAGGAATCCACACATAAAACCACAGGGCTTGGATTAGCAGGCACAGATTTCAGTTTCACTTACAAAATACAGAAGTGATATTCTGCTGCTGAACAGTGGTTTATAACCTTTTTAGAAAAGTGACATTATTCTGTTAGTTAGAGATGTGCCAACCACCACTAGAGAACCTCACATCACAGCACATTTCTTGGATTGACAGGGCAAGTTTATCCAGTGAAATTTCCACTCCTTTTCCTCCTGAACAATATTGAAGATTCACCAGATGAACCCAGAACCAAATGGGCTCTTTCTGTACAAATACCACTAATATTGATTATTTCCAATCATGCAAACAGGCCATAAATCAACTTGAGGAATCTCATGGACCTACTGACGTTTGATTAACTACCTAAAAACTGCAACAATCTACCCAAGCACTTTTCTCTGAATTCTTACAGATTGCTCTTTCCTTACCTCAATAATCACACTGCTACGAACATAATCCACTCCCACTGGGCTCCTCTTGTCCATGTAAGTGTCCTCTGAGTGTTTGCCATTCTTCAGGGGCTGCATCCCATCCTGACAGCAATTGGTTCCACCATAAGCAAAAGCTTTTGCTAAGGAACAGAAGGGAAAAGCAGCAGAGATTTTGAGATAGGAAGATCTCCAGGGGCTTAGGAGAAGATCTAAACTCATTAGATACAGCTAATTAACAATACATCCAGTGTTCTGTAATTACAGCTCTCTCATATCACCTTTATCCCACATTTGAATGTTGACATCTAAAACCAGGCAATATTTGGACAGTCATGGGGCAACAGAGAAACTATTTCCTAGTTTGTAGTGGTTTTACTGAAAAAAAATGAGGCACAATTGAGCACACTGAGAAACACCAGTTTTACTGGCATTGTTTGTTGAAAGATGTACACAATTCATTGTTATCATTAGTTTTCTCTTATTTAAAAAATCTTCACTGATCCCTCCAGGGAAAGAGAACAGGTCCAGCCTTCCATGGACAAATATCACAACAGGAAAACTGATAACCAGGGAATTTTTCTGTGCATTACAGGTACAGGATGTGTTTCTATAAGAAAAGAGGTTGAAAAGCCACGTTGGCATCAATTTGAATGACCGATTCCACTTTGGGGTGGTAGGGAAATAAGAATTTTCTGCTGATAAGAGGAATAAAAAGAAACACTTGCAAAACTCCTTCAAGCAACAAGCTGTTGTTAGTTCTGTACTACCAGTGATGTTGCTCAGTCCCAGCTCATTGAAGGACAAAACGATAGAGGTGGGTTTGGCTTCCCCGGGGGCCACGCACTTCTTCCTTGTCAGGTGGTGCTTCCCAGGATGCCCAACAAACTTTATGCCTTTTGGAACAGAAATCTTCACGTGGACCTGTGAAAATTTGGGGATTTATTTATTGCAAATTTATTTATTGTAAATTTCAGCTGCAAAGCCACCCGTGAAAAATCTGAAACTCACAAAATGCTTCACAGAAATCACAGTAAGCAGATGATTTGTTCTTCTAACTCTCTAACTCAGGTATTTGACTGAGGGCAGAATTTCAGCTCAGCAATTACAGGTATTTCCAAGAGATTTTACTGGAGCTTGGCAGATACTGAGTTTGAGAAGAAAACAGGATTTCTTCTAGAAAATAAATCTTTCAAAATAATCTACTTTTGCAGCTTTCCAGTGATGAAGCAAATTCTCCTCTGAGATTCAGAATGAGCTTCCTATTTGCCTTCCCTGTATTTTTCCCCTATATTTTGCAATATTTGTATTTCTGAAGTGCTGCGAGACACTTCAAGGCTACGTGTTTCAAGCTACAAGTAAATAAAGCAATGACATTTATTTGTGTTTAAAAGCAATATTTGTGTTTTTAAGGCCTCTGTGCTGAGCTTATCTCTGCATTACCCCCCTACTTTCTCTGCTGTAAGTTGTGGATCACTCAGAATTGCTGGGGTGACCCAGCAGAGGGATGGACAGGGCTGTTACCTCCACACACACAGCCAGGTAGTTGTAGACAGTCAGGGGGATTTTGGTCTGTTCCCCCCGGATGACGTGGTAGGGAAGGGTGAAATCAAGGAAGAAAGGTTTGAATGTCTTCATTTGTGTCTGTGTGGCAATTCCCAGGCCCTTCTCCTCAGACAGACCCACGGCCTCTGTGATCCAGGTGGTGATGGAGTCAGGCACCTCCACGTGCAGCTGGGCTTCTCCCGAGGTGTTACTGCCAGAGGGAACATGGGATAACTTGGGATGAGCACATTAACTTCACTGGAAAGCATTTAATTAAAGCAAACACAGCCAGACATTCTGGGGAGTTCCCTGCAGATCCAAATTTATAAGGTAATACCAGTGTCTGCTTTGAGCAGCAGCTTGTTAAAGGCTCAGTATTTTCTATCAGTTTTGAGACCTGCAAACATTTCTAAGGAGCAGAACAGCAAGTGTTTGGTTCTGCAAAACACGGTATAACATGTAAATTCTTACTGCATTAAAAACTTTGCAGCTTCATTTTAGAGTCACTTTTCTTAGAGGCAAATGCCTGCACTAAGTAAAAAAGAAACTGAACAAAACTCTAAAAAGACACCCAAAGTCCAAAAAGAAAGAAAAGAAATTATCTCAGACTGGGATCCTGGATAAAACCAGTTCAACAATAATTTATGTAACAGCTGGTGAAATAAAAGGTTTTTTTGTTGGAGCCCACTGTCCCTGTATCCATTTCCACACTGCAGATTCTGCTTGAACATAAGGGCAAGTGAGAAATTTTCTAGACACTATGTTCAGCAACTGCTTGTTTTGATTCAGAAACACTTTAGTTTGTTGAATTTTGGAATGCCTGACTTAGGAAACTTCCAAACTCATCATTTTCTTCCAGTAAGGATTGAAACTTATTATTAAAAATCAAATCTCTGAGTATTTAGCTTTCCTGGGCATACTACAGATACCTGATACCATAAATCCTCTTCCATGCTTTATAATAATAGAAATTCAGTTTTGTTCTCCAGACTTTGCTATTTCCCTCCTGCAAAGCAGCTTTGGCCTTGCCTAGAACAGAAAACATTTCTTCCAACACAAGAACAAAAGCTGTTTCATGGCTCAGCTGGCAGGATGATTGGTGCAGTTATGAGTACACCCTAAGGTTGTTTTCTCTCAAGTTCTTTTTTATTCCCCAGAGCTTGATACACATGCTGCCAGCTCTGTGAGCTTTTGAGGGCATGGAAAATGAGAAAGGTAGGTCTTCAGAATAAGCTCAGAGCCTATAGCATGACATGATCCTTGTAGGTCCCTTCCAACTTGCCATGTGAAATATTGTCACCTGCAAAGCTGCCTCATCCACAACCCCCAAGAACTGCATTTTCACTGCTTGTCTGATAAAGGTTATTCACACTTTAGGCACCAGTGAAGCACCTTGACTTTGCAGCTCTAGATCAGTTGTTTGCAATTCTCCATGAGCCTGAAGCTGTTGGAACTGTCAGGAGCCAGGCAGGGACTGAGCTGTGTATTTATAGCACAGTGGGGAAAGGATTTAAACAAATGGTTTGATGAAAACTAGAGGTCACTGTGCCTTTTAATAGATGTGTTAAGTTCAGTCAGGCTCCAAGCACTGGCCAAGGAATGTGGTTCCCAGCTCAGACTCCAGAGTGGAGAGCCTGGGAAATGCACTTGCCTTGGGAGCACCAAGTTATCATGGAATGGTTTGGGTTGGAAAGGACCTTAAATTCCATCCAGTTCCACCCCCTGCCATGGGCAGGGACCCCTCCCACTATCCCAGGTTGCTCCAACCTGGCCTTGGACACTTCCAGGGATGGGAAGTCCACAACCTCACTGGACAACCTGTGCCAGTATCTCAGCACTATTAAAGAATCTCCTCCCAATATCTAATCTAAACCTATTTAGAGGTGAAAGCTAAAGTTCTTCTAACTTCTTTTAAGCAGATTAGTTCCTTCATATTTAGCTCCTCATCCTAACTGGAGTCATGCAGCTGGTACCTGCAGTAATCCTCAGCCCTGAGCAATAAGCAGAAGGGTGTCCTGGCTCCAGGACTGGCAGGATTCCAGTCTGTTTAACCGGACAATTTGTTGCAGCTGATGTTCTTTCCACTGGGATTTCAGCCCATAACCAGCATTAACATTATTTTCACACATGAGGGCACTTACTCTTCTGGGCAGGGGGCCAAAGTACACACTCATTTCCAGCCATTAGACCCTCCAGCCAGGCTCTAGGAATTTTTAGAATTGGTTTGGGAAGTTGACATTAGGCTTTTGTTTCTTTTTTGAGGATTGTATTTTATAATTATAAATGGTAGAAGAAAAAAAAATCCTTCCTGTTCAAGAGAGTGGAAATTAAGGAATGGTAAACTTAGTTGTTTCTAATGAAATGAAGTGGAGAAAATGCAATCTGCAACTTTTTATTCCACACTCTCCCACTTATAATTAACTGCCCCAGCTTGCTGAGGCCCAAATGGGCACTTCTGGAATTCTTTGTGTATTTCTACAAAGCATATTTCATGCTCAATTGAACAGATTTGAATACACTGGCTCCAAGGTCCTGTCAAATTTAATTTACAATCATTTATTGAGGATGAAGTTTACTTGCAAACCTGGAGAAGCCTTTTAATAATTGCTTCAAATTATCCTAGATGTGCTGTTGTGGGAGAGATTAGTTATCTATGTATTAATTCTTTTAGTTCCAACTGTACCCAGAGGAAACCACAACTTATGAGGCAGTAAATTAAGGCCTGGGGGAGATGTTCTTGCAAGAGATGACAGAGAAAGAAGGGATCTGTGGAATTTCAGAAGCAATCAATAGAGAATCAATGCAGTCACAACTGACAGTTTCCACTTGAAGCAGGTGAACACACTTCAAAATCAGATGAAATGTTGCAAAGAAAGATTGCAGGTTAAAGCAGTAATGAAGAATAAAAACCATAACAAAATGTATCAGAAAATGTCAATGCAACCCCAGTAGGTTTTAAAGAGCTTTGTTTTCTGTAGCTGAAGAGGAGACAACCCTCTGGACATAATGAAGAGAATTCCCTGTCCATACCTGACATTGAGGCAGTGCCAAATCCATGTTTCAGGAAAGAAGGTTCTTTTCCTCTTCTCTGCTCTGCTGCAACAAGAAATAAAGTCCTTGCAGATGAATTATTTTAATAAGACACTTTTAGCAGTAACTGATAAATCAGAGTTATCTCCTGACTGCAGCTCACATGACCAAACCCTTGTCTTAGCACAGACTCATTAAGCAGTGAGTGGGTGATCACTCCTAACACAAATTACAGAAATTTCCAGACAATCCCATTGTTCACAGACACACACAGACACTCTGCAGACATAAATAAGAATCTGAAAAATACTACAAATACAATAATCCTGAAAACTACCATAAATAATATAATCTAAAGGAATTGGTTTATGATCCAAACTCTTTAAGCAAATGAAATCCAAGGCAGCACAAAGAGCATGTGACTTCCCAGGATATGGCCCAACTAGCAGCAGTTACAATCCCTACTTTATATTCCTCTCCATTTCTTCTCTTGAAATTGTCTTGATCTCTAATATTTCAATAATTTAGTCAGTTTTTCCACAGCTGTGGTGCTTCACATTCTATTTCTTGACTGAGCCCCAGTTCTGCCTCTGCAGGGAGAGGGTCCCAGGAGGGTCAGGATGCAAAGGAAAGGCACATCCTCAGGTGCAGATTCAGAATTTATTCCTCATACAAACCCTCATTTTATTGGTTTGGACCACCAGCTGAATGGCCAAAATAACAAGCCATGAGTGACCTTGTGAAACCAGCTCTGATTTGCAACTACTGAGAAGCAGCAACTAATTCACAGAAAGTTGACATTGGAAGAGTTTTAAATGGTCATTTTGAAGAATATTCCTTTGCATCTTTTCCAGAATTAAATTAAATTTAACAAAGTAATGTCAGTTGTAAGTTTTGTTAAGTCTATCAAGATAGCAGAAGAGTTTCCCCACCACTGCCTTTAAGTGTGGGGGCATGGAGGTGGAAATATAGAAATAAAAGGTGGGAATATATAATATATATAATTTTTTTTTCCATATAAGTATAGAAAAAAACCAGTCTGGAGTATCACACACAACATCTATCACAAAAAAGTTGTTACCTTGGTGCTATTTTAGAGTGCATTGTGGCCACTAAGGTGCCAGTGTGTGGCTGGAAGGCTGGGACAGCCTCATCTGTGTACATCCCTCCATTCTGCCTGTGGTTCAGGCTGACTATGTCAGTCATCACCACCAAGCCAGTTTCCTAGAATATAAAAATAAAGACCACAAAACAAGAACCAGCAAGGAAAAAAAAATAAATACATTAAAAGTATTAAACACGTACCAATAAAAAAAATCCCTCAATAAAAAAAGAATCCCTCAATCCTAGGAGCACATTTATGGGGTAAATCTCTATTGAAGCTTGAGGATTTTTTAAAACTTTACATAAAAATGAAGATATATAGGCAGAGGTTTTACCAGAAAGCTCTTGTCTGCTTGGAAAATGCATTTAAATCACTATCTAACATTGCTGGGCATGTGTGACTGCCAGGCAGCTACAGGTAAAAAGTCCTTACACACATTTTTTCCCCTAGAATGTAACATTACAGCTTTTTACCCCTCCTAAAAGTTTCCAGTGTGTTGTGCTGCAGGCAGCTCTCACACCAGACATCACCAATTCTGCACTCCCAGGGATGCCAAGCAAAATGGAAACTGTGCACACAGCTCCACAGGGGCAGCACAGAGCTCCTGAGGGAGCTGTGTGCCACCTCTGCCCCTAAATGCACTTCTTCTTCAGAGACAGCAGCTCCCAGGCACCAAAGGAGAGTGAGCTTTGTTCTCCACCCCCACTTACTGCACACCAGGGATGCAGCCCTGCAGTCACACCAGCTGCCAGTGTGTGCACCTTTGCCCAGGAGTTTGCACCCCTCAGGAGGAAAAAAAAGGAGCAGCAGAACAAAAGCAGCTCCCAGGGAGAGAAGCAGAAGTGGCTCCTGTAGCAGTGGATAGTAATGAGGATTTAGTTTGTGATTAAGAGAATGGGGGAATGTGTGAAAGCTTTTTAAGAAAACATAATAAAACAATTTAGAAAGGACAAGGAGTGAAGAGACAGAGGAGCTGTAGAAAGCAATGATTATTATTATTAATAGTTTCAGTTTTGTGATTAAAAATAGAAAGAACATCAAACATTAGATCTGTGACACTGGTTCTCTAGGCCAGTCTGTCTTTAAGAGCAGCAAGTAGTGGAAGTCTGTGTAAAGGATATAAAACATATATAGCACAGCCTTTCACATGGCATGTTCTTGTTCCAGGCAATCAGGGAACAGAGGTGACATCCAGAAATGGGATGTCACCAGAGTCTGAAAGGATGGATGGACTCTACTGTGCAGCTGTAGGAAGGGAAGGAAGGGGTGAACAAGCAGAGCTTCTCAAATTAGATGAAGTAACATCCATTTTAAACAACAGAAAAGCAGAAAGATAATGGCAATAGTAGCATGTCTTAAAAGCTACAGATGGCTGAACCATTCTCAGCTTTAAGGACTGCACTGTTAGTAGCCAAAGCAATGAGGAAATGAATTAGTGCATGAGTACATTAAAAAAAAAACTTGTTTTAAGTGCTCAACTTGAAAGTTGATGCAAATACACAGCACAGATCAAAGGAAATAAGATTTTTAAAACTCGGTCAGGTTTAGCTATTGAAAGACACCAAGCAAACATAATTATTTAAATTCATGACATTTAAGTAGGAACCTGATCAAGAAAGATCTTTCATGCAGATGGCAACAAAAGCTGGCAGAACTAGGTCAGGAAACAAATTTAAATGATTTCCAAAGGGTAGTCCAAAAGGGAAAAGGCTACAAGGAAAGACTCACGTCCCACCTTCCTTCTCTGTCAGAGGAGCTGCAGAAGAGATCTGCAAACTCACCCACAGCTGCAGGAACCTTCTGGTCCCTCTCTGATTCACCAGAGCATCAGCATGAAAACTTTCACCCAGCAGGACAACTGGCCCTTTCACCAAGACCAGCCAAAATCATACATTTCTCTAATATCTTTGCTGGAACAGTGTACTCTGTTCCCAAAAATTCCTTTCCAGCCTAATCCCCCTGGAGAAACAGCTCTGATGTGGGCAAAATACTGGCCTATGGAGCTGAAAATCATCCTGCAAACATGAAAGCAAGAGAGACACTCCAGAGAGAAGGGAGGCTGAGTCTTCCTACTGTAAAGGCGAAGCGAGCGTCCTTGGTGACGTCCCAGTGCCAGGGAAAGACAGAAGATCTACGGCGTCTACGGGAGGACATGCCTGGCCACCAGAAGTGCCCTTCTTCCTTTGGAGCTCCAAAAGCATCAGACACATCATACTCTGCCAGCTCCTGAAACACCTGCAGGGAAAGGGCAGAGGCTGCAGTCCCTGGTGGATCACAGACACCAGAGCCCGAAGCTCCTCGTACCTGGCTGGCTGTCAGCTGGAAGCCTGTCTTCAGCAGGTACACACTCTTATCCACAGTGGCAATGCACACACAGCTGGATTTTGCAGCTCTGACCTTGATGTTCACAACGTCCCCAGGTCTGGTCTCGTTTGCAGAGAGCACCACTGAAATCTGGGAAGGGACATTAAACCCCGTTATCGCGGCACACAAAGCTACAGAGTCACGAGTGTGCAGCAGCTCCAGAGCCCACACCTGGTTCTCAAAGGAGGAGGTGACAGTGAAGTGCAGGCTGTCTGTGACCCCCTCTCCATTCTCCCTCACATAGTACACCAGGAGACGGCCCAGGGGAGCCATGGAGTGAACGACGGAGAACCGGAGGAACGTCACACACACTTCGACCTCTGCTGCAGGGGTGCTGGGAGGTGCTGCAACAGAAATTGGGAAAAAGAGTTGTATTTATCAAAATCTTGCCTCTTCCTGCCCCACCCTAATGCTGAGAGACACAAAGCTCTCCATCCAAGTGGGCATTCTTCCCTTGCTCCTGTTGCACAGCTTGAACTCAGTCTTTCCCTTTTTCTCCTCTTTGCAAAAGCTGATGGGTGATAAATACCCTTAACATAATGAGCAGCATGGGCAAGGTGGGTAGGGAAAGAAAGTGTTTTTCCAGCCATAAAATCAAGGAAATGCACAATTAAGTTATCAAGCCATCGAAAATAAACAAGAAAGGGTATCTATTGCTGCAGAACCCTGCTGAGAGAAAAGGTATAAATGAGTTTGAAAGAGGATTATGAAGTTTATAGAGCAGAGAATCACTGCAGCAGTTCAACAGAATCACAGAATGGACTGAGTTAGAAGGGACCTTTAAGAATCATCTACTTCCACCCCCTGCTATGGACAAGGGCGTCTTTCACGTGCAGGTTGCACAAAGTCCCATCCAACCTGGCCTTGAACACTTCCAAAAACAGAGGAACCACAATGCCTTCGGGCAATGCAACAAGCTCAGAACAAACATTCAATTCAGAAAGTCATTACAAATTCCTAAATCCAGAAGCTGGGTGGGTACAGGGGAGTTTCACTCTTTCTCTGTTTCCCAAACTGGTTGCTACTGCAGACAGGTTACTGGGATAGACAGACTTTTCCTTTGGCAGCTGTTATATCCATCTTCCCAATTCTTTATCCCCTAGCACCCAAATTCACCAGATTTGTATCTTTCTGTTATTCCTTGTGCAAACCAGGAGTCCCCACTTTATTTTCCCTGTGGTAACTGCATGATCTTCTCCTTTAGCCTGATCCATGTTATCAGTTCATCTAATATCCTCTTCTCAGTTTAAGCTCAATCAGCTCAACAAACTGTTCCAGCCCCATCATACACTTCCCTGACACTCTGCTGAGCACAAGCCAAGCAAAGATTAGTGTTTTCTTAACAGACAAAAACTAGAGAAAACTTTCCAGGAGTCACCCCTCTTGGAGAATATTTCACATGACTATCAGTGCAATGGATATCACTGTTTTTCTTGCACGAAATCATTCTACACACTTTAAGGAGCATCCAATTAAAAGAAAAAGAGGATACTTAGGTTTGTGGGCAGGTGATTTTTCACTGCAAACAGGTCCAAGTTTGCATGTCTGCTGCAAGCTACCTGTTCCTGGGAAGTGTGTGATGTCCATGCTCTTCTCAGAGGGGAAGGTGGCTCGTTTGCTCCTCTGCTGGGTGACGTTGCTGGGCTGGAGTCCCGAGAGGACAATGTTGCCTCGTGATGCCACTTCGTAATGCAGAGTGAAGTTGCAAGGACATGTGGACTTCACTGCAATCCAGGCCTCCTCTCCTACCTGCACCCAGAGACAGAAAAGCAAAAGATCTGGCCTGTTACAATGCACACTTTGGGTTTCTGAAGCACAGAAACCTCTTTGGGCTGCAGGCCACAGGAGGTGTGACCCCCTCTCCTGACAAATATATGCACTGAGAAGTGTGTTGCATTAGCACTGCTGTCCTGGGCTTTCCTCACAATAAAAAGGGCCTGTGTTCAGTCTCCACTCCCTGCAAATCTGCAGGAGAATGAGTTGGGGGTTGCATGCATTAATGAAACAATAAAGGAATCTCTGGAATCCTGGAAGTTAAGCCTTTTGGCACAGAGCAGCTGTCATAATTGGTTGAGTTTTAGACACCCCTCCAGTGGCCCAGCCCAAAATAAAAGAAAGAGATGGGTTGGGGGTGGGAAGAGATGGGTGTTTGATAGTCTTTGCAGTTTAATTGTGATTATACACGGGGATTACATTCATGTGGCAAAACCCAATTCAAACAACCAACGTGGCATGAAATTACTGGGAAGAGATCTGAGGGAAAATGCTTTCCAGTTACACAAGTCTTGATAATAATTTGTAATTCTGGCACTCAAGGAGGTGTCAAACACACAAATAAATGAGAAGAAAGCTTCTTTTTTGTCTGGGTAAACCCATCTGATGCCTGCAATAGGCTCCAGAGCAGCACTCTGGGCACTGAAGTCCTGTACCCAGAGGGGCTCACTGAATACCCACAGGGCAAAATCCCCAAATACCACCAACCCCACCAGAACATCAGTCATGGGATTAGCACTGGGTCATGTCTGGCTGAGCAATAATTCCTCTTTCCTAGGAACACAAACTTCTGGGAGCTGAGGAGCAGCTGACACTCATGTTCAGTAGGGTTTCTGCAGCAGCTTCCACTCCTGACTCTCCTGCCATTTAAAGCAGAGCAATTCCCAACTAAAACTGTTCAGGCTGGATGTGAAATCCCAAAGAAATCTTTAGAAAAAAACCTTTCTTCAGCACCAAGTGTTCTCCTTCCAGAATATCCACACAGGACAAACCAAAAGGGCAGAACTTGATTAGGAGGGGCTGCTAATGGTTAAATACAGTGAGAATGCCACAGAGTCCAAGAAGTGCCTCGTGACATTAAATATTTGAAGTATTAAGAATTCCCCAGTGCAAATGATGAAACAATTCATTAAAAAATGAATGTAGCTAATTGGAACACCCAGTAAGAGCTGGCAATGCAGGGAAGCAGTTCCCACATCAGCTGGTCATCCAGCTCCTAGCTTTCCCACAGAAGAATTAGTTCTAATCAGGTTATAATAAGAACAATGTGTTCAGATTAGCAGTGTATAATCCCCTTTCCATACCTCAAAAAACTTGTAAAAGATTAATTAGCCATTAAACTTCCATGAAATGCAATGATAAAAAAAAAAGTGGATACAAAGAATCTGAAACCAACCCGACAGACCTGCTGATAACAGAAATCTAAGTGTGTGCATTGCTAAAACCCACCTTTTTTTTCCACAAAGCAATATGTAGACCCTCAGAACACCTTTCTGGGTAAGAACAAACCCTAAACAACTCTCAGAAAACAGTATGCAACAGGAATCATGGTTAAATCAGACCTTTCCTGTAAGAGAGAAATCACAGCAACTTCTATAGGGCAGGATTACACTTTTACAGAGGCTCCTACAAGAACTCCAAAAGCAGACAAGGCAACTGTGTTCATAGTTCAGTAACTGGAGGACTAAACAGATCCAGCTGAGACTTAAACTGGAAGTTCTGGTGAGACCACACAGCCCTAATTTTAATCTTTAGTAATTCAGCCACTCCCACTAACATCACTTCCAATCATTTTCAGCAAACAATCCATATCTGACTGTTGCTGGAGGTGCACAGAACAGACATTCCAATGTGAAAAACTGAAATACTCTCAGTTCCTACATCCACTCCCTCACCACAAAGGGGAATGAGGTGCTGCACAGACCATCAATGTGCTTTGCATGGTGTGTAACCCACATTGAACAGTTATTTGGTGGCTGAAGTGCAGTTCCTTCACCCTTTGTATTGGAAACAAAACCAGTTCAGGGTCCCATAAACATCCAGAAATATTTAATTAGAGCTAAGTACTTTTAGCCAAGAAATGCAGTGTTACCATGATGGAATATGAAGCAAACATACCTGGAAAGGTTTATCTGGTGCCTGGAGCTGGATGTGACACTTGCTGGGTGAGTACCAGCTGCTGATGGACAAGTAGTTGGGCAGATATTGATCCCCAGAGGGCTTCCCATCAATTGCTGTCACTTTGGTCTTAAATAAAAAAGTCATATCGTAATGTTATGCACAGAAATCCTGATTTATGCTCTTTTACTCTGTAGCCCTTCTCCCATTTTAAACTTTCCAGCTGTTCATCTCTTGTCACCTTTAAACAGCAACAGTACTCCCCAAATATTGGGCCCTTACTACCTTGTTAAGCTGTTTTTGGAGAAGCATTTTTTCATGATGTTTATCAGCATCAGTTCTCTTGGCAGCAAGACACAAAGCAAGTGTTTGCTGTGTTGAAATCCAGAAGCTGAAGCTAAAAAGGCACTGATTTCCTGTTTGTAGCACTGATTTATAAAGTGCAGGTTTGACAAGATTAGTTACATTAAAGCCTGCTAATCCTATAAAGAGCTTTTACCCACCTCCAGCCACACATATTGGGCAGCTGTGGGGATGGAGGGGATTTCAAACTCCACCAGGCCATTCCTTGAGACCAGTTCACTTGTATAAACATTGTCCTTTGGAGTGAGTTCAGCTTTAATTCGGATGGTGATTCTGTCAGCTGGACTTCCATCAGGGTAAGTGACTTCTACCTACACAGTGTGACATTTACAGAGCAACAGAGTTTGCATTACCAGCAATTCCAGTCAATGACAGGTGGGAAAAACACACCAGGACATGGTGTAACGTCCTGGAATGTGATCTTACCTTCCCTTTGTAAGGGAGTCCAGGTTTGAACTGTTTCCTGGTGTCCTTGGAGTACTTGATATCAATGAGCTGCTTCTGAACAGGTGTTGAGTCATCAAATGTCACCTGTTTGCTCCCATCAGAGCTGATCACTGTGGCCCAGATGTTGACTGTGCCCCTGAAATGCTCTGGGACATCAGCTGGCATCATGTCCTTCACACACACATCGAACACAGCAGAGCCATCCATCTAAAATACAAATATAAGTTGACATTCTCATTCAGACAGGGTCTAGAAGCCTAAAGCACAAGCACTTGTTAGGAGTTTGCAGCAGTATTTTTAAAGGATTAGGAGTGAAGAGAATTAATTGGGGAGTGGGTGAAGAAAGGAAGGAAGAAAGAAAGAAAGCAAGTTTCAGTTTCTTCCTTATCCCCAGTCTTGCCCAGCTCTGTCACAGTCCCTCACCCTCCTCTTCTTCTCAGCCCCATGTGCTCTAAAACCAGATTAGTACTATACCAACAAATTCTCATTCCCCCCAAATCATAGACAGACCATGCAAAAACAAGTAGTATTTTTTATTATGCTGGACCCAATTATCCCATTTACTCCTTTATTGTCTGATCTCCCACCAGTAACAAAGCAGAGCTGTGGGGTTAATGTGAAAGAACACAGATCACAGGTGAGTCAGTGGTCTCCCCTCACCTGGGTGGTCTTGAGGACAGGGTGTCCCACCTCATGCCTGTAGTACCCCACACCATTTATAGTCATATTGACAATTAGCTTCCCTGTCACTGGTTTTCCAAATGTGTATCTGAAACGGAAAGAAGATAATTAATACTTTCCATTTCGTTTTTCTGGTTATATCAAGGCAATTACCACGTTACCTGCACATCTAGGAAACAGAAAAAAAATATCACAGATGGTTTTCCAGCTTGTTTTTAACATTTTATGAAGATGATCCTCTAAAAAAAACTTCTGAAGATGATCAGAAATCATGTGAAGTCACCAGCAGATGGGATCCAAGCCCTAGAGACCACACTACAATCCATAGCAATGGAACTTTGTGTGGACATGTTCCTACCTGGCATGAACAGTTCCTTTCTCACACAGTGAAAGGTCACGAATGTAGCGAGGGGGGTCAATGAGCAGCTCAAACTTTGGTAGTACTGCAGTGAAAAGAAAAACAGCCAAGTCTTTTCTAGGAGAACTTAGTGCCCAGATTATAGTAAAAGCCCACCCAGCTCTGAGCAGACCCCTGCCTGTGGTCAGTGGGGACACTGTGGGTAAGGACAAGACCCAGCAGCAAACCAAGAGCATCTTGGCAAGGTGACCTTAGCAAAACACCCACAGCTCTAAAGATCTTTTCCTCATGACATTTGAGTCATTCCAAGTGTTTCACCTCAAGTGAAAACATTTCATGCTGTTCTGTTCTTCCAAAGGTACTTGGGTTCTGGACCACTCACCGTATTTCTGAACCTCAAAAGATTTGTTGTATGTGTGGCCCTGCATTTCAGCAAAGATGAGCCATTCCCCAAACACTGGCTGATCAGACAAAGGAAAAGTCATATTGACAATACCTGGGAAAGGAAAGAACAGTGTGTGAACTCTGTGTCACTGTTCAGACATTGCCAAGGCTTCCAGTGGAAGCAAAGGCAAACGACAGCACACGGGGAATGAAAAATAATCTGAAACTCACCACAACAAAAGGGCTTCAAATTGCTCCACTCTATCATACGAGAGCCCCGAGGATCCTGCAGGGTGGTGTGGGAATGGGAAACAGCACAGTGAGTGTCATTCAAACATGTAACTCAGTCTGCAACAACTTCCTTTTGTATCATACACACTTCACTAACAGGTCAAGTGTAACTCATGTCTGTCAGAAACTTGCTGAAGATACTTTACAGGGGTATTTGCTTTCTAAAATTATTTAAGAGCTCTGCTTTTGTAATCAATGCACACAGGTAAGTGATGTAAAGTGCCAGATCTTCCACCTGTCTTAAGACACCTCTTTTGGATGGGATGAATTAACCTCTGAAGACACTTTCCCTCTATTCCTAAAGGGAGCTATATGACCAGCAGGACAATTTTTAGGAGGCAAATTCATAAATTAATCCCACTGGTTTTGTCAGCATTAAATCTGTGCTGGATGCAAACAAGAGAAGAGGCTGAAACACAGCATAAAAAAGAATTAAAAATAAGACTAAACACAGAAGGAACCTCTCATTGACCTCCTAAGGAAGAAGACAGGAGCACACTTTCCTTGCCAGGAATCTCTTGAAAGGGTACAGAAGTGTGAATTGTTCCTCTTAAGAACCTGGTGCCTCTACAGACACATGGGAAATGGGCAGATACTCACCACCACATAAGCTTCAATCTGAAAGAAAAAAAATAATAAAAGGTTTTATGAAACAAAGCTGCTTTGCTGCTTTTTTGTGATAAACAGCTGAGTCAACACAAGCAAGGTGTGTTACACACAGTGACAGAGGTTAAACATCTCTTCTTTGCTAAGAGTAGCCTGAGAAACACACATTCCACCCACACATTAACTGGAAAAGTAATACTTTGCATATCTGTGCACTTCCTAAATATGGGGCAAGTCTGAAAAATTCTTTATCTCCTCTGGCATAGATGTATCCTATTTTTCAACAATCCACAAGTCTGTATTCTCCTTCAACAGTAATGTGATCAAGTCAAAAAACTAAATTGTAAGTACAACAAGTTATCACAAATGTGCTTAAACAGGTTAGAAAATTAGTTATATTTCTGTATAGTTGTACATTAGAATAAAGTACAGGCAACCAAGTATTCCATCATATTTTACAGTGTGAAAGAAAAGGTTTTTTTACCCTGTCATTGACTGGTCTCAAGTCAGAAGTCACCATAAAGAGGTTTATCAACACTGAAATAGAAAAACCAGGACATCTGCTCAGTCTAATGACCAATAAAATAGCTCATCCTAGAAAATACCACTGAAAAAACTGTTGCTTGAAAGCAGCCCTGATGTGGCAAATTGTCCAAACTTACCTTTCTGCTTAGGTTTGTAGACAGGTTTGTCAGTCTGGATGAACACTGAGGATCCTTTGCTATCGATGGTGACTGTGGTGTAGTTGTGGAAGATGTACCCTTCCTCTGCCAGGTGCCTGTTGCCCCAGACTTTGAGATGTGCCTGTCCACGAAGCCCTGGAGGCACCTAGAAAACAGTGCAGGAGGAGAAGAAGACACAGAAAAGCATTTTTAGGGAATATAATTGAGATTAAAGTGAGCAGCCACCTGCTGTGTTTCAGTGTCACTGTGTGTTAGCAATAAAACAAAATGAAGAACATACCAGACCTTCTATAACACATAAACTTTAAAGGAGGCAAAGTCATACTAAAAACATGGCAGGAAACTCTCTTCTGCCCTTTATCACTCAAACAAAGTGATATTTCATCTGTGATCTACATGTGCAGCTTCCACCACCAAAGGTGTGTTACATGAAGAAATCAACCCTGCTCTACCAACAGGAGAAAACCCAACAGCCAACATCAAAAAGTCCCCAAAACAAAAATTGCACACTTGCACATTTTCAACCAGTTGCTCAGAGAAACAAAAGACTTTTTAAATTACCTCAGATTAAAAATGACAAGCCAAAAAGTCTGATAATTCAATTCCAGAAGCAGATCACAACTTAATATTCTGTTCCACTCCCCCCTTTACATCTCAAACATGACAAGTGCAAAGCAAGTCCTAAGTTAAGACAGCCAACACTTTTAAAGCCTTGTTCTTCAGACCAGCTCAATTTTGCCTACATTTGAAGTAATAACCTCCCATCACTTACACAACATTCTGTACAGTCACTCTTATAAAATAACCCCAACAGAGAACTTTATGTTGAGCCCTGAGCCACTGATTTTCTTGAGTGGTGTAAGGGCCTGACAGGTGAGCTGTGATGGGCCAAGCTTTGGTCTTTTCACTCCCCACTTTTCCTCTTGTGAAGGTTCCTTCCTCCTCACTGTGGGATGTGTATTTACACCTCAGCTCCTTGGAGAGCAACGCCTGATGTAGCTTAAGGAAAAGTCCTTCATGCTTTCACCAAAAACATCTTAAAATAATTGACACTCACCTTCAGTTTAATTGTTCCTTTATCTAAAATGAGAGAGAGAGAGAGTTATTCTCAAGATAAGGCACTAACATTTTAGAGTGAAAGGAGACCCCACACCCCAGAGCTGCTACCTGCAGTACCCCTTCAGTATGATTTCATCTGAAGCAATTCTCCTGCACTGTGTAAATCAGTCTGCAGGGTGAGCAAGTCAGACCCAGGAAAGTTCTCCAAAATAAACCTGGCCCACATTTATTTACAATTTTTGCCCAAGGTAAACTGCAAAGTGCTTTATGGTTAGAGTGTGTCACCAAGGCTGAGGTTTCAGCACAGGGCATGCTGTGCTTACAGAAGTATTTTGCTGTTAAAAGGACCTGGCCTCTTTTGGGACTTGAATAATTCTCAAAACAAACACTGATAGGATCTATTTTGATTGCTGGGTACAGCCATACCTAAGAGTTCTCTTGAGCATATGCTGTGCACATGTGTAAGCATCACTCCCTTTGAATTACTTTGCATTTGTCAGCCAATTTCAAAGACAACAAGGGGAGGATACAACCAGAGACAATCTGTTCCACGAGAGGAAGTGGCTTTTAGGTAACAGCTAGTTTTAACACACAGAAGAGTTAAAACCTGATGGTTAAAGAGCTTGGTTTCCTGAGCCTTGTCTACATCACAGCTCACTGTACCACTAACAGGGGTACAACAACACTGCTGGGCTCCACCTTCACAGTGGAAATTCACCCAGTATTAAGTTGGATGGAATCAAAATGCTCTGTCTTTACTCACAGGACAGAAGTGCCTGTCTTGGATTTTAAAGACTTATCCAACAGCACAACTATTACCACACCTCTCAGCACCACTCTGTCCTGAAGACTGGGAGAGTGTATTCCCAGGACTTGTTTTAAAATAAGGGAAGAAAATTATGATGATGATGATGTAGATTTTATCTTTTCCTTTTAAGTCAACTTACTCCTTATACAACTCCCCAGTGACAAACATTCAGGCTTCAAAAGGAAGGATATTCACTATAAAACCCTTGAATATCAATATCTCTGTATGCCTTGGTGTTCCAAAATTATTGAGACCACATACATCAAAACCACATTAACACAATCAACTGAGAAGGTTTAGCAGTAGCCAATTAATTAAATATCAGTTTGGCTCCAGTTCCATTATCACCTAAAGCAATTCTTTAAGAGATACTCATGTGCTCCTGCAGCACCCTCAACTTATAAACTAGTTCTCAAGTTCAGAATTATAGGAACTTACCCAAAACTGTTCCGTGGCTTCGTGACACAGTTTCTCCTTTGACCACTAACTGGATCTGGACTGTTGTCTCCTTGACAGAGTTGAAGATGGTCACACTTATGGCTTCTTCCACCCCAGATCGGAAAACAGAAGGTGCTGCAATCAAATAACCCCTGAGGAGCAGAATTTCAAGTGGTCAGTCAAGACACAGCAACAAGAGTATGATCCTCTTTGTGTACAGCAATAGGGAAAAAACAAACTACTCTGGGGTGTATTTACTCCTGTATGGTCATATTTGTGACCACCAACAGTCTAAGCCTGTATCTAATATGTATAAATGAACACAGGATGCACTTAGAAACAAACAGAGCCTAAATGCCTACAAATGGGTTAGAAATCCTGAGGATTGAAATAGAAACAGTAATGTCAATGTTTATTGCATATATATATAATAAATACATTAATGTATACTATATGTAACTAACTAAGCATAGAACCAACTAATCATAAGAAATCTGAAGTTCATGAAGGAATAAGGAGGTACCTGAAACTCTGGTAGCGTTTTGCAGCTTATGCTTTGGTTTGAAACAGTTTAGATACTTTTAATATTTTTGCCTCAATAGTTTTTCATGGCTTCATTTTCACAGTTCAGCTTCATGTATAACAAGAGAAGGGACTCAGAGCTGATACTCAGCCCTTTCTAAACATCAGACTCACACACATGCAACACACCTGAACTTCCAGTTTATACAGAAGCAGCCCAGAAACTGCAGTTAAAATATTGGGCTCAAATTCCCAGTTCTGCTATCAATTTTTTTACTCAAACAATTACCCTCTGCAAGTTTAAAAGCCCCAGCAAAAAGGCATTATTTTAGCAGGCACACACAGAGTTTTAAAGCCACCCCAGACGACCTCCCCTCAATGCTGCAATCGAGTGTTTCTGAATGGAATCTGCACCACTCCTCTGTGAATGGCTCCGTGCCATGAACTTGTCGACTAAAAGCATTACAGGCTCTGAGCTCTTTGATGCATTGGGCTGGAAGCAACACATTTATATTCTCTTCGTGACACACCGTTCTGGGGTTTTTTTCCTTACCCAAAAGGATTTTTTTTAACATGAGGTAATTCCTCAGATGCCTCTTCGAGCCCAATTTCTCAGCCCATGCCTTTCTACAGTCCCACGAGCCAGGTTGCTTTAGCTCATGATTAATTATCACTTTGGGATGAGGATGATGGTGTTTTACAGCCCCCAAGTCATCTTTTATCAAATTCCAAGCCCATGTTTCTCTCCCAGCAGGCCTCATTGCCATGGAGATCCCATTACCCCCAAAGGAAGTTCAGAACTCTGTGGCATTCGAGTTAAATTGCATGGGGTACTTGCAGAGTCAAAACCTTCTGGCTGCCAGGTTTGAAAATTCATCAGAACAGTAATAAATAACAATAAAAAGTTACTACCAAGCCTGCAAATTCTTGGTAAAAAAGAGATAGGTGATCTAGTCACAGAGGCAGAAAGAGTACCAGCTGCATCCAGGATGAAGTGATCAGATTTAAACTGTCACATAAGCCCAGCTCTGCAGTGCCATATGTGAAGCACATGTACTCACATTGTTCTGAATCACTCCAACTCTTTCTGAGGTATCAGTCCCTTGATACAAGTATTTAAATCGCTTTTTAAGTGGCATTTGAGTATAAAATATTTAACCTGGCAATCAAAGAGTTAACTTGACAGTGACTGGACAGATCCTTTAAGCACATTTGACTAACTGCACTGTCAGGCTACACCAAAACTTGGCAGGACGTGAAATATTTTCTAGTAAGCAAGTGAAAATAAGTTCTCCATGGCACTCAGTTAATGCAGCTATTCACGATGCTGACGGGCTATAACAAGCTAGGGATAAAGAACAAAGCAAACCTTAACCAAAATTAACCTAAACACACTGGAACGCGCCGTAGATTCAATTTGTGAAAGCCAGAGAACTTTCCCCGCAGCTTCTCCGCGGCTGATCTTCCCCACGGAATGTTCACACGCTGCTCGGGAGCGACCAACAATTCACCTCCAACCACCCCCAGCCCACCAGCAGCCCCCGCGCAACACCCCGGATTCCTTAAATAATTGTTGGCAGATAAAAGCTTTGCAGCCGCTCGCCGGAGCAGCTGGAGGCAGGTATTGCATGGGAGCTTTATTCCTTTTTTTTTCCCCCGTTCCCTTTGCCGCGCACTTCTGCACCGGCGAGTACAAACGCGCCGCTGCCGCGGAGCCTCCGCGCTCGCCCCCGACCCCTCCGGGGGACTCCGCGGGCTTTGTTAAGCGGCCAGCGCAGCCCCCCCGACCCTTGGGCGAGCAGGGGGGATCGCCCCTCGCCGCCCTGCCCGGGGATGCTGCCGCGGGGCTCCTCCCGGTACTTACTGCCGGTGCCGGGNTTCGGCCGCCCGGCCCCGGGGAGAGCTGCCCGAGCCTCCCCGCCTCCCTCCCGAGGTGCCGCAGAGGCGAAAGCCGAGGTTCCCGAAGGTCCCGGTGCCTGAGCCCGGGCACGCCGGGGGACTCCGCTGAGCGCGGCCAAGGAACTGCTTCCCAACGCAAAAGCCAGTGGCGGCGCCGATGCTGCTCCATCCTCCTCCATCCCTAGGCCCGAATCTGTCCATCTCCATCCCTGTGTGCCAGCCCGCGGCTCCGGGGGCTCGGGACAGGAGAGGGAGCTCTCACTGCACCAGCCTGAAGAGGTGCAGCCTCAGAGCAGAGCTCACACAACCGGGGGAACAGCAAATCCAAAGCAGAGCAGAGAGTCGAGGGGACAGAACAAATGTCACCATAGTGATGGATTAAATGCTGCACATGGATCTCAAGGAATGATTTCTCCAATTCCTGCTGGAGTCAACCCAGGCACACCAGGTTCTTCAGAGCAGAATTCTTGCCCTAACAATACATGAAAACTCTCAATATAGGTAGTTTGTTTCTTCCAACATTTCCCCCCCAAATACTACACACCTGACTTAAGGTAAACTACTAGGAAAACACAAAAAAAATTGTATTTTTCCCTAAGTTAGCTCCAATATTTGAGCCTCCAATTCATTTCTTCTAAAAATCACAGATACAGAGCCCAGCATTCCATTCAGCAAAAATATAGATTTGTATCCAAAAGTCAACTCAAAAGTCTCCCAAAGTCTCTTCCTTCCGGCTTCTGACAAGAGAAACAGCAAGTTGCTAAAGTCCCATTACTTTTCTGCAAGTCAGTCCATTTTCTAAAATCACAGTCACCAAAAGGAACAGGGATTCCCTGACAATTTCAGCAACAGGACTCAGAGGCTGATCAGTCCTTAACCAGGAGAGAAACAAATGGTGCCTAAATTTTTATCTTGTTTGAAATTTACACCCACTTTAATATGTAACTGTATTCTTACTATGTACTCATTTTAATAATTCTCTTAAAATTCAACATAAAACAGCATTGTCTTATTTTTGTGGAGAGGCAGAACAAATCTATAAAAAGAATGAACACATTTTGACAAATTAGACAAGATTAGACTCTGGAACCACAGGGATCACTTCCCAAGGAAACTGAGAATTATGAGAAGGAACTTATTAGAAAGTACCTTAAAGTGGAAATGGTTTGGATTTGGGTTTTTTTTGTTGGGTTTTTTTTTGGTTTTTTTTGAGACAAACTGAAACACACAAAGAAAAAGCAAAATCTGGTAATTCCAAAATCTTTTTCAGCTTTACCATATTCTCAGATACATTCCCAGAGCCCTGTAAGCCTCAATGCCTCCCTTCTCCAGCAGCAACACTGATGTCAGGCTCCTTCCTCAGGGTTCCACTTCAGGGGGTGTTGGAACCCTTCAACTAAAGGGGGCAAAATGAAAATGAAGCACCTCTGCTGCTCTCATAATACACATCACCACAAAGCACAACATCCCACCAACCAAAGCAGTGACTTTGGCAGTAGCCCTGCAGAGATCAGGTATGTTGGGGGTGAAACAACATCATTTCAAAAAGAAATAATTAGCTCTATGCTTAAACCACACCTTTCTAGAGAAAAGCACAAATGGCTCATTACAAACTCATGCCTGAGATCTATGGGGTCTGTACCCAAAAGATCACAAAGTGCCACTGAACCCCCAGCCTGTCATCCACATTTCATCTTTGAAAAGGCTCTGAAGAAGCAACAGGATTGGGGAATGAATTGATGCTCTAAAATGGAGCTTCATCATCTTCAGAGTAATGCACAAACATGTATTTCTACATTTCCAAAATGGCATTTAGAAATTATCCTTATGTGGAGCAGAGCCTTTTTGAATCATTGACTTTCTTAAAGGAGAGGTTTCTTCTAAATTGAAGACTTTCTGTTTGATATTTACTGACTACAAGGAATCTCAGGCAATTAAAGACTCTAAAGACTGCAAACCATCTCCTAATTATGAAAGTATGTGCAATCCTGTAAATAAGGCTGGAATCAGCTTAGTCTGAAAAAAAAAAAGGTGGCTTTAGATATAATTTCAAACTATTTACTTACTGAAATGGAATTTTCTGTGCTTGCCAAAATGAGTCCCATTCAGTGTGATGCAACAGGTGTTGGAATTCCAGCAGCCGCCTGCAAGCCACATCTGGGAATGGTTAGGAGTTTAAAGGGAGTTCTGTAGGAACTGCTCATGTATAAAAACTATTCATCAGTCAGATCTATGGGCCATATTCACCCACCCGCTCGCACTGGGCATACTTTGGATTTTTATTTCCTTTACAGAACACGTAATTCTGCTCCTCGTGAAGTTTTAGGAATCTCAGGCACTTGAAAGCATGTGGGGGATTGGTGTGGCCACACTGGTGTCAGAAAGGTGAGGGAGGGACAGCAGTTTAGAGAAGAAGGTGTGAATATAAATATATTGGTTCTAACAGATCTAATTTCCATCCTGAGCTCTTGTACAGTCTCATCATTACAACCCCCATGTCCCATCTACCTCACAAATACACTGTGCAATGTCACAATTATCAAACAGGTATTTGTCAAACAAAAAATACTAAGCTTTGGCTACTGCTGCTCTCAGCTGTGAATCCTTCTGGTTCTCCATCCAATTGCCAAACTCAAATCAGTAAGATTGCTCACAAAAATCAACCATTATTGCCATTAATAACTAGCCCTGGTTAACTGCCCCAGCAGGAGTGTTGTCACCAACTTGTCACAGAGATGATCAGATCTAAAGGTATGAAAGGTAATAGTCACTTATTTAAAGATTGAGAACACGTGTAAATTGTGCACATATTTTTTATTCTACTAAACCCAAAGCTATTAATTATTCCATTTTGTGTTAAGTCCTGTAAGCACAAGATTTCAGTAGAAGGTAGGTTAAAAAAATGAAAAAGAACAAGTCAGCAGTTTCCAGAATCATTTGTCCCCCCTTCCCAATGGAAGAATATTCATCTCAGTTACTACACACCACAAGAATAAGGCCTTAGTTAATTTTTACAGTATTATATTCCTGGTAAAAAAACCACACCCACCCTTTAACTCCCAGTTTGGTTCTCCCTTTGTGTTTTTGTGACAGCCAAACAGAGATAGCAAAAGCAGAAATATAATTGCAAACCAAGTGTCCCAGGCTTTGCCACACTCCTGCAAGCTCACCAGCACTGAGGACAACAGCTCAGCAGAGACCACACCAGTGCAGAGGGGTAGAAACCAGACTGATCCTGCCTCTCAGGAATACAGGCATCTCTGGAACAAAATTATAAGGAAAGGATAATTAAAGAGCACACTTCAAATTAGAATGTAATCTGAGTAGAATACAACAGGATAATGATATTGGGAACATAATTATTAAATAGTTCTGTCAAAATCAGTTATTATTCATCTATACAGCAGGAGACTCTGGTTTTTCACAGTAATATAACATTTTAATTCCTGACAAAGTGACTGAAATAGTGCTAAGAAAGCATTCAAAGGGGCAGACAGTGATTTAGAAGGAAGAACACTGTGCTTATTAGAAGTGGCTGTCATTGAGACATTTAGCTAAAAGTAACTTCCCAGTTTGCTTTGAAATAATTTCCCAGTTTTCTTCTCAACCCCTATACATGACTAGGGAAATACAAGTTTGTGCATAGTCTGATTGAACAGTGGAGTCACCCTCCATATGAAATAGATATTAAAATGAGGAATTAAGTTTTGATATCCCACGGGCCATCTCCAAACACACATCATCCATATAAATTAAAAAAAAATCAGATATGTCTGAAGAGGCAAGTTGTGTTTGCTTCCCTAACATAGAAAATTTAGGACTTAAGCAAGAAACTCAAGAGGTCTTGCATATACATTATTACTGACTTATTTTAAAAGAAACTGGCCAGAGGCATCTGAGACTACTCTGCAACCCTTGTGCTTTACAGACCACACACAAATGCAGCGGAAGAAACAACCTAAAATCATCTCTGTGAGTTGAACAGGAATGCTCCCATAATCACTGGAAATGCTCTTAATTGGTGTGGCTCAGTGGTGCATTTCAGAGCTGTTAGATCTTCTGCTGCTCTGGAACTCTTTTCATGTCCTGGCAATCCCAGCCCAGCCAGCAATTTGTTTATCATATTCAGTATGAATTTCCGGATCTCCAACAAAGTGGTATTTACTCCGAGGCAGGGAAGACTGCAGTAATCCAATAAGTTCTCATTAGCCTAAAATGCAGAAACATCTGCTGGGGTCACGAGCTGCTTCCTTGCTGTTGATGAGCACAGAACCAGCAGGGGGAACAAAGGGGGCTGGGGTTGTGCTGAGGGGGCAAATGGTCCCCCAGGGCTGCAGCCCCAGCACAGGGCACCCCGGGCAGGAGGGGTCCTGCCTCACCCTGACCCCCAGACCCCAGTGCAGGGAGCACAGGAATTACAGCAAAAAACGCCTTGACTCGGCCCTGCAGAGCTGGTGGTGATTGTGGCAACATCAGGAACCCAGGAGAATGTGGCACAGCAGGATGCAGGCAGGGCAGGCTGCACTGCAACCCCAGTCTCTTTTTACACCACCTTTTATTTCTGGGCTCCCCTTTCCACTCAGGCTCTCAGACTCATCTGGCTTGTTTCTCAACTGCTTTCAGGTTTTGGAAGAACAAAAAAAAAAAAAAAAACCTGTTCCCTCCCCACCCCCAAAAAAGCACCTTAGAACACATGGATGTTAACAATTGGTCAAGAAGAACTTCTGGCCTAAGAGGTGAATAAATAGGTAATAAGTACTGCACAAGTTCAGACAAAACTAAATCTTCATTCATGCAAGTTGCAGAACGGAGAACATTATGAATTCCAGGAGAAAAAAAAAAGATTGATAACTTCAATTAAAAAAAGCCCTTAATTTGTTTAGAATTCCAACTGATTTAGAGCATGTGACATTGTCTGAAAATAAGTGGAAAATACAAAATAAGTGGTGTCACATCTGTTTAGCTCCTGCTCCAGTGATTCTGCAGTTCTTTGTTGTTGTTTGTACAGTGTAAGATGACAGCATCCAATTCTGTGGCTGTTTCAAGGTGGAGAAGCCTAAAACACTTCTGCTAAGAGCCAACACACAACCACTTAGAGAGAATATTCAGAAAAAACAAGAAGGAAAAGTCTCAGTTCAAACTAGTTTAAGACCCTTTCCTGGAGAGGCTGAGCTGCTTCAGCCAACACTTGTTCTACCATTTGTACAAAGAATTACACAAGTGTTCAATTTAAGGCAAAGAATGGCCAGAATGCTCAAATTAATGCCTCTGGTGCTTCTGAAACAATGAGTGCACATCCCCGGGCACGGCATTGTTCTGTACAAGCAGTTTGGCTTCAGCTCCAGGACTCCCCCTTTGCCTTGGGCTTGTTGAGGATAACGACTGAGAGCCTTTTATTGTGAGCACTGCTCCGGGGGGCAGAACTCACAGCATTCCTCTTCTTTTTAGAGTGAAAATCTGCATTGCTGGCTGTTGCTTAAGTAACATTTGGGTGTATATACACACACACAAAGTAGTGGCTCAATGCAGAAAATCACTTGAGTGAAGAGGATGGATTTAAAAGTATTTCTTAAAGAAAAATGTCTTTAGAACAGCAATGGGGTCTACCTTTAAGAAATTATGAGACACACATTCTGTCTGTGCAGAGACATTATTAAGACACTATAATCCTGATTTCAGTTTGATCCCTCCCCTTTGATATTTAAGACAACCCTTCCTGACTTTCAGAGTCTCAGAACGACACAATTGATCATAAGGAGTGTAAAGCTGTGAGGACACACAGCCTAGAAATAATCCAAACCTAGAAAAAACAGTTGCATCTCATTGAAGCCTTTCTACCCACATCTCCAGCCACCAAAACTACTCATTTACAGCCTAACTTTGCTGGGCAAAGTTCCCCATCCAGTGGCCAAAACGATGGCTGCAGCTCGTGTTCCCGACCCAGCACACGATCCACACACACACAGGTGAACTCCCGGGTGCAGATCATCCAACACATTCCTAAAACAACACTGGCTCATGGAAAAGCTGTTAAAAAAATGACAGACATTACACACAAGAAAGGTGTGAAGAGTATGTTATATATTGGTTTCTTATGCAGTGCACAACCCATCTACTGATCCAGTTACTCAATTTATTCCTAATTTTTAATAAAAGGAGATAAGAATCTCATTAGACCCTTAGTAATACCAGGAAGAAAAACTGAACAGCACCTGAAGGGGTGCAAGGAGAGTATTCCAAGTACTTTTTGAGCAGGCCAAAAAGCCTTATAGACACAGATGAAGCCAGTAATGTACCACTCTGAACACCAAACAAAACAAAGCTCTTGAAAAACCACCACAGAAAGAGGTTCCACAGGTTAAAAAATACAGCATGTCTTGTAGAGAAAAATGCATTCCATGTTCAAAACAGAAAAGCATGTTGAAGAAACATGCCAGATGTGGCCTGTATGTTCACAGTCCAGCACACTCACTCTCCAGCACTTGGTAATTAGGCTTGTGGTTTCTCTCCACATTCCCAGTCCTTTGGGTGCTCAGGGCTCACCCTTGGGGCCACTTAGAGTGTCCAAGTCCATCACTGCACTGGGTTCTATCAGCCCCAACTAAGCCCAGGTGGAAACAAAAGCTTCTGCAGGAAATCACTGAAGATATTCAAACATGAAGGCTGCTGATACAGCAGTGGAAAATAGTTTTTATTACGACAAAGAACAGGATCCTTAAAGAAGAGTTAAGCATTACAACAGTCATGCTGTGCATTAACACATAGGTCAGACTTGCATGGACAACATTTCATACTATTCACCTTTCAGTATTGTCAAGGCAAAAAGTGATGAATAAGCCACCACAGAAATCCATGTTGGAGATGTGTGATGTCTCCTTATGGGACAGCAGGCAGAACACTCCATCCCCTGTACCAGGGAGCATCCACACTGCTGGCTTCATATTCCCAGAGAACTGAAAACTTGTTCCATACAAGAGGAAAAAGGATAACAAGTGCACTAGCATGGAGTTGGTGCCTACACAGGAGTGACAACTCATACAGAACATTAGTCAAAATACCAGCATTTGACAGCATCTAATCCATATTTCTCTTCACACACATTTTGGTTATGCAGAGAAACTTCTTTACAGACTTCAAAGGACAGGTCCTGCACTTCTTTGAAGTTCCTGGAACACAAGAAGTTAAATCAGTGACTCTGAAGGACAATAACTTCTGCTTTAGCCCAAAGACTTTGTGCCTGGCATTGGTATCTTTCTCCTACTATGGCCCTGCCAGAAGAAAAAAAAATGTAAAATGTGAATTTTCTTCCCAAAGGCAAGAACCCAGAGGAGAGGGGGGGAATTGGCAGCAGGGGGAGATGAGTGGCTTTATGGCCTATTAATCTGCAAAGATTTTTAGCTTTAATCTCTTCTAGGGCAAGGAATGAAGGAAAGAACAGTTGTCATGCTTTAGGTCTTCTCCACTCCCAGTGATTTTTGGTATTTGTTGACACAATACTTAGGGAAAACCTTTCCTGTGCTCCTTGTACCTCCTAAGGGAGGATACATTTGCAAGGTTCACTTTTCTTACAGCTACAAACCCTCAGTTAATCCTCCTTCAGTCTGTTCTGGATACATTCTGGCAAAGTCTGTAGATTTTCCTCTGAATATTTAGCCAACATGTCTTTCCACCCAATTGTTGTACTTACCTTTGAAGCTCTGTATTCAATTTCTGAGCCACTTCTTTAAGCTCTTTCAGGGCACTAAGTGTTTTTGCACCATCTACTGAATATCTTGGTGTAATTTCATTCAGAAGCTCCTGTGTAGTTGCTAATTGCTTATCCAGTTCATCTACAAGATGAGATTAAGGTATTATTAATAATTAATGAGTTAAAACAAGATATTAACAGCTGGAGTAACCCAGAGACAGGTGATCTCAGTGATGGAAAACTGTTCAGCTTTTACAAACACACCACGAAATTGAAAACCAAGTTATTTTTAGCTATTGTAACTAGCACCAGCAACAGACAATTAAAATTGCTAATCAAGCTCTTGTTCAGAGTATGTAGAAGATTTTTACAAGACAAATGCAGGAGAAAAATCAAGTTTTAAACATTCAAAATGGCAAGTCACATGTGTTGCTATTGGCATGTACCCCTCCAGGAAATTTATCCAGTCATTTCCTTCAACTTCACAAATCAAAAAAAATGTACCTATTCTTTTTTAATCTTCCTACAAGAATTCCAAGTTCTTCGATAAACTTTTTGCATTTGTTTTAAAGTGCAAGGTTATTGTTATAAGAATCTCGCTTCTTGCAGACAAGCAGTTTAAAAATGTAAATTTTTGTCTAAACTTCAATACAAAAAACATGTACTGACTGATTAAACATTCTCTGATTCAAGAAAACACACAATGATATTTAAGCTCCAGTTCTACAAGGAACATGGGCAAGTCTAGAGTCAACTGACTCTGTTCCTCAAACACAGAAACAGGAAGAAATCACAATATTCCTACAACTTATTTACACAGTAGGAACAAGAAAGGAGGAATATTCATGAATGTAGTATAAAAATTTGGTAAAGAAGGTGTATTTGAAAACTGCCTTAGCTTAGAAAGTTAATTTCTTCCCTGCTGCAAAATAAAAAACTTGTTCAACTGGAGTGAAGTGGTTAAACAGAGATAAGAATTACACATAGCACACTGTGCCTGCTGCAGCCCAGTGTCCACACAAGCTCCAAGAGCACACAAAACTCCTCCAGTGGCCACAGACAGATGTAATAGTAACACTGTAAGAAGGTTTTTTTAGCATAAACCCACAATTCTTGAAAGTCAATTTGCTAAATCACATTTTCATACCAAGGAATGTTTGCTTATCCCCTTCCATGTGAATGTTCTTTATGGGTAATTCATGTCTGTTGGCATCCAGGGCAGCTGCAAAGCTTTTGTATTGCTCCTTAAGCTGCTCACAGACAGGAACAAGGGGGGTCAGCACTTCGATCTGGAACAGACACACACAGACTTCCTCAAAAGCAGGCACTTGGTAATTACAAACCTGGCTTAGTACAGAAAAATAACTTATTAAAAAACCTCCAAATACCAGTCAAATTCTCAGTGACACAGGAATTCAGGAAGTTTGTGGTACAATACTCCCATCATGCTGTTGAATGTTTTCCTCCACCACCTCAAAATGCCCAGGTCAGTACCAGTTTCTTTGGTCCTGTAGCTCAGAGGGATCAGCAACACAGCAGGTGAAGGGGTTTAGAGTAAATGCTTTAACTATCTTTAACAAGTGTGCTCTCCAAAACCCCTGTTTAATTTTTGCAGTGTACGTTTGTTAAAAAGCCAAGAGACTCAGTTTTGAAATTTAATTATCCAAACATTGATTATTCATTAGAAAAATTAATTATTCATTAGAAACCTGACTTCTTACAACCAGGCCAGAGCTACTTGTGACTATCACAGAGAAACAAATTAAGAGCAGAAGTTCACTTCTCATTAAGGGTTTGCACACCTCAGCTCTATCCATAAGTGGAATTGTTTAACTGCAGGATGGTTTTGGGTACCTGCAGCCCTTGTGCATCACCTGGACCCTGCCTGGCAGCTGCTGCAATCCCTCCCCTTTCCCAAGAGCTCCAGCTGCTCTTTCCTGCCTGTCCCCAACAGACAACAGGGCAGTGACAAAGGCTCAGGTACCAGAGAGCATACAGGCCTCAACAGGCAGCAGATATTTGGTTTAAGATGCATGAAATTGTACCCCTGCAGGCCACAGGAGCAGAGAAATCCTCTCTGGATAAAGACTGCTTCACAAATGAGCTTGTTTAAATAAGAGTAAGCATAAATTGTACTAAACTTACCTGTTCATCTAATGCTTCATTGAGTTTCTGCTCTCTCTCTTGGAGCAAAATTTCACGTTTCAACTTCAAGAGCTTCTCCTTTTGTCTCTGCTTTTCTTTACACAATGTGATCAAGTTCTTTTCTGCTTTTTCCTCCAGCCTGGCAACATTTTTTTCTAGCTATTACATGCAAAAAAATATTCACAATTAAAGTGATGCTACATCTAAGTAATTAACATATCCTGAATAAACAAATGCAAGCTTCAGACCAGGTCAAAGAGTTTCAATGAGTAGGGGACCTCACATAATTAGCACAGAACATCAGAGTTAAACACCCACCCAATCCTGTCTCCCCACCCCAGCTCCTTTTTGCAAAGGAAAATACACAAATACAGCACTGAGGGAACAAAGTCACTGCTACAACCTTGAACCCCAGACAGACTCACTATGTTTTCCCAAAACTTCTGCATCTCCTTAATTCCCAAGAACCAGCACCAACTGAACTGGCACTGAATTCACCAAGAGTTTTCAAACCAAATCATACTGTTTTACAGACATAAGCACATACAGTCACAAAAATCTAACTTTCATGAAGCATTTAAGAAATTAAACTATTCCTCAATATCAAGTTCTATCTCAAACACCAAATCCTTGACTGACTCACCTTTAGTCTTAAGTAAGTTAAAAGCAGTGTCTCAGATTCTATCTCTTCCATTGGATCATTGGAATTAATGTTCTGAAAAGAAAAGGATGTACTACATCAAGTTTGGTATTTAAACAATGATTTTTTCAATGGTCAAATTAATTACCAAATAAATTACCAATAATCCAATTCATGCCTGGAATCATCATCAACAAAAGTCAGCTTAATCAGAAAAGTTAAGTGTTTTCAAACAGGTCATGTTCTTCCAGCATCTTTTATAATGCTTTCAGCAGATTTTCCTAATACTGGTAGAGAATTTGAAGTTTTAGTCCTACATTGAATGAGATTCCTAAATAAGGCACTTCATATTAGGTTGAATCCATGTCAGTTCTCTAAGCAAAAATGTCAGAAAAATCTCAAAGATAACATGACAGAACTAAACAGGCCAGGAATGCAAAAAGAATCCACCTGAGGAAATGCTATAATTGGAACAAACTCTTTACCACAAGAGACAGAAGCAAAGCTCTGATCAGTGTCCAGGCACCTGATAAACAAATCACACTTTACCCGTGGTGCAGACCATGGTGGAGCTGCTGTGCCCCTGCAGCCCAGGGAGGGACACAAGGGAGCAGAGATCCCCCTGCAGCCCTGGGAGGAGCCCACACAGCAGCAGGGTCCTGGCAGAGGCGTGTAGCCTCTCCATGGGGAGAGGAG
>WEIV01023924.1:118000-171710 GCA_013390005.1 Calyptomena viridis
CGGGGGCAGATGCGGGGCCGTGCAGGCGGGGGCAGATGCGGGGCTGCCCGCTCGCTTTGCATGTGCTGTGCCCCAGGAGCTGGAAGTGTCCGCGGGAAGGACCCGGCTGAGCCTCCCGGCCCTCGGGCAGCTCCTGCCGCCGAGCAGAACCGTCTCCTGTTACTTCCATCTCCTACTTGTGATCTTTCAGCCGCACAACCTTCTGCTCGTTCACGTGGTGCCTCTGACTCTCGCTGTGAACAGCCCGTAACCTTTAATTCAGATATCTCAGCATCTTTCAAAAGCTTCGTTAAAACTCTCCGGGTTCTTTTATTTCTTTGTGTTGTTTTTTTGGGGGGGCAGCTCTTGACAGTTAGGGCTGAGGTTTTGCTGTATCGTGGTGACCATCACTGCCCAGTTGATTTGTGCCTCTGGCTGTGTGTATGTCTGTAGTGCCCTGTCTTTTTGGTAAGCTTGGTTTTGCAATCTCTGGGAAATAAAACTTTTGCAAGCTGAGAACATCCTTTGTTACATGTTTCTGAGCTAAAAGGAGCAGAGTACTGCCCTGACTCATGACTATCATGACCATACAGTTGATATAGGTATGTGTGATCCTAATGTAAAATAACTTTCCAGTATCATTTTTAGCCTCGTTTTCTGTTACTCCTTCAATGTTTTGGCAAAATTCTTACCCAGCTTTATTTACAAGTCCCATTTGTGAAAAGCGTGAAGCACTTTGGATGCAAATGAATTCAGAATTCTTTGATTTCACCCTCTGGAAATGGGTGGCAGTGGAGCAAAGGGCTGGAGATGATCTCAGGCTTCTGGCAAATGTAATTATCCTTCCAGAGATGTCATCAGCATCCTCCCACGTTACTCCTAGAGGTGGATTGGTATCGGTGTGTCTGCTGAGCTGTTTGCAAATAAGAGTTTGTCATGGCTAATTAGAAACTCTTTGATTTCAGGCCTGTTAGCTGGAATCCATGACTGAAGTACTTGCCCTAAAGTAACAGTGAGGCAACCCTGCATTCAGGTTTAGGATGTTGGTGTCACACCCATCAAGCTTTAGTATGCCCTCGGTGTCTTTAACTCAGAATCTTGTCAGGAACAAATCCATTTAAATTGGGGATTTAGGGGAATTTCTAATTAATTAATTTAGGGGAAGCAGTTCAGGGAATTTCTAACACGTGTATGTTCATATTAGCTTCAAGATTCACTTTGTCTTTTTTTAGAAAAGAGTTCATCTTGATTGTTTTTGTCATTTAACTGAGATAAGGTTCTCTGCCTGCTCTACATTTAAAGTTCAATATTGTGCTTTTCAGGGTGATGCATCTAAGGCCACTTCCTCAATCTTTAGTCTTAACTCCAAAATTTCATGTGAATAAGTAATTACAGTAATGTGAGGGAACTGGTTTTGTAGAATTGTGCAGTTTGAGTTGTTTGGGGTTGGGGTTTGGCTTGTGGGTTCGGTTGTTATTTTTTTGTTGTTGTTACCCTGCTTGAACATTTGTCTCAACAAAAAGCTTTTCCAGAAGTTGATTGTTGCAGCTTCTGTGGTGACAGGGCAGCTCTGCACAGACAGTCCAGTCACAGTGGGAAGACTCCCAGGTTTGGGTTTTTCTGTGGAAAACACTCATAGAAGTGAATAATTTAGGAAGAGTCAATGCAGCTGATGAAAAATTCAGAGGAGGTTCACCTAGAGAGGAATGCTGTGTACAGACAGTTTTCTGACCACCAGTGATTCAAACACTAGGCTTCTTGAATAATTCCATGTCTGAATAACTGTTTGACTCACATGCTCAGAGTTCAATATTGCTGATGCTAAATATGGCCTTTCCCAGCTACAAGGTCAAAGGGCAGGATTTGCATATCCCAGGCATTTAAAAAGGAAAAAATCCTGAAAGATGTGACAGTATTGGCTATCTCAACAGCCAAGGGAAAGAGAGAAAATTTCTGATTCCACAGACAGTGTGTGTTCCAGTACTTTTTTTGTGAACTTGAAGGCTGAAGGAGTTTTGTCTAAGAAACAAGTCCTATTTATGCTAATACCAAGGGGAAGTAAAGCCTGAGATGCTGATAAGGATTTATTTTTTTGATAGAAAGGACCAGGAGTGTCTGTATTTCACAAAATGGAAATTCAGAGGTTTTGTCTCCAGTATATTGTGTTTTCTTGGTGTATCAAGTGACTTAAGTGTGGCTTGCAGAGTTGTTTTTATCAAGGCTTTATTGTGTTGTGTGTCTCTGATTACCAAATGAAACTCAATGCAGATTCGAGAAAAATCTGCTCTTCCTTTAAAAACCAACCATATTTAACAATAGAAGTGTTTTTAAAGGTACTTCTGACATGTGTAAGTTCTGTTCACATAAAAAATTCACCCTAAAGTTTCTTAAAATAATTCTTATTGGTGTAAATGCAGCCTTAGACCAGTGAAATTTTTACTTCTTTGTTGACAGCTGCAGTGCTAGTGAGGATAAAATTAAGAAAGCTACAAAAGGTGATGGAAGAGCCTCCAAGATTCTTTTGGCTTCTGTTCTTTACTTCCAACCCTCTCAGCTGTTTTGCCTTCACTGTTTCCTCAGCAGGGCCACATTGTTGTTCCCTCTGAATCATTGTCACCTACATCTGTAACTCTGACATCACATATTTGTAAGGTAGTAACAGATCTTTGATGTGTAAAGGCTGATAAAATACCCTTGTCTTGAGGTGAGATGGTGCATTTGAGTCATTCAGAGGAAGCACCATGGGGGTGGTTTGAGGGATCAGGGTTCCCAGGGGAGCAGAGAGCAGGTAACTGGGAGGGAACTGCCTGGAGGTGATTTCTCTGCCTTTTTCCTGTGTTACACTGCATTGCAGTCCTGCTTCTCCTTTGTCAGGCACTCTGAGGTTGGGTACAAATGTGTTGTAATTTTGTGTGTTCCATTCAGAGCTCCTCCTTTTGGAGGAGAAAAAGCCAGGAGCTTTTAGTTACAGAAAGCCAAGGATCTAAAATTGTTTAGCCCAGGTGAGTTTTTTAGAACCTAGAAGAGCACTGAAGTGTGACTGGAATAATCAGCAATATTCAGGTAATCTATAAATGCCTGGACTACTGGGAAAAACTGAAAATCAGTAATGCTCAGCTAACACCCATCTGTCCTGTGTGTCCCTGTGTGAGGCAGGACAAGGATCTTTGCTTTACCTGCACTGCACAGGTAACTGTGGAAGCTTTAAAGGTGTCTCTGCAGCCTGTTGTGCTGGAAATACCTTGCTTTGGAAATCAAGGATTGGTAATAGCTGAATACTTTTGAAATTGCTCAATGTTTTCAGTTTGATCAGGCAGAGCAGCCCCTTTTGGGGATGGTCATTGACAATTCTGGTGTTGAAGAATATTAGAGGTCAAGTACCTGTGACACATTTCTCCTTTTGTGTTGAAAATTACTTGGTGGGCAATGGGAGAAGCTTGGATCTTTCCATTGGAGGAATGCAGCACTGGAAATGTACATGAAAATGTGAAGAACTGGAATATTATAAAGTTCATCCTCAACAATTTTGCTGTAATAGTGGCTTTCCCTTTTTAGCTTCACTGTGATTCATTGACTAAATATGTGACTTCAAATTATGGCCTTATTTAAACTAAACCAATACCCTGCACTGGTTGAAGTTCTGTGCTAGAATTCTGCTATGTTATGAAGTGGATAATGTTGGCTTTTTAAAAAATTAATTGGCTAAAAAAACCCTGTTAAAAATACCATCAAAATTACCACATACAATCAGAATGTTTGGTTTCCTGTTTCTATTAACATTGAGCAAAAAAAATTACACTTTTTTTTTGCATTGGAAAGGGCTTTTTTTGTAAGAAAGGGTATTGAAAGAAGTTGAGGTAAGTTTGCAGAATTTCCATGTACAGAAAGAAGTGGTGGTGTGTGCTGACCTGGGTAGTTTCAGTATTACCTTCTCTCTTGTATTTCTCCTTTTTCTCCCAGTATTCTCTGCACCTGAATTCAGGCTTGTGCTTCCTTGATGAGCCAAATCACATTGAATAAATAATTGCTTAAAATTTCTCTAAATATTTGGAGATCCTAAAATTAGAAGGAATCATTGCAATCATTTCTTCAGACCACTCTTGACGTAAATCAGAGGGTGGTACCTAATTAGCTTTTATAATTACAAGGCACATTTGTAACTGGGAACTGGCTGATTTTCCAAAAAGACCTTTGGCAACCTCGTGGTGAGTGTCAGTTGTTTTGCAGTGCAGTTTAACCTTCTGGTGATATTTATGTCTTGTGTTTGCCTGAGTTTGTTTAGCTTCAAATTCCAGCCTGTGGCTTTGTCTTCCAGATTGTACCAAACTCCAGGTCCTGTGCAAGGACTTGCACTGAGAACAGTCTCCTGTTTGCTCCTCACAGACAAGGCTTGGAGAGTATTTGCCTGTGAGGGGGGTATTTTCTAACAGATTTTGTTGTTGTTGTTGCTGCTCTTATCTCAGCTTCTTAACTGAATTTTGGATTTGTCCTCGATGCTGTATTGGTCACATATCTTCTGAGTGCAAGGGTAATGTGGCTGCCTAATGAAATATTAATTTCTGTTTATCTGGAGGTTATATTGCCTGTCATGCTTGTGTTATATGAGAACACTGTGTTTAAATGATTGCTTGCTATGGTTTTCAAGCCTGTTTCAGGATAATTCCCATTCTGTCCCTCTGATATGGATTGTTTCTTGGATAAATTTGAAGTTATGTATCTGTAAACTGAGTTGAAATTTGTTTAGCATTTGTTTTCGTGCTCCTATAGCACTGACCTCTGTAATTGATTTAACCTCTGGGTTACTTGCTGCCTTCTCAATATCTCTTTGATATGTTCTTTATCAGTAACTCTCTTCTTTCTTTTAGAATCATCATGAAAATGTTTACTTTGATGCCAGGAATCCAACTTCACTAGGAACTAACCCTCCAATTACTTGAAGATACCCTGTCCTTAGCTGAATACTGGGACTCATTAGGTAACCAATTAATAATCTGTTCAATGAATGCTCTTCTGCTTTTATGTTCTAGTGTGTGGCTTGAAATACTATTTAGTGTCAAGTCAGAGCTCTGTCTCTTTTAGAGCAGCCCTTTAATCAAATAAATGTGATATCCTTGTGAAGAAAATCACAAGTAGTAGGAGAGCAGCAGGTTTTCCTGAAACCTCTGGAATTACTAGACATTCTCAGATAGAAGAATTGAATTTTGCAGCTGCACACACCTGAGCAGACCCTCCCAGCTGCCACATTGCTGCTGGCTGTGATGGCCCTGAGTTTGTCACTGGCAGAGAAGTGGCATCTGCTTCTGGTTTCCTCTTTGGAAAGTGTGGGCTGGGATCTTGAGCAATGTACCACGTTTTGGTGGCTGACATGAGACAAGGTTAGGAAATGGGTGTTAGCAAAGTCTCAGGTCAGCACTGAGGTTCAGCTCTTCTGTGTTGGCAAGAAGCTGGTGCCACGTTTTTAGGGAGCTGCTTTGGCCAAAATGCTTACTGAGGGGACTTCCTCTATCTTAGCAGACTGTGTGTCTGAAACTAATTGCTGGGGGGTGAAAAAGGGAAGTCTGCAAAAGGCTGTCTCCCTTGAACTGGCTCTGTGACTTGAGAGCAAAATGGTCACTGTTGTTCTGTTTTTCTGTCTGTGATCCAGACTGATCTTCCCCATGAGCACCAGTTGGCTGTAGATTCTACTGGATGTCAGGGGTTGAGCTCTTATAGATTGAGATGCTTAACACTTCCAAAATTACCTGAAATGCAAGGAGGTAATGGAGGGGGGCTTGGAGCTCACTGCTCCACCCTTCTGTGTGCCCAGGCTCTTGCAACAAACCCTCCTCAGTGACTGAAGTCTGAATTTAATGGGGAAAAAAACATTCTTGGGTGGATCACACCGTTCCATTGGAGATGTGCTGGGCTTTGTCTTGCCATCTGTGGCTTGCTCAGCCTTCCTTTTGGTGAGTAGCCACTAAAAATGATCCACCTTATCTAACAGTGCCTTCTGTGAGCTTTGTGCTCAGAGTTCCCTTAAACACAGCTCCCTCCTCAGAGGCTGTTCATGAGGCACAGCTATGTCATGTGTCTCTGAAGTGATTCATTACTTGCAGTGGAAGTGGCAGCTAAATGCCTCCAACTCTGCTGATTTTAATTTGAAATGATTACTCTCTGTGGCCTTGTGCAAGTTCCTGTGCAGTTGTTTAGTGGCAAAAAGTAACTTCTTTGGCATTTCTCTCTTTCCTCTTTTTTTTTCCCTTTAATGTATTTGGGATGTAAGTGTATAATTAGAACACTTTGTTCTTGAAAGAAAAATTGAACTGCTGTCCTGGATATAAAGTTTTACAGACTGTTAAAACAAAAGAGCAGTTCATTATCCTTCTGCTTTTAGCACCTCTTGATAAGCAGATAAATTATTGAGCTAAAGCAAAGTGGGCAAAGTCAGTCCTGGTGGTCTGGGGGCACCGAGTTGCAGGTGAGAGAAAAGCCACAGGAAAAGGCACAGACAGTAACCAAGTCTAGAGACTTTTAACTTGGCAGTAAGGAAGAGGCTGATTCTGAGGTTGGTGGTAGGATGGAGTTGTGTGTCTGGCCTGCAGTGAGGCTGAAATGTGCAAAAAGCAATCACAAAGAGTGATTTTGGAGGCTCATGCAGGAGGTTCCCAAACCCAGCGAGGAAGGAGTTGATGTGATGGACATAAAGGCTTGTGAATGAAGTGGGTTATTTGGGATGTTGTTTACTGCTGAAAAGTAGTTGCCATGAGACTAATTTTACTTTGCTGCCTAAAATGGAAGATAAAAGGCACGTTCAAACCTTTCTGCAGCAAGGATGTGGTTCACTCGAGTGACATTGGCAGTCCCTGGTCTGTGTGAGTGAGGTGTGTTTGAGAAATCCCTCTGGTGTGTTCAAGTCCTGGCAGCAGTGTTTGCTCTGGGCAGCTGTGGGCTCTGCTTCCTTCAACCTGAGTGGGGTAAATGCTGTACCTGCCTTGTACCTCTCAGGAGAAGAGTTAGTTGGGGAAAATCAGGGAAAAAAAAAGGTGGATCTCGGTGTCAGAACCATCTTATTCCTTGCACCTGTGCACTGATCCCTCTGCCAGTGGCTGCTCTAAACTGGCACTGCTGAACTGGGAAGTGACCAAACCCTCTTTCTGCCCCACGTTGCTTGTGCAGCTCTAAGGGAGAGTTTATGTGGGAGGGTGGATAAATGTTCAGTGAACCAGGTCAGGGAAAGTAACTGGGTTAAAACTGACCTGAGAAAATGAGGAAGTTTTAATTTGGACGTTTACCCTGGTTTATTTTGCTTTGACTGTGTGAATGTTTGTGCTGCCATAACAGGGAGGAAGGGGTGGCATGGGAATAGAAGGAAAAGTGAAAGGAGGGGTAGGTACTGTGGCAGCTGCCCATTCCATGGGATATGCCAAACAGGCTGTTTGAAATCCTATCACTGACATGCACAGATAAAGCATTTGCTCTTTAATAATTTAACCACTTAATAACTGCATTCTCATCCTGCAGAAAATAATACCTTGCCCTAATACCTCTTGTGCACATTTTTTAACACCTGATTTTCATTTTCCTTTTTTTTTTCAGACAATGGGCACTGCATGTTAAGCAGGGGTGGAAGACTGAAGCCCATCTGGGGACAGAATGAGTTTAAAAGATGCTGACAGTGCAGTTTGCCAGGCAAAGGCATCCTATAACCTTCATATTTACCCCCAGCTCTCAACAGAAAGCGCTCCCTGCTGCAAAGTGACAGCAACCAAGGACAGCACATCATCAGATGTCATCAAGGACGTGATTAGTATCTTAAACTTGGATGTCTCAAAGCATTATGTGCTCGTGGAGGTGAAAGAATCCGGTGGAGAGGAATGGGTACTTGACATAAATGATTCTCCTGTTCATAGGGTTTTACTTTGGCCTCGGCGTGCTCAGGACGAGCATCCCCAGCAGGATGGGTACTACTTTCTCCTGCAAGAAAGGAACACTGATGGCACCATCAAGTACGTGCAGATGCAGTTGCTGTCCCAGGAGACGGACGCTCGGCGCTTGGTCGAGAGGGGGTTTCTCCCGTGGCACCAGGAGGACTTTGATGACTTGTGCAACCTCCCCAACCTGACAGAGACAACACTCCTGGAGAATCTCAAGTGCCGCTTCCTAAAACACCGAATTTACACTTATGCAGGAAGTATTCTGATTGCAATCAACCCCTTCAAGTTCCTGCCCATTTACAATCCTAAGTATGTCAAGATGTATGAGAACCATCAGCTTGGGAAGTTGGAGCCTCATATTTTTGCCATCGCCGATGTGGCTTATCACACAATGCTTAAAAAACATGTCAATCAGTGCATCGTTATATCAGGGGAAAGTGGGTCTGGGAAAACCCAAAGCACAAACTTCTTAATTCACTGCCTCACAGCACTGAGCCAGAAAGGGTACGCCAGTGGTGTGGAGAGAACAATTCTGGGAGCTGGACCAGTTCTGGAGGTAAAGTTATACCTGAATTGCCTTCTGTGAAAATTGGGGTTTGAAAACTTGAAGTAACTGCTGCTGAATGTTACTTTTGAGTCACCTAATGGTTTAGGCTTCAAATGTCACTGGTTTAGGCTTGTCACTTGGTTTAGGCTTAAATGTCACTGGGCTGCAGTGGTGTTTGGCAGCGTTGCCAAACTGCTTCTAATTCATTTTCCTTAACTCGTCCTCCTGCTCAGTTGACTTCCTGTTGCTTGTAATTTATATGTGACTTAACTTTCCACCACTAAACATTAATGTTCTGGGACAGAGGTTACCCTTGTTTTCCACCTGAAAGCTCTGATGGCATTTGAGTCAAATCGTAAGCAAATGTTTTCATAAACGTTGTTCCACTGAAACACCAACTGCTTGTTGTGGTCCTGCCTTTGTGTGTGAGTGTGTCCTGCAGCATTTTTCTGAACTCACTTTTTGAGGGAGTTATTTCCTTTCTACAACTGTTTTGAAGAGAGCAGCATTGTTAGTTGGGAATGAAGTGGGAGTCTCTTTTTGGCTTTCAATTATTACAGCATTTCCAACAGAAAGCAAAACTAAAGATGTGAGAAGGAGGGGGCACAGCTGGTCTTGTATTAGCTGATGGCAGGACAAACTAAAACTGATGTCTTAGGCTTCAGCCTCTCCCTTTTACTCTTCAAAGGAAAAACTCTGGAAGTGTGGATGGATGCAATGGTCACCCATAATAAAATCTTCAGTAGTGAGGAGCTTGGATGTGGCTGTTGTAATTTTTAGGTTTCAATAGTTTCAAATGTAACAACACGTCCATAAAAAACCCTTGAAGCTTTTTTTAAAGCCTTTCTGTAAAGAATGAGGAATAGATGCAAGTTCTTTTTTACCTTGCTTTCTGCTGCTTGAAAGAAGAAGTAAAATTGAGGCTTGTTGGCTGCTGGAGGTGAAGTTTGCAATTCTAAAGAGAAAACAGGAAGGGGTCACTGTGGAAAGCCCTGTTTGATCAGCTGACCTTTGTGCCTTTGATAAATTTAACTGTTTCAGATCCTTGTCTGCAGATGTGAGCAGCTGTGGCAGCCCAGGCACAGATGTACCATCCTGCTGGTGTGCTCAGTGAGAGAGGCACATTGCTGGCATCAAACTGCAGTTGTTAACTTTGCTGCACTCACAGGTTGATGCTGTGTCTGTCTGGGAATGTCCATGCAGAGATACCTGGGACTGTCTGAAGCACCACAACTTCTTCAGGCTTCCACTGAGCACTCAGTCCTGCTTGTCATGAGAAAATAGTCTTGTTGGCTGCTTGAAAGCTTAGCTTGCAGACTTCCCACATGGATCCAACGTGGCCACTGAAGTATGTGTTGTCTAAAAGGAAATTCTCAGAAATTTCTGGCTCTGCTTCTCTGGGGGTGTTTGTCAGTCACAAATTGATTCAGTGTAAGCCTGTCCTCCCAACTATTCCAAAAGATAAAAGAGTTTATGACAACTAAATATAAAAAAGGTAGGAACATCTGAATCCTCAGATGTCTTTCAGAATTGAATGTATGTTCATGTAAATTCAGTGTGCATCAAGAAGTGTCACTGTGGTAGGTTTAGAGCATAGGAAGTGAAATCCCACACTGCTTTGGATACATCAGGGTGGATTCAGCTGACAGTGAAGCTTCCATGTTTTCCAATTCCATAATAAATTGGTCCTGGGGAGGGATGCACAGAAAGCTTACATTGCTTTGTGGAAGTTAAACTTCTTGCAAACTGCTGCCAGTTTTAGAGTTGGTAACTTCTAAATCCATCTGTCTTGACTCACTTTGGGGTTTTACTGAAGGGAACTAAAGTGCTACAAGGGAATTTTTCTTACATGGATGTTTCAGGGGATTTTTTGCATGAATGGTTTTGCAGTGTGCCCAAACCATTTGAGAGTGTTCTGTTTAATATTAAAGTTTTATTCTGAGTCCTCATCAACGTTCAAAATGTAGTCTTGACTAAAAACCTTCCTGATGTAGAAATGGGTTGTGTTTTGGGTCAGAACTTCCTCATTTTAGTGCTGTAAAATGTGTCTGTTTCTAGGCTGACCTTGTGGAAAAGTTCAAGGGGTTGAAGCAGCCAGTTCTGGCACAGAAGGGTGAACAGGATTAGGATGTTATAGGAATGGATTTATAATTTTATCTCTTCATGTTTAGGGAACTTGGAAACATCTTTTTTACTGAGTCCTGTTTCTGTGTTGCCTAATGATTCTGTAGTCAAATCTCTTAAGTGATTTCCAGATAAACTATTGTTATTATTTTACCTCCTTGTTCACCATTTCCAGACTTTGAAGAATGGAGTTATAGCTGTACCAGGAAAGGAGATTTGACATGAAATATTGCTGGATATTATTTTGTCAAACACGAAACTGAGACAGTGGAGTTAAAAATTAAACATGGTATCAGCACAACTGCTGTCACATGGGCTGGGGAAAGTGGTCATGGGTCAGCTCTGAGCCTCAGCTGCTTCCTGCTCAATCTCAGCACCCAGCTGAGCTCTTTGTAAGGTTCCTTGTTGGGGATCTAATAAGCAGAGGTAAATTCCAATAATTCTGGTTGTGTTTGGCACTGCTTGCAGCTTTCTAGAGAAAAAGAATCAAAGGCTGGCTGCTTCCATGGGGCAGTGGTGCTTCAGTGGTTGGTGCTGGTTTTTAACAGTTCAGGAGACATTTGGTTGCTTTAACTCTCAGATTATGGTTTTTTTGTTTTAATTGTATCTCCAGGCTAAGGAAGATCATCTCTAGTGAAGAGCAGTTTCTTTAAAACTGGTGGGAAGATAAATATAAGCTCTGTTTTAAGATATTCCTGACTCTTTTGGCCTCTTCTAAATTTAGTAATTAAAATATAGTTCCCTGACTGGGAGTTTTGCCTTCTTGTACTGACTGTTAAGTTCAATTCACTTACAACTGAATCCTAAGAAGGAATTTACATTTGGGAACTATTATTTGTGTCAGATTGGGAACAGTGAATCAAACCTTGAGGAACAATTACTTGGGTCAAATTGGGAATAGTGAATCAAAGCTTTGTTTATTTTATAGAGTCTCAAACAAGACACTGCAGAAGTTTCCAATAAACTTATATTTTCCTTTCATCAGGGAAAAATGTCTTAACTGCATGTTTCAGCTATAAAATGCACAGTGTGCAGTCTAAGACTCTGGATTTATTTTGGAAACCTGAAGTTAACTTATTCCTCAAGCCAATTAATTAAATAAAGTGGCAGAAAATTGAGTGAGAGGGTGGGAGCATGTGGTGAGAAAACAGAGGGAATTGGAGCTTTGTCCTCTGGCAGCAGAGCTCCCCTTGGCTTGTTGTCTGTTGTTAAACTGTAGCCTTGAGTATCCCAGGATTGCTACAGAATTCCAGTTACTTTTGAGTGTGCTGAAGGGTCATTTCCCTCTGAAATGGGATGTGAGGAGAGGTGGAACAGGTGGAAATACTGGGGGAATCATGATTTTTTTATGTATTTTGAAAATCATTGCTTATCATCCCCATTTGGAAGTGTTCTTGAAGATTTCTTAATGACACTGAACCATTCTTTGGGAAGAATGAGGGCCCAAATAAACTGGGAAGTCCAACAGGAACCAGTCATTAAGTGCTTTTCTAAAGAATTATTATTGACAGCACAATCAGATGGGGGGGATGAGATTTTCTAGAACTCACCATATTAAAAAACTTTTTAAATTTTGTTGTAGAAAGTTTTATGCTTTAGAATTCTGTGGAAAGCAGAGTAAAACAATTTGCTGGGAGCTCTGTTTTCTTGTGCTTTGGTATAAGAGGGCCTGAAGCTCAGTGGTGCCTCAGCTCTGCCTTTGGGTTGTGTTTGCCACCAAAGCCTGCACACACATTTCATGGGTGTAGCCTGTTCTAGTCCAGGGAAAGTGCTTGTTTTGAGGAATTTATCTGCATGTGTTTGTTTTAAGAATCATAATCAGAGGGGGAATGGAACTTCCTTTTTCCATCTGCTTGCCTGTTACTTGGGTTTTTGGTAGAAATGTGTCGTTGCCTGCTTTTCCCTGCTGCACACAACTCTTGGGGAAAAATCCCATTGTCCTTTTTCCAGTCTCACAGTGGGAATTGCTTGGAGCATCCCACAGCACATGGAATGGCAAAATGACCCTGAACACTGCAGCTTTGGGTGAGTGGGCACTTCACAGCATGTTTGTGAAGACCACTATTAACCAAGTTCAACTCCAAAGGAGTCATTTCCTCTTCCAGGGTGTGGAATCTGAGTCTTCCACTTGGCACATGAAAAGCTGGGTCTGTGCAGTGCTGGTTCTGCTGTGGTTTACATGGAAACTCCAATGGCTTTTTCACATTTGGGCAATTCTTAGGAAAGAATTAAATGAGATTTTTAGTTGTGTTCCTGAGGTAGTTGAAGGAGCACATGTGTGGCTTGGTTTGGGGTTCTTTTCACAACAAATAAAAGGAGAATTTGGCATTTTTCCAAATACTTTTAGGTCTGTCACTGCTGTAGCAGTTTTGAGTGGCAGACTCCAGTTTATGCCTCTTGCATTCCAAGGTTACAAGATGGGTTGGATGAGTTCCTGCCTCCTGGAATAGGCTGTTCCAGCTCTGATTCCTGCTGCCCTTGCTCTACTCTTTTAGACTCACCCTCTTTTTTATAGCTGGTACTGTGCACTGGAGTGAGTTAGTTTTAGGTATTTGGTTTTATCTGTCTCCTCATGGACTCACAAGGGAAAAGAGTGAATGGATTTGTTTGTATAATGAATTATTTCTCTTTAGCTGAAATTGTCTCTTTTCCCCTCACATCTTCTGAATTTATTTTGTACTTGTCAAAATACATTGAAGGGCATGGTAATAGTGGTTAGAGTTTAAAGTTAAATGCTACCAAAAATAATTCCCCACCCAAAATGTTAACTGACTTGGAATGTTCTTTAAAAAGTTGTAAATGTTCAAGGCTCTTCTGAGGAAACCATTCAATACATGAAAACTTTCCTAAAAACTGTTAATATTAGATCAGCTTTTAAGAATTTGCTGTGTGCTTTGACCAAATACCAGACACATGAGATCATAAGAGCCTTTAGTTTTAAACTGTATTCATTGCTTACATGAGTAATCACTAAGAAAAGTTTGTCAGGAAGCCCAAGTTCTGGGATTTCTTAACTCTATAATGCCAAAATATTTATTATTAAAAAATACTGTGGCAAATATAGCTGTACTGTGGTTTGGTTTCTTGGATATAACTAGTGAACTGGTGGTTAATTGATGGCTTAGGGTAGAAAACTTGATAAAAAGAAGTTTTTGTGGGATCATTTTGCAAGTGCATTATTGTGCAGCCTGGCAAAGTTGACTGTAACAGATTTCCCAGTGCAGGGAATGGGAAGCTGGGCTGTGTTTGTCAGAGCTGCAGCTGAGCCACTGTCCTGGAGAGAAACAGGGCTTGGATTTACAAAGCTGCCAGTTTGCTGTGCTCGTGTTCCAGGACTTCACTTCTGCTTTGGCCACTAAGGAGCTGACCTGGATTTTATACATTTATTAATATGCATGTGCATGCAAAGTGGGCTGTAAAAAAAGCAATCTGGGCAATACTCTGTTGGATAGAAACTCCAAAAAGATACTGAGGGCTCGTCCATGCTTTGAAAAATCTGAGTGGGGATGTTGTTGGCATTGTGGTCTTGGAAAATCCAGAGCTGAGCTCAACCTCTGTGAGAATGCTGGGTACAAACCCTCTCCCTCCAGCCATGTGTAAGGAGTTCTGGGTACAAACCCTCTCCCTCCAGGAATGTGTAAGGAGTTCTGGGTACAAATCTCCCTCCAGCCATGTGTAAGGAGTTCTGGGTACAAACCCTCTCCCTCCAGGAATGTGTAAGGAGTTCTGGGTACAAACCCTCTCCCTCCAGCCACGTGTAAGGAGTTCTGGGTACAAATCTCCCTCCAGCCATGTGTAAGGAGTTCTGGACACAAACCCTCTCCCTTAAGAAACCTGTTGCCTTTGTGTAGTTCCAGCACAGTCACCCTGCACAGGAGGAGCTCCTTTACCTTATGCCTTTAGGTCAAAAATAACAGTTGGCTGAAGAATTATGGATGTTTTCCTAGTTTATAGGAAGTTTCTCAGCTTGGCAGAACGTGAGGCTGATAGAAATCTGCTTGTAAGAGAGCTTGGAGAAGCTGTTTGGGAATCAGTGATCCAGGAATCCCACTGCAGTACAGCTACAACCCTTAAGGCACTTGGAAAAACAAACCCAAAACCAAAAGAGAAGGGAAGGCTTTGAATATACAGATAATGTGACTGTCATGACAACTATTCCCCGTGGAAATACAGCCTCCCTGGGCAGCTGTGAGTGTGCACAGCTCAGTTCTGAACTGTGTGCAGGCCTCACACTCCCCTGCCCTGGATGTGGGGGTCGTGGAGGAAGAGGGTGACATTTCTCTGCCATCATTCCATGACTGTTCTATATTAGGGGGGAGGATTTCCTACTGGAGCCTTCCTTGGAGCTGTAAGAGGAAATATCTGTGGCAGGAATTACTGGGGATAAAAGCCCTGAGCAGTTTTTGCTTACACAGGGTTTCTTCTCCAGGTGCTGCACTGCCTGCTCTGTGCTACAAGGGTGACAAGTGCCTCTTACCCTGGGAACACAAAGTTAAGGGTTGATAAAATTAAGGACATTCCCAATAACTAATTCTACTGGACTTTTAGGTGTAGTAAGTTGTCTTTATAGTCCTTAAGCGTGGCTCATATTAATGTATTATTATATATTTATAGTCCTTAAGCGTGGGGATATTTTGTGTTACCAGAGGACTCATGATCTGACAGAAGTGTTGGAGATGCACAGTCAGGGTTTGTGCTATACCTGTTTTTCCCCTTTCCTAACACCTCATAATGAAACTACTTTTTTGGGGGGTTGTGTAGCAGAGCAGCTGCCCAATGAGTGGCTCTATAAACCAAAGAGGTTCTGTTTGTCTTTTTCCCTGTGTTTTGAATAGACAGTTCTGAAAAGTCCTGGGCTAACTTTATAAATGAGACCTTATGGTTCTATCTCACTTTGAAGAAAAATTGTGTTTAATGTGAATTTTTTATCAGTGGGAGCAATATGTTGGGGAATAGGATATAGTTTGTGATTTTTGTGTGAGAGAGGTAATTTCCTGGTCATTGTGCTGTCTTCTTCCAGCTGAATATCCTCTCCAAGGTCCAGTTGTTGGTGATTAAGGCTGTTTTGAATTCTCTGGCTGTCATTACCTGTCCTGTTCTCTTAGAAATATCAAAGTGTGTTATTCCCTTCCCTCAGTCCCTTCAATATTATTGCATGGGGCAAATAATAAACATTTAGATCTGTGAGAAACAGAGGCTTCCTGAGCTGCCTTTTTGGTATCTGTGCTCCCATTTCCATGGTATTCCAAGTTTCTCCTGGAGCTGAGGGAGGTCTAGACCATGAGCAGAGGAGCTTGGAAAGTCGTGTTGACACATTCAGTTTAAATGAAAATTAACTGATTTTGCTTTATTACAGGCATTTGGAAATGCAAAAACAGCACATAACAATAACTCCAGTCGTTTTGGGAAGTTCATTCAAGTCAACTATTTAGAGAATGGGATTGTCCGGGGGTAAGTACAGGGGGAGGGGCTTCTGGGCTCATCTCTGAGCTTTTAGGAACTGGGGGAGCCTTTGTGGGATCTCAAATGCTGCCTTTAAGAGGAGTGCTCAGGGGAGAATAGCTTGGTGCTCTGGGGTTTGACACTGTTATCCTTAGACTTTGCTGTACAACTGGATCAGGTAAAGAATTTGCTGCTGCATCTTTACCTTTATGCCAAATGAAGGTTTTTTTGTAACACTCCATTTTGCCTTAAAATAGAGAAGATCTGAATTTTTTAAGAGGAGTTGGAGAGAAGTGAAATAAATTTGAGGAAGCCATTTTAAAGAAACAGTTTAAACAGCAGCTAGAGAGCTAAAGGAAGCTGTAAAATTGTTACTTTAATTAACTGAAATTGTGTGCTTATATGTGAAGGCCCAACATGAAATAATCTGGGCCTACATTTGCTGGTTCTGCTGCACTGTGGAGTGTCAGGAGCTGTCACTGACCTTTGTGCTCCAGTGTTCCTTCCCTTTGGATCATTTCATGTTTGCAGGAACATAAGGGACTGGGAACTCTGTGCCACATTTGCTCTGAGTGTTATTCTGAACAAATCTGGCAGCTTTTCAGACTAAGTCACACTAGCTCAGAGGGTGGGTACAATGTGAATACACTTGTTTTTACTTCAGCATGAGAACAAGCTGCTGGAACTTTGGGCTGGTTGTTGTACCCCAAGGATTTTAGATTATCATTTGGGAGGTTACTTTGTCACACTGCAAGGGGGTTTCTGGCTGGCTGGCTTCCATTCTAGGCTGACCTTACACTGTCATAAAAATCCAGCAAACTTGTTAGACTGAGAGTCAGACCTGGTGTATTTTGGGAGTTTTGTAGCCTTTGCATTCTTTGCCAGATAACTGTTAATCTCCCAGGATAACATATTGTTACCACTCTGTGTATCTTATTTGTGTTTACAATTTTCATCAGCACTTTCCTTGCTCTGTCTGCCTGTTTCCAGTTATCTGCACTCAACCCAAGCACTGCAGATGGGTGTCCTTGGGTATTTCTCTTTGTTCCAATCCCAATATAGGCCCTACTGAAATTCTTGTGTTAGATTTAAGGTAGTGACTAAGCTCTTTTCTTGTATATTTTAGTGCAGATCTCATTATTTCAACTCTCTTGGTAGTTGCTGTCTGATGTTACCTGAGGTCTTTTCTTTTTGCCCTCATGCTTGTTTTGTTTTCTGTGGCTCCTTAGGGCTGTTGTTGAGAAATATCTGCTTGAAAAATCTCGTCTGGTCTCTCAAGAAAAAGATGAAAGGTAAGAGATGTCACACAGTTGTCCAAAAGAATTCTAATCAATGAAGAGTTTGAGCATCTGAATTATACAGAATAAAAGCAAACCCATTATATTTTCATGAGAGAAATGTATTGACTTTGTAGGAACTACCACGTGTTTTATTATTTGCTACTTGGAGTCAATGAGGAGGAACGTAAAGAATTTCACCTCAAGCAACCTGAAGATTATTTCTACCTCAACCAGGTAATCTGTGACAGGGATTTACCAGTCTGTGTCAAAGATGAAAGGAAGCAGAACAGATTATATTTGTTCTTTTGTCATGTTTGTGCCTCGTCCTTTGCCTTTAATTATGGCTCTCTCTTCACAGCATAACTTGAAAATTGAAGATGGGGAAGATCTCCGGCATGAATTTGAGAGGTTAAAACAAGCCATGGAGATGGTTGGCTTCCTTTCAGCAACAAAGAAACAGTAAGTAAAACTCTTTAAGCTTCTGTTACTGATTTTATTCACAAGTTTTATTCACAAGTTGCAATTTGCTGTATGTGTCTTGGGATCACACGTAGCTCTGGGGGAAGCGAGGAGAGCCGAGTGTTTAAGGCTTACAGACAAATTCTTGGACTGCAATTAGGTCTGCTAACCTATTTTAATGAACTCTCTTAATAAAAATTCTTACAAAATTCAATTTTTCTTCCTTAGGATTTTTTCAATACTTTCAGCTATTCTTTACTTGGGCAATGTGACGTACAAGAAGAAAGCGACAGGTCGGGATGAAGGGTTGGAAGTGGGGCCTCCTGAAGTGTTGGACATCCTTTCCCAGCTGTTGAAAGTAGAGTATTTCTCTTAATCCTTATGTTTGATAGACCTCCTGCCTCAGCATTTCACTTGGATATCCCAGTTGCTGTATCTTGATCTCCTTTTTGGTACTTCTTTAACATTGATCTTATGGGAGGGGGAAGCAGATGAAATTGGTGAAGTTATTTGGGTTAGAGATGGAAAATAACCTGGAGCATGGTTTACTCACCATGCTTTACTCACCAATCACAGAGCTGAGCAGGACTAGATTTAGCAGAGATGTTTTCTTTGCCACCATGGGGAAACATCTGAATGAATCTCAGCTGAGAAGAATTTAAGGAAGTTGTAAAGCTTGTAAAGCCACTGATAGATGATAAATGTGGCTGTTGTCAAAGAGCTTGGGCTTCCCTGAGGAAGCTGTATGTCCAGTGTTGCTGTCAAATCACTCATTGAGGACTTTGAGGGTGACAGTAACTCTTGTTCTCTCTTGTTTTGAAGGTTAAACGAGAAATCCTGGTAGAAGTTCTAACAAAAAGAAAAACTGTGACTGCTAATGATAAGCTTATTTTGCCATATAGTCTCAATGAGGTGAGTAAAAGAACATTAGCAGAATGATGTTAAATAACTGAAACTTTTTTTTTATTAAAAAAGCTAATATTGTACACTTTGACATTTTGTGAGGGATAGTTGGAAAGTTAGAGGTTAATATTGAAGGAAAGTTGTGGGGTTTGTCTCTGCTGGGATTGTAACCTGTGAGTGACACTGGATTGAAACAGAAGTGCTTTTTTAAGTAAAATTCTGAACCTTGTTTGATGTGCAGGCAATAACAGCTCGTGACTCCATGGCAAAGTCCCTGTACAGTGCTCTGTTTGACTGGATTGTTCTGAGAATCAATCATGCACTTCTTAATAAGAAGGACATGGAAGAATCTGTTACAGTAAGTCTCTCACAAAAACAAGGCTTTGTAGGCAGGTCAGTGCTGTAGGTGATGTGTTCAAATATCTGGGATTAATTTTGATTAAGAAGCCCATGGTGAATTCCTTAGTAAAATTTAATCATCTATTTTTTACAGTAAAACTGTTAAATATTCTGAATCTATCAACATAGACTGCAGTGCTTTCTGTCCTGCTTATCTCTTGGGGGTTAAGGCACTGTATAACAGATTATTAACTAGATTTCCATGTTTCCTCTTAGTGTCTGTCCATTGGTGTACTTGATATCTTTGGATTTGAGGATTTTGAAACCAACAGTTTTGAACAGTTCTGTATAAATTATGCAAATGAGCAGCTTCAGTATTATTTCAATCAGCACATTTTCAAATTGGAACAGGTAAGAAACAAAGAGTTGCAGAAATAAAACCTTTTCTTATCAAATGCTCCTTATATAATGCAAACTTAACTTCCCTTCTGCAAAACCCCATGGCATAATTGCTCAAATATTTCCAAAAGTCTTACTTTTTTAACTTCTTGTTTCATTGTTGCTTGCTATTGTTTGAAGTAGCTTCTTTGCTGATCTCTTTAGTGCTCTGTGTATAATGATGGTAGGGAGATGTTTCTTCAGAGGGCTGGCACTAAGTTTCTGCTTGACTGCAAAAATCAAGACAATATTTAGGTGATCCCAGACAGAAGTCAGATGAAACTGTAAACTTTGATATTGAAAGTCTGTAAATGAGGTGTTTGATTCAGGTTTTTGCTTTGTTTTCATGGTTGGAAAACAGCTTCTCTTATTTTTATTAGTTTGTAAGTATTTAACAACCAGTTTTTGTTGCTTCTCCCACCCGACTGCATTAAGGAGATATAACTGTGTTGATACTGGCAGTAGTTCTGAAATCCTGATATTCCTGGCATATGTTGATTTACTTGTTTGCAGATGATATCACCTTACAGAGCACTTTGAGTGCTGCAGGAGCCACAGATTCTGTTTCTAGGCTGAGCTTTGGGGAGGGTTTTGCTCTAGACATGGATTTTTTTTCTGCTTTGTGCAAAAATGTGGTTCTCAGGTCACTGCTGAAAGAAAGAAGTCCTTCTGTAGTACATGGTATTTTGTAAACAACATGTAGATAACTTTAAACAAGCATTTTAAAGAAAGGAAAATTAGCAAACATCCAAACTTGGTGTGTAAACATAACGTTGAGGTCCCTGGTTTGTAACTTAGGACAGAACTGGCTATCCAGGCTGTCCAGAGTAAATAGTTACATTGTCTTCATTTTTTTTTCTGATGCCATTTTTCCAAATAAGCTTAATCCTTGAATGACCCATTTCCTGTATCTCTTGCAGCCTGAGGGCCCTCAGGGGGATCTCTATATCTTTTTAAAGAAAGGCTTTTTTGTCTGTGGCAAATGGCATTTCAGTGCATGCACTGAGCAGTCTGTGTTGGGCAGGCTGAATTCTACCTACTTAAAAATAATCATCATCATCATCTAGAGCAGTGAGAGGTGCTCTTTGTCCTTTGTTAAGAATAAAACTTACTTAATTTTCTGTGTGGTACCTTTTTTTCACATTAGTACCTTATCATTAGTTTGTTTCCTGTGGGTATTTGAAGCATTGAGAAAATTGATATTTTGGTTCCATATCTTAGTGGGAACCTTCTCCTGAGCATTTGAAGCATTTGTCACTTCAGCAGAAGAGCTTCATGTTCTCCTGTCAGAGAGCTCCACATTTTCTGAACCTAAGCAATATCCACTGCTTCCTTAGGGAAGTTCTGGTGATGTGCAGAGCTTAACTGCCTGTTTTGAAACTTCTGTTATTTCTCTGACAGTGAAATTTGAAAAATCTGGAACTTGATATTAAATATGTCATTTCCCATAATACAAGAATTATAGAAGAGAAAAATAGACTTTAACTGCTCCAATATATGTCTACCCAGGGTTTTGCTGGAGTGCTGTAGATGATTGTTGGGAAGGAAGAGCACAGCAGAACATTCCTTTCACTGCTTTAGTCTTTGAATAATTTTACCCCAAACATGTACTGTTGAGTGACGTGCTGAAGTGGACCTTTGATCTCAGCCACTATCCCTGCTGTTCTGTTCTTATTTATAAATATTCCTTATTTTTGTCTCTGCTGCCTGAACTAACAAACTCCACTTGCTGTAGCTGTTCAAGGATGTGTTTTAAGCACTTAAACCACAGGACATCAAAGGTCAGGGCACTGTACTGATGAGGGAATTTTCTTGAGCTACACAGGAGGAATATAAGAGTGAAGGGATCACTTGGCACAATATTGACTATACTGATAATGTGGCCTGCATTCACTTAATCAGCAAGAAGCCCACTGGCCTCTTCTATCTTCTGGATGAAGAAAGCAAGTAAGCAACAAATATCTTCTGAAAAAACATGTGTGGCAGGGAGGAGGGAAGGACTGTGAAAGGGAACAGAAATGCAGCACTTGAAAAAGGAGAGGAATGTTATGGGAAGCAAAGGGTCATTTATGACTGATTTACACTGTAGTTTGCTTCTAATGACTCCAGTATGGCAGTGATTTAAATTAATGCTACAACTGAACTTTGGCTTAAGCAAATTTAGAAACTTCCGTGTTTGTGGTTTACCGTGGAATTACAATTAAAGTAAAATGCATGTTTGTGATTCTTTGGAATATTAAGTAGCAAATGTGGTAAATAGTTAATGTGGTGCTAACCAAACTTGGCTGGTGAAGTGGGAGGAAACATTAACATACACTTGAAACCTCAGAATATTCTGCTCTGTATGGAGCTGCCTGGTTTGGGTCCAGAAATTAACCCCACCTCTAAAATTCAAAGCAGATGTAGAGAGACCTCGGACAATTAATACTTTGCACAAGGATCAATAGGTGTTCACTTTGTAACCTCAACAAATGTACCTGTATTTGAGAAATAGCTGACCTCTTTTGTTTTGTATTCCCAGTTTTCCACATGCCACCAACCAAACCCTACTTGCAAAATTCAAACAGCAGCATGAGGAGAACAAGTTTTTTGTTGCAACCCCAGTGATGGAGCCTGCTTTTATAATCCGCCACTTTGCTGGGAAAGTGAAATACCAGATCAAAGTAGGTGATAGATCTGATGGCTACAAAATAATCCTTACTTTCCTGACAGTTTTTGATCAGGGTGTAGAAAACTTGCTGGGAATGGGCTGGATGGAAGGGTGCTCAGGGGTGCTTCAGATTTGTTTTTCGGATGCTGCTGACTTGGGGGGGGTAACACTACAGCGAGAACCGTGTAGAACAACAAGCTCACTGAACAGTGATACCTCAGCTCAAAACACAGCGTGTGCTGGTTCAACCTGCCTGCTTTTCAGGATTTCAGAGAGAAAAACATGGATTACATGAGGCCGGATATCGTGGCTCTGCTGCGCGGCAGCGACAGCGCGTTCGTGCGGGAGCTGATCGGGATGGACCCCGTGGCCGTGTTCCGCTGGGCCGTGCTGCGCGCCGCCGTGCGCGCCATGGCCGTGCTCGCCGAGGCCGGGCGCCACAGGGCTCAGAAGGCCGCAGGTATGGGGTGGGAACTGCCGGGCCAACACGGCCTTCTGGGGCGGTGCTCCTTGGCAGAACCGCCTGGGGGTGAGAGCGCGTCAACCGGCCGCCATCTTTGGCACTGAGGGGTTGTGGAACCGTGGAGTTGTCAAGGTTGGGAAAGACCTTTGAGATGGTCTGGTGTGACCTGTAACCCAACATCAACGTCAGTCCTTCATCTACACCGTGGCACTAAGTGTCTCATCAAGTTTTCTCTTGACTCCACCACCTCCCTGGGCNGCCATGGCCGTGCTCGCCGAGGCCGGGCGCCACAGGGCTCAGAAGGCCGCAGGTATGGGGTGGGAACTGCCGGGCCAACACGGCCTTCTGGGGCGGTGCTCCTTGGCAGAACCGCCTGGGGGTGAGAGCGCGTCAACCGGCCGCCATCTTTGGCACTGAGGGGTTGTGGAACCGTGGAGTTGTCAAGGTTGGGAAAGACCTTTGAGATGGTCTGGTGTGACCTGTAACCCAACATCAACGTCAGTCCTTCATCTACACCGTGGCACTAAGTGTCTCATCAAGTTTTCTCTTGACTCCACCACCTCCCTGGGCAGCCCATTCCAATGGCAAATCAGCCTTTCAGTGAAGAATTTTTTCCTAAATCGAACCTAAACCTCCCCTGGTGGAGCTTGAGGACAAAGAGACTGGGGACAGTGGTTTAACATTCACACATCGGGGAGGTTGTCACTGTTTCACCCGAGTTCATTCAGCTTTTCCTCCTCCAATCAGTGCACCATTTCCAGTTTGGCTGTGCCAGATTTGAAGTCCCAGTTGGTCAGAGCGTGGTGCTGATAACACCAAGGCTGTGGGTTTGATCCCCATGGGGGCTGTTCACTTAAGAGTTGGGCTCAATGATCCTGATGGGTCCCTTCCAACTCCAGATATTCTGTGAAGTTGGGGAAGATAGTTCTAGTATGCATTCTCATCTTACCAATGGTTTGGATCTTCTTAGACTTCTCTGAGGTTTCAAATGAATATTCAGGATTAATTACTAATTTTGAGGAGCTTTTCTGAGCAGCTGCAATTTGCCTTCTGTTAGTAGGGAGTTTGGGAAGCAAAGTGCTGTGGCTTGGTAAGGTACTAGATAAAAACTCTAGGCCCTTGCATAGATATTTTGCTTGTTACAGTTGGTGGGGTTTTTTTTCTGTATGTTATGTTCATATCTTTGTCAAAATGCAACTTGTTGGTTATTTCCTAACAGGAGTGGTACGTCAAGGACCCAGAATTCCCCTTGCAGAACTCCAGAGATCAAATATGCCAGTAGAAAAAGTTTATCGGTGAGAAAACATCCTTAACCTGTCCAGGGAAAAAAGCTGAATTGCTGAGTTGCATTTCCATATATCAAATGTCAGCTATACCTTTCCACAAGGGGAGAGCAAGTTTCATTTCTTCTGTTCTATTTTCTTTGGCCTTTTTAATACTATCAAAACAACACTCTAGCTTATCATGTATAAGACCCAGTGCTACCACATGTTGGGGAGAGCCTCAGTTACCACTGGGGTTTGGAGTTCTCTGTGCTTGGTGTATGTTGCTTTTAGCAGCCAGTCTGTCACCAAAGGGCTCATAGGAGCACTTGTGTTTTTTGCAGCCTTGTGACATGATTAGGAGGAAGGCAGGTCCTACAGAACTGCCTCCACATGTTCTCTGTAGGCAAATTTGCCTTTCTGTGGAGTATTTAGGCTTTATACATGTTCCTTTTGCAGCTGCTCAGTGCTTGATTTCTCATTTGATTGTTCTGAGGATTACGCTATAAATGCTTTTCAAGACTTCATTCCTTTTCATGAAAACAAGAAGTAAGTAGCAACAGGCCTGAACTTGCAGGCCAGGGAGGCACATTTCCAGGACACACTGACCTTCTGAGCCTGCTCTGGGTTCCACTGAAGCCATGGAGGACATAAAGCAGTGACTGCATGCTGCTTCCTAATTACTTCATCCTGGAAGTAATGGCTGTTTTGGTTGTGGCCAAAAAACTTGCGGCTGTTGAGAACTAAAGATCCAATTTGGGTGAAAGGATTAGTCATGGCATAACAGATCTGTTTCCTTGGGATATCTTAAACCAAATCTTGATGTTCAAAAATGTTCAGAGGTACCAAGGGAAGCAACAACTGTCTGTAATAATGTTGGTGCCTCTTTGAGCAGCTCAGAATGGTGAGAACATATAACAGTCAGAAGTGATTCTTACACTTCTGTTATTTTTGATTTGTGCCTCTCTGGAGAGTAAAGAAGGTAAGTTCTGTGCCAGGACACACCACCTCACGAGCACAGTGCATGCTTAAGGAATGGAATCTGCCACAGACTGGGGACCATCCCAGGCTTACTCTGAAAAACTAAACATGAATAACTTTGAAATGAAAAGGAAACCCAAAATTTCTTCAAGTAGTCTGTTTAAGTAGTCTCATTTTAGTAGTCAAATCCATATATAGAAATATTTACTGTTGATTATAAAGCTTATCTCTATCACTTAAAAAAAAGTGCCCTTTAAGTATATTTTGCTAAATTTCCTTCCATTACATGAAAAGGTAGAATTAGAGAATAAGTTTAGAGTGAGACCCTGGCAATTAAATTTTAGGGCACTGATGAAGCAGAAAGTGCTGGCTTGACATCACAATCATTCGTGCTAAGGAAAAAGTAGCCTGGGATTGACCTGCTACAGTTCGGAGCACACTCGGTTATGGGATGTCTTGTGGTTTTAACCCCTTTTTCCCCCCTCTCTCACTGCTGTGTGTCTCTGTTTGCCACTGTGTTGTGCTGTGGACCATTGTAGGGACATGCATGAGCAGATCATCGCCAGTATTAAAGGACTGCCCTGGCAGGGTGATGATCCCTGTAAGCTGCTGCGGTCGCTCAGTCGGCTTCAACACCGCTCCCACTTCATGTGAGTTCTGCTGCTCTGGGTATTGCTTTGAAAGTGCAACAAGAACCAAGCAGTTACTCCAGTCCCTCAAAAAGATTCTTGTCCCAAGCTTGTCCTCTGTAAAAAACTACGTAAGACAATGAAGAATAAAACATCTCTTCTAAAAAATATAAATGCTGTAGGGAACGCTCTGTTGCTTCATGGCATTAGCTGAAGTTAAGCCTTGTGTAAGCTTGCTTTAAACCCAAGTATGAGCTTGTTGTTGCAAAATATTAAACTGAGGTCTCTCACAAGGTGTAAGGAATGGTTTCCTGAAATTCAGGATGCTGGATATATTCCTGGGTTAAGAGTCTTTACGTGTGCAGTTCTGTGCATGTGTAAGAAAATGAATCTGGGCTGTGTTGTATAATAAATAAATGTAAAGTGGGTGTTGTGGAGCTGGAACGTGCTCACATCACAGAGTTAACATGCTTAGAATCAGGAGGAAGTGAACTGCAGCCTTGTGTCTGAGAGCTCCCACTTCTTCACCTCCTGTGTGTGGATGAGAGCTGTGCCTGAGATGTGTGTCCTGCTCTATCCAGTTCTGGGGATGAGCTCAGACATTCCAGAATTCCCAGGTGGGGTGCTGGAGCATGCAGTCCTTCTGTGAGCAGTTAGGTACCTTCACAGGGGTTCTGGTACAAGCAGCAATAACTTGTGAATCAAGTATTTTTATTTGTAGTGCCTTAATATTATAACGAGACTTCAATGACTGTACAGTTAAATAGAACAATTCACACAAAAATAGTCTGTGCACCAGTGCAGTTTGGAATAGCTTTAATTTCAGAGGAAATGTTTCACTTTTGAAAGCTTCCAATACCTAGAGTTTTGCATTTCTTGCATTGATCACTTGTGAGAGATGTGCATGAACACACCCTGGTGCTGTTGTGCTCATTTTCTTCTGTCCTTCACTTTGTCTCATAAATTATGGCTTGCTGAAATAATCAAAAATCATGTGTATTTTTTTCTTAAATCATTTTTAATATTTTAACAGGAAAAGTAGAGGTGTCAAACAAAAGCAGATCATTCCCAAGGTAAAGTTATTCAGAAAATTTAGATTTCTCTTGATTTTGTTTCTTTTTTTTTTTGCTCTATGAACTTCATTTTGATTGACAGAACTCACTTGAGAAAACACTGGTTCATAGTGCAGGAAAGTTGTATTATTTATCCTGTTCTGACAAGCTAAAGAGTAGGTAAATGTTCACCTTTATAAAAATCGTTACACAGGAAAAAATTGTGAGTTGACGTCCGTTTAATTAGGCTGGAGATTCCATAAATGCATAAAGTCACTTCAAGTCAGGGAAGGCAAACAGAGTGATTATGTAATTCCCCTTGTTCACCTTACACTCTTGGGATGGGGCAGTGGAAAAGTTTTACTCTGAAGAAGTGTTTTGGTCCAAAATAGAAATAAATACAAAATGTAACATACCATTGAACGTGGAGCTCTAGGTAGCTGTGTTCATTTTTGCTCTTTCTGATGCAGGCAGAAATATTTCCCCTTCAGTTAAGAGACCTGCACTTTGTTGATTATGAAAACTTTCTTCTAGAACTTGCTGGATTCCAAGTCCCTGAAGCTCATAGTGAGCATGACTCTGCACGATCGAACCACAAAGTCCCTTTTGCACTTGCACAAGAAGAAGAAACCCCCCAGTATAAGTGCCCAGTTCCAGGTAGGTGACACACCCCTGGTGCACCCTGACCTGACCCCCATCCTGAGGGAACAGGCCCTCCTGGTCTGGTTTAAGCTGGGTTTGCATGGAAAACAAAGTGGGTTTTATTCTTGGACTTGGAAGTGGGGCTTTTACTTGATTAAAGGCAGAATACATTTAGAGAGTCCCCTTATGCAGTGAAATGTGTTAGTTCACAGTACAAATCAGCATCATCCTTGTTTGCAGCTCTAGTGCTGCTGTTACAGCATGTGCAAACCCTGCTTTAACTTCTCTTGAGAAAAGGTAAAATCAAATACAAGCATGTGCTGTGCAGTATGGGAGAACCTCTGTTTGGATTTGGTACAGCCATCAGATCTGAAACAGCCTTATTCCTGAGACAGAAGCTGTACTGCTGTCAGACACAACTCAAAATGCTGATACCTGAAGAAGAAAAATGTTTCTGAATGTTTCATTTCAGAATTCACTTAACAAGTTACTGGAGACCCTGGGCAGAGCTGAGCCTTTCTTCATCCGCTGCATCCGCTCCAACGCTGAGAAGGTAAAGCTGTCCTAGAGCTGAGCTGAGGATCCAAGGCTCCAGCCCTGTAATAGCTCTCTTTCAACTTGTTCACTCTTCAGGCACTTAGTAGCTGATGTCTGCTGGTCTCTTGCAGAAAGAGATGCTTTTTGATGAGAACTTGGTGCTTCAGCAGTTACGGTACACTGGCATGTTGGAAACTGTGCGAATCAGGAGGTCTGGCTACAGTGCCAAATACACATTCCAGGTATGTGAGGAACCACTTTGTGCTTTCTTTGGAAAAACACACGTTGCCTCAGTGTCTTTTCTGTCTCTTCATATGAAACTCATGACTTGGGGTGAGCTGTAAAAATTCACTGTAGTTTTGACAAAGCCTGCACGGTAAAAAGTCATAGTTAAACTATTGTGTGAGTCATCTACCACTAAGTTGTTCCTGGTTGTCTGAAGGAAAGAATTCTGACTGCATTCAACCAGTGCTGCACAATACTGCTTCCATATGGGAATTAGTTTTCTGTAAAACACTCTGTGTAGCTTTAGAGATCACACAGAGGTGAGCTTTACCATTACCCAGAGGATGTCTGAAGTCTGCATTTTACAGAGTAAGGAAAACAGCTCAGTTTGGAGGGGGAAATAAATACTTTCATATCCCTGTAGCTTAAATGTGGTAACTAAATTTCTGTTTTAAAGCTAAAACTCTAAACTCGTGATTTGTCTTCTAACTTTGCTCTCTTGCTGTGTCTGCTTTCCACAGGAATTCATAGACCAGTTTCAGGTGTTACTGCCCAAAAATGCCAAAGCCTCTAAGGAAGATATTTGTGCTTATTTGAATAAACTAAAACTGAATGAAAACTACTATCAAATAGGGAAGACCAAGGTCTGTGAAACTTTCTTTAAGGCAATAAGAGACACTGATGTACACGGCAAAATTCAGTGCAGTTCTTTTACAGGTTGTAACTCTTCTCTGCATTTTTTACTTAAATCAGCTATTTTATACTCTTGCAAATGTTGACACAGATGATATAGTTGCCTCCTTGGTTTTGATGCCAACCTGTTTTCTTGACTACAGTACAAGTCTGTATTATATGGGTATTGTTTGGGAGATTGGTGCTATTGGCATTTGTCAAACAGGTCAACGTTTTCATTTTAGAAGGGTCTTGTGATTTGAAGGCTGTAAGTGCAGCTGCATGTTTTAGAATCCAAACTCTGAAATATAAAAACACTTCAGCTTTTTGGGCATGTTGTCAGCCAGTAAGGTTGTGTGCAGTGATAAGTATTGCCATTGTCTCGTTATACCTCCAGTGGGGGCTGAAAGGTTCCTTTAACTGCTTATTGATGAACTTCTGTTTAACTGAGCAGGTTTTTATGAAAGAGGCCGAACGGCAGATACTACAGGATACACTACACAAAGAAGTGATCAGGAAAATCATCCTCCTTCAGAGCTGGCTCAGGATGGTTTTAGAAAGAAGGCGCTTTCTCAGGACACGGCAGGCGGCCGTTGTTTTACAGGTATCTTTAAGAATTGCCACCCTCATTTTCTTAACAAACTCTGTCATGCAACACTTCCCACCTTGAAGGAGCCCTCCTTTACTTGAGGAATCTCCTTGCAGGCCTGCTGGCGTTCCCGTTGTGTCAGGATGGCTCTGCAGAGGAATAATGCTGCCATCGAGATCCAGGCGGCCTGGAGACGGCACAGGGAGAGGAGACGCTTCCTTGAGCACAGGAGGAGAGTTTGTCTCCTGCAGGCCCTGGTCAGAGGGCACCTGCAGCGTAAGAGGTAAAGGAAGAGGGGCAGTGTGACAGGAAAACAGCCATTTAACCACTTGGTTCACTGCCAAGCTCAGTTTCTGTGTGATGTGTTGACGTAGTAAACAACAACTTAACAACTAGTTAACTTAACAACTTAACAACTAGTAAACTGATGCCCAGAGAAGCTGTTGCTTCACTATCCCTGGAAGTGTTCAAGGCCAGGTTGGACAGGGCTCGGAGCAGCCTGGGATAGTGGAAAGTGTTCCTGCCCATGGCAGGGGGTGGAACTGGGTGGGCTGTAATGTCCCTTCCAACCCAAACCACTCTGGGATTCTCTGAACTTCAAGGTAGTTATTACCATGTGGTATTTCAGTATCAAATGGCCAGTGTGGACACTTGGTAAGTGCTCAGGACTCAAGCTTTACTCACCTGAGCTGCACTGATGCTGCCAGTCCTGTCAGGCACACTGGGACTGCAGGTGTGGTTTGTGCCTGTATTGCTGTTTGGGCTGCATTTCAGCAGTTGGTGCTTTTGACTGCCGGGCATTAAATGTTTGTGTTTTCATCTTACAAAATCTTAACAGATATCATAAAATGGCTGTAGAAAGGCAGAAAGCTGAAGAAAAGCAGGGAGAAGTGCAGGAAGATGATGACACAGAGGATGATACGAGCAAGGATGAGCAGAGTGAGCCAGTAACAGATGAGCTGCCTGTGAAACATGAATCGGAGCTGGATCAAGCTACTGGGGATGAAAATCAAGCTCAAAATGAACAACCTGAAAACCTGAGCTCATCTGAAAACCTGGTGTCATCTGAAAACCTGGGCTCATCGGAGAAAGCCAAGTTACCCCAGAAGAACACGACAGAGGGCTCGGAGAAAGTAACCACGAGCCGGGAGAAGCGGGAATCCCGCCGGCAGAGGGGGCTGGAACACAACGACTTGCAGAACAAGCATGTCCTGTTGTCCTTCGAAGGACCATCTTTACTGTGCCTTGAGGAGCAAACGGCTTCTGAAGAGGCTCTGGGAACTGTTTCAGGGCCAGAGGAATCCACAGCACAAGAAGATCCTGTCCTTCAGGGAAGCATCGAGGGAGAGAAAAGTCCAGGTGAAGAAAAAGCACTTCCAGACATTCCACCATCGAGTGAGAGAAAAGAGAGTGATTCTGTTCCTAAGCAAACAGCTGTATCAGAAGTCAGTGATGTGGCAGCTGACAGAACAAAACCACAAGGGAATCAAAGTAACCAAATAAAAGGCAGCCAAAGCTTTAACTGCCCTGAAAGGCCAACAGATCTTGCACTGAATCTTCATAACACACTGTCTGCCACTGGGAGCTTCCGGAGTCCCTCTGACCTCTGGGCAGATAAAAACAAACATCTTGGTCAGAAGGCAACCAAGGACCTGGATAGTCCCACTTCTTCTGCAATCCAGAGATACGTGGATGACCCAGAGAAGCTGAAGTACAAGAGAGAGAAGTGGAAGGGCAAGAGACAGTCTGATGCTGGTCAGAATGATGTGCTGAGTCAGTCTTTGGATGGAAGGACACGTATGGATAAGTTTCCTCAGGATCAGCTAGAGTAAGGGCAGCTTCCTTTTTATTTACTTTAAACATTACAGATACCTGTTCTCTGTAAAAACTGATGGAGAACTCCTGAGAGCCTGTACATCTGGCCATGTTATGGGAGCAAATGGAGCTATGAACAAGTGCTTTTCTTGGCTCCCAGTCCTGCAGTGAATCTGTATGGGCAGAGTGTTTTGAGAAACTCACAAAAGATACAAAGCCTTCCTGGCTGAATTAAAATGGACAGTCAGAGCTGTAGTTGAAGTAGAGTCTGGAGTTTATTTTCATGTGTCTTTTATCCACTGAAAACAAGGTTTTAGTGGCCTGCAGTTTGCAAGCAGCATGCCTCTGATATGGCAGGAAATCTGACATGCTCGTGTTCTTTACTTCTCTGGTACATTTTGCATTTAAAAGTGAGTTGCAAGAGCTGATCAGGATTCTGTTTCAGATGTAACATTGATATGTGGGTTATTTAAAAAGTGGTAAATATTAAGATGCCACAGAATTTATTAGAATATGTATTCTGAAACTCATTTTGTAACATTGCAGGAAGAAGGGGAGTTCAGCTTCACTAAGTGATCTGTCAACATTGGCCCAGACTGTTGCCATGAATCAGGTACTGATACTATTGTGCATATTTATACTTAATTATCATTGTTTATACATATTAAAGATTTGTGAATAATTGTCTGTAGTGTGTTTCTGTGTGCCTATGTTCCTTCAGGTTGATTTTTTTTTGTCTTGATATCCATATAAAAAAAGTCATTAACAAATAATTATACAATAATTTGAAAACTTTTAATAAATGGATCCTTGATCAAAGCATTAGATATATTTGGATCTTATATTAGTAAGCTAATATCTATTGGGTAAAGTGTTTTGTTTTGATGAAGCAAACTTTAGTCACCATTCTAGTTTTTAAAGCCATTTAGACAATCAGTTCCCCTCACTATATGGTTTTTGACTCCCCTCTGCTGTAGCAATCACCAGATACAATAGAAGAAGATAAAGGCAACAAGAAATACCCTGTGCTGAAGAGACCCAGTGATCACTCAGTCACCTCTGACATGGCTGTTCCTGTGCAGCCATCGAGTCAGCAAGGAGATGCCAAGTATGTGCTGTGTGTGTGACTGGCCTGCCTTTGAGAAAATGACAAAAAAGGAGATTTTCCACTTGTACTTGGATTGGGCATCTTGAGACTGTGATGGTGGAGAGACACGTGTTGGCATCAGCCACACGAGTGGTTTTATCTCTGCTTCATGTTGCTGTGAGCCTGATATCTGACCCTGCTGAGGAGCAGATTCTCTGCTTCTTGCATAACACTTTTCTTTGAACTGGTTCTTTTTAAAATAAGAACCAACTTACAGCTCAGATCAAAGGTTTGTGTAGTGTAATACAACACCAAGAGAAAAGCTGAAGAGCCTAGCAAACATTTAATGCTCTTGCAGCTTCTGGGAGGAGCTCAGGGACTTTCCAAGCCAGAAATTGTTGTTTCTGTGTGTGCTGAAGGATGTGCTCTCATCTAGTAAATATCAGAAAGTCCAGGTGTGCTTTCACATTGTCTTTCCTTTTTAGTGTTGCTCAGTTTTTCTGCAGGTTGGACCTTAAAAACTCACAATAGAGGTTAATCCTGTTACGTGTTATTGTTAAGAGCCACTAATGGGACACACTTGTATCTGCTTTTGTGGTCAGGTCTGCCTTTAAAAGTCCTTTGCGGAGACTTTTGGGGAAAAAGCCAGACAAGAAAATCCCAAAGGAGAGTTCTGATGCCATTGAGGAAGGAGATGGCATCTCCATAGTGTCTTGTGTCCTCTTCCCAGACACAGGAGGAACCCAGAAAGTTTCAGAAGGTGAGTTTGTGTGACTTAACCCCTGGATGCTGATGTCTTTTCTGGGAGGTTTTACATGGCTACAGAGGAAACAAACACTGCAGAATTCAGTCACACTGCTTTAATGTACAAATGGATTTATTTCCCAGCTTATTCTGGGCAGCCAGGCCGCCCCCAGGCAGGGAAGGAGAGCAGCAAAGCCAAGAAGAACAGGACTATAAAGATCAGCAAGATCTCCAGCGTGTCCCAGAACTGGCGAGCGTCCATGGTCCGGGAGATTGCAAATGCCAACGAGCTGAAACACCTGGATGAGTTCCTCCTAAACAAGGTAAAAGGCTCTGAACCATGATAAAATTCAAGTCTGTGTTCACTGTTCTTGTGGAATTTTTAAGCCTACTTTTCTAGGTGCAAGTTTGTATTGTACTTTAAAGCAAAGGGGAGTTGATTGGACAGTTTGACCAAATTAGGTCTCTATTTAAGGTTGTTCCTTTCTTTAAGACTCTGAGTGCATTATATTGCATTAAGTACTCGTGGCATTCATGAGGTTCATTTGTTGGCAAACAAGTGGGCAGGAAAAGATGTATTAAAAATAAAAAAGGCATGAGTTGTAAGGAAATAGAGAATTCTCTGGAGCTGAACTACCTGACTCTCCTTTTTTGTGCCATCATCACAGTGTGTTAAGAAACATTGTTTTAAGTAATTGGAATGGTCATAGATTACTAAGGCCCAGCAACTGAAGCTTACTCTGCTTGGATGTTCTTATTTTAATGAAATCTGATGCAGGTGTATTTCCTTTTTAGATCAATGATTTACGTTCCCAGAAATCTGGTGTTGAGTGTTTGTTTTTTGAAGCCACAGAGAAGTTCAGAGGAAACATCAAGACCATGTACTCTGCTCCTGTAAGTAGTAAGTCTCCATAAAGGAAAGTTGGCAGGCAGTAAATGGAGTGTGCAGGTTAAAGGCTTGACTTACAGCTCTCTAACAAAGCAGTTCAGCAATTCTTTGCTTAGAATTCAAAGCTGAATGTTAGACTCGTTTTGCAGTTCTGCTGTAATCTTAAGCAGGCTGCTTTGTTTCCCTTTTCTCATCCACTCAGCCATAAATTTATTTTTAGAAATGGATGGATTTTGCTGTCTTCAGCCTCTTAATGCTGCTGTGTTTAAACACCAAGGAGAGATGCCAACAGCTTTTCCAATATTCTTCTGACACTGCCCTGTCTCAATCAAGTGCTGTTGGACAGTGCAGTTGGGAAGTGTGTTAACTTGTTTCTGTCATCTGTTATCTTTGATCATGGCTGTGCTTTCTTACCTCTGAATTTAAGCACATCAAAATATGAAACTCTCTCAACAGTATCCAAAAAGACTGTTGTCTTACAAGTCTTTTTCCCTTCTCTAGAATGGACAGATCCATGTTGGCTACAAAGATCTGGTGGAAAATTACCAGCTTCTACTTACAAATCTGGCCCAAAAAAGGGAAGAGAAAGAAGTCAATCTGGTTTTGAATCTCTTTCAGTCCCTTCTGGATGAATTCATAAGAGGATATACAAAAAAAGAGGAATCTGAGCAGCCCAAGGTATCAAAGTTATTCTGTTACTGGATTATGGGATGATGAAACACTTGCTCTCTTGGCATAACCTTTTCCATAGCATTCTTCATTATTTGGGAAACACTTGCCATAACAAATTCTGATTGCTGATACACCTTTTTAGAATCGTTAATCTTTCAACTTTCTTTCTTTCTGAATCTGAAAGTGTTTGTGCATTTTCTTTGATAAAAATGTAGGAGTTCTCTGGAGGTTTGAGAGATGGAGTTGCTTTGTCATCAGGCAGTGAGCTGAGGTGCTTTTTAGGAAGTTGATAGTTTGAGCTCAGACAACCCTCACACCAAGCTGAAGCTGCAGGATAGTGTCTCGAATGCCTGGAGGTGAAGTAGAGCCTGGGAAACTCAACAGGGGAAAAAAGGGAATGAAATGTGTGCATTTCAAAGACTTAACACCAGTTCTGTATCCCTCTGCAGCACACCAAAGCCCAGAAGAAGAAACGAAAACAAGATCGTGCGGTGAGTACTTTCTTTTTGCAGTAATCCAGGTCCTCAGGTGCTCTCACAGAACACAAACACTCTTGGAAAAGCTTCAGTTTTGTACTGACATTGTTTGATTTTTGCCTGCTGAATCATTTGCCTCTTATGAAGATGTAACACAATGTAAAGCTGTTCTTCATAAATTAGAGATTTTGCTTTTATGCAGTGATGGGTGGTACTCAAGCATTTTCTTACTTGTCCATACTATCTTTTAGAACCTAATGGTTTTCTCAATCATGGGTAATTTAAAGGAAACCAACTACTGAATAGTAACAGCAGACCAGAGCTCATGTATTGCACTGATGAACTTTAGGCAGCAAGTCAATTATAAGTCAGTGATCCAGCCAACCCAAGTGCCTTAAGACAAGGTGAAATTTGGTTTCAAGGTCAAAGCCTTCACTTGTAATAGTAAAGCAGAAGTGGAAAATCTGATATTTTTATTGAAAATAATTTTAAAAAGGCAGAAAAATACACCAGTTCCTTCCTGTCTCCCACCAGATTGAAGAACACAATGGCCATGTGTTCACAAACTACCAAGTGAGCATCAGGCAGTCATGTGAGCACTGCTCATCCTACATCTGGCCCATGGAAAAGGCCTGTCTGTGCAGTGGTGAGTAAACACTCCTCATTCTTGCTGCCTGAGTTACCATATGTGTAAACTGCTTGTAGCCTTGGCTGCTACAGGTGGGTCCTAGTGAACAGTATATGCAGTATATAGGCAGTGAATAAGACAAGATGCTAACATGTGTTTTAGTGTGATTTGGATGCTTGTAACAACTGCTCCTTTCTCTAGTTTGCAAGCTGACTTGTCACAAGAAGTGCATGTCCAAAATCCAGAGCAGCTGCACCTCCTGTGGGAAAAAGGTAAGGCCCGTGGATCTGGGATGGGGTTCTGTGGTGCTCTAAGTGGTGCATGGAAAATGCTGCCTTTGTTTCCCAGCAAATGAACAGTGGATGTTCAGGCACTGAATAAAAATTCCTTAAACAGTTCCCTTCTCTGTCTGCACAGAGAGGCAGGGCCTGCACTTGCAGAAACAGGACATTCATCTAAGAGGTGATGCTTGGGCTAATTTGGGAACTCTCCTCTTAAAGTGTGTGTGCAGTGTTGGACAAACTGATGAAGAAATCCTTCAGTGTGAACCATAGATGTTCTTTATTGCTGCAGCTCAGGAAATCTGCCTTATGTTCAAAGGCTGGTGGCAAGCTGGAATCAAACAGTCAGCTTTAGATCTTAGCTAATCATAGTATGAAACACTGGCATTTCCTAGCTTGGGAACAGATACTCACAGTGCTGGACCTGTACAATTGCAGAATGAACAGGACACAGAACCACGGCACTTTGGGGTGTCTGTGAGTTCCCTGACCAGCGAGAGAAACTCTGTCCCTGTTGTCATGGAGAAGTTGCTGGAGTACGTGGAAATGCACGGGCTGTACACGGAGGGGATCTACAGGAAATCAGGCTCAGCAAATCGTATGAAGGAGCTCAAACAGTTGCTGCAAGCAGGTCAGGCACTCCTGCCCACCCTTTGGACTTGCATGATACCAGTTTTCCCTGCAATTCTCTTCTATCTGAAATTACCTGGCATGTTTCAGAGTTTTAAAACAGCTTTTTGATGACCATGCAGGCTATATTATTTTTGTTGGCTGACAAAAGCTGCTTAGTACCTATAAATTACTATCTTTTCCTTTTTTTTTTTTCCTTCTGAATTGCCACTTGGATTCTGTACACAGGAGAGTTGAGTGTTTCTAATCTTATTTCTTAGGGGTCTCATTGTGTACATCAAAGGAATGAACTGCTCTAAAATAACCATTTCTTTTCAGATCCAAACTCAGTGAAACTGGAGAATTACCCCATTCACACCATTACAGGGATCCTTAAGCAGTGGCTGAGGGAGTTGCCAGACCCATTGATGACATCAGCACAGTACAATGATTTTCTCAGAGCTGTAGGTGGGTTTTAAAACCATTACTTCAAACATTTCTTCTTTAACTCATTATGTCCTTGGGAAAAGAAACTCTTTAAGATGCTGATACTGGCTAAACAGCTCCTTCCAGTGCACTTTTAGACATTTTACATAAAACACTTCTCAGGGAATTCCTCTTCTTTCTTACTTGATGTTGCTTCAGGATTTCTCTTTTTTTTTTTTTTTTNTTTTTTTTTTTAGCATAATGTCTATACAGCTGCTCTTTCTAAACAGTGAGCATTTGAGTAAGTTTTTTTTCAGGCAGAGTTTTTGTTCTCGTTGTTCTGAGCCAGATCTGGATATCCACATACTTCAAATATTTGGATTCTTTTAACTTCAGTGAGATTAAGGCATATAAATATTAGCAGAGGTCTTGATGTGTCACTTGGTGATTGCTAACAGCAGCAGCATTTGGAAACAGGAAAATTGAGGTTCCATGAGGAGTACTTTAACATTCAATTATAACAGTAGGTAAATTAAATGACAGGGAGACTTCTAAGCATTTAGGAATTTTAACTTTCCACCAGCCTTGCACAGCAATTACAATCTTGTGTTCTCTCCCTTTGTGCAGAACTACCAGAAAAACAGGAGCAACTCTGTGCCATTTACAGTGTCCTGGAACAGCTCCCACAAGCAAATCATAATACCCTGGAGCGACTCATCTTCCATCTTGTCAAGTAATGAGTTTAATTGCTTCATTTGTAGAGGAACTGTGTGACAGAGTGCTTCTTGGAAGATTCCTAAAGTCTTAAACCACTTAAGTGTCAGTGTAGGGATTGTGCTGCTGGTTTAGACATGAAAGAATTGAAGTAGATAATTGTGCATGGTTGCTTCTACAACATGATGTATTTGGATCAAGTCAGGTGTGAACGACTTTGAAGACAAAGGTAGATCTCAAAGACTTGGTGAATCATTTGAACATAGGGCTTTATACAGATGGTACATAGTGAACTAAGGATGAACATGTGAGTCTTAGGAGCAGGGATACATGGTGCTGGTAAAGGGGCTGCTCTTGTCCAAGGGACTTGAGGATCTTCCAAGTGGCCCTCTGAACATGGGGAAAAGAGAGTTTTGAAGAGGAGACACTGAATCACCAGACATACTTTGAGAGATTACCAGACTAGCTTAACCTGGGTGACTCCCCAGGCCTTTCTCTGATCCATGAAACTTTGTCTGCTTAGAAGGCGTGAAATAATTAAAGCTTCTTTGGACTGCTGTACATACTGAGTGCCTGAGAGGCCTCCTTACATATTATCTGGGAGCTCTGGCAAGGTGTGATCAGGGTATATTCTAGCAGATTTTGCTTACAGTCTTTTCCTGACTGTTGAATTTCAGAGTGGCTTTGATAGAAGATGTCAACCGTATGTCACCCAACGCCTTGGCCATTGTGTTTGCTCCCTGCCTCCTGCGCTGTCCTGATACCTCTGACCCCTTAACCAGCATGAAGGATGTTTCAAAAACAACCATGTAAGTTTTAGCACTCTGCTAGAAAGTACTTTCTCCAAAAAAGTACTTTGGAATGGGATGGAAGGCCAGTACCTATTGCCTGAGTTTGTTACAACCTTACTCATATTGAGCTGAGAAACTGAGGGTTAAGAGCTGCTGAATCCTGGCTCTACTAGTGCTGCCAATTTATCTACCCCTCTCAGACCTTGCATCTGTCTCCAGCTTACAAAGCATAAAGTAGGATGACTTATAAGTCTTAAATATCAACTTTGTGTTGTACAAAGTAATCTTTGAGGTGGGTTGTACACTAATCATCTATTTTGCTGAGATACAAGCCATAATAAACAGTAGCATATAGAATTGAGCTGTCTCCTGTATGCATGAAATCCCCTGATAATTTCTTCTGTGTTGTTCCTTGAACTGAGGAAGGTTCTGTCCTTGATCCTCTCTGTTCTCACCCTCAGCAGCTCTGGCTCTGAGTGCCCCTCGCTGTGCATCTGCCTCCAATGAAAACACAGTTTGAACACTGACAGCTTTTTGTAACTTCTTACTGCCCCATGGGGCCAGAGAGGTGGAGAAGGGCAGTTGCAGATTCATTCTGTGCCAGCACAGGGAAGACAGGTAGAAGCAGCAGAAGCTGTTGGCAGCCATGGTAATGTCTGTCTGGTCACCACTGTGTACAGTCAGTGTGGGAGGCTCTGGTTATCCCAGGAGGAACATGTACCATTGCCTTTAACCATTTCCTGTCCTGTTCTGCTTGCTGTGTTGGACTCTTCACCCTGTCACCATCCAGTGCTACCTGTAAGGGATGTGTTGGGACACTGTGTGTGTGACAAACACCTCTAGGCCAGGAGAGGCATCTCATCCCACCATGGTTGTTCCAGAGCTTTTATGGTATGAGGCTGCTCAAAACACTCTTGCCCTTTTCCCAGGTGTGTAGAGATGCTCATAAAGGAACAGATAAGGAAGTACAAGATAAAAATGGATGAGATCAATCAGCTGGAAGCAGCAGAGAGCATCGCTTTTCGACGACTCTCGTTGCTCCGGCAGAATACAGTAAGTACTGAAATAAACTCACCATCCCATTAGATTTTCTGGGAATGAAGTGATACTTACTTATCCTGTCCATCCCATTCAGTGAGTCAAAAATCAATTGCAAGATAAGAAAATGGATTTAGACTTACCCAAAGCTGTAGGTAGGAGCTCAATAAACAGCTCGACTGGAGTCTGATAAATGAAGGTTCAGGGGTGGGGATCTGCTCTTGTAGTAGTCAAACCTATTCCCACATAATTCCATCAGTAGAACTAAGATTGAGTCTCTGACATGGTAAAGGAGTTCCTTCACTCCAGAGATGGCTTGTGGGTGAAAATATGCTGCATTCTGGTAGGGCAAACACACTTACTCTTTGTTTTTGTTGTACTGATTAAAACAAACCAACCTGTGTCTGATCAGAAGCTGCATATAGTGAATTTGGTCTCCATCTCTCTCTAGCTCTGGCCTGTAAAACTTGGGTTCTCTTCCCCTTACGAGGGGAAGCTGGTATGTACAACTGCCTGGGTTTAGTGCATGGGCTTTTCTTATAGTAATATTGCATGACTAAAATACTTACTACATGTGTTGTAACTTGGTTTTAAACACTGTTTTGAACAATCAAGACTGCATGTATTGGTGCAACTCCCCCCCCTAGACTGCATGCAGGGCTGCTGGCCTGTTCTGTCACACCTGGTATTTTATAGACACTGGATGTAACTTGTATTGGATGTAATTATATTACTCATAAGTGACTACTAAAACTAAGCTGAGGCTGACAGATCAAAAAAGGTAACAAAGCCTCAGAAATCAGGTGAATAGGAAATTTTCTATTACTTTTTGGAACATTTGTGTGAATAACTAACAGCTTTTCATCAATTCCATCAGCCTTTCCTTTAACCTACTCTTAATCTTCCACCCTGAAACTTGCAGACAGTCAAGTGTACAGATGTAGCTGGTTGTGACTGAGAAGTGTTACATGTGAATTTGTCTTGCAGAGTAAAAGCTCTCAGGTCAAAGGAAATGACAGTGGCACCTCAGAGCTGGACTCGGTGCATGAAGATGAAGAAGTTTCTGAAGCCAATAACAGGGAAAAGGAGATTCTCATCGATCGCATACAGTCAATAAAAGAAGAAAAGTAAGTCTCCTTTACCTGGGTAGGACTTGGAGGCAACACAGGTAGTAAAGCGGGATACCTTTGGTCCGAAAGGATCTCATTCTGTTCTGTAGAAGGGGAAAACAAAAATACAAAGGACTAGCTGAGAGAAAATACCATGAGGAAGTTGACGTGACTCCAAGCTTTACCTCTGAACACGAGCTGCATTATGTTGCTCGTGTTGGAGCCGTGGTGTTGGCCGAGTGCTGCAGCCTCTGTTTGATGCAGGGAGGACATAACTTACCGGTTACCTGAGCTCGACCAGCGGGGCTCCGATGAGGAAAACGTGGACTCAGAGACCTCGGCGAGCACAGAGAGCCTGCTGGAGGACAGAGCGGGCCGGATGGATACCGAAGGTCAGTATTAAGGTAGTGTGTGCTTTTTTTTATTCTACATCTTCCTCTGCATACAGCCAGGTGACCAGACGTTACCTGGGCACAGTGGCTTGTATCACGTTACTGCTATCAGTCTCTAAGTATCTTGTTTCTTTAAAGCAATTATTGGATTACACTGCCGTGCTCAGAGCTCCAGCCTGCCTGCCAAAGACATTTGCAAAGTGCCTTCTCTCCCGCAAACCTCCTCACATCCCTACTCTGCATCCCTGGCTTCAAGGCGCAGATACTCTTTAACACTGTCCAAGATTAAAGTGCCCCGTCGAACTCCAGTGATGCCAACAGCAAACATAAAACTTCCTCCTGGGATGTTCAAATGTACAGAGTCCCAGGACGGGATTTTGGCTAAGGAAGAGTCTCAGGTGGTGAGACGGAGGGAGCAGCCGGCGAGGCGGACTGACAGCATCCACTCCGTGTACATTGCACAAGGGTCTGCGCTGGCCCACGCTCAGGAACTCGGGGATGAATACGAACCAACTGCAAAAGTCAAACGCAGGTTCTCGGACCCTTACTCTCACATTCCCTGCATGGACAAGTGAAATACTTCTGCTCTCTGGACTTTTTTTTGAAGTTGACCACAGCTTTGGCTTTAACCCTTTGAAGGCTGTGAACTTGTCTTTAAGTGGCTGCCGGGAAGGCAACCTGGAACTGTACAGTACTGTAAAGGTTAAGCAAGGTTGTTTAAAGCAAATGTTCTCCACTTTAAATTAAAACCTTGCTAAAAAAAGTAAAATTTAATGTTGAGTAAAGTACGTGGGTTGAGTGTACAGGAAACAAGCCCCCTGATCCCGCTGCTGTGCCTTTTCCATTTGCCTTACAATGGACTTATGGGACCAACAGTGAGTTTAGGTCAATGTGTGTTGCCTTAATTTTTTTATGACAATTTTCTGTGTGGTTTACAGAACTGTTTAATGTAATAGCCTTAACTGAGACCAAAATGTATAAAAACGTTTATTAAAACATTGCACTTTTGAAAAATACATGTGTTATTTTATCAATGTCTGTCTAATGAGCAATTTATTCCGAAGGAAACCTTTAATCAGAGTTGCTGCTTTTATGAAGTACTGATAAAGGATGAGGAAAGCTCTGCAGAGGGGAAGCACTGACACGGCTATGGTGTCACCAGGGAGAGTTTTGTTGCTCATGGACCTGCCTCATCCTCCCCACACTTCACCGGTGTGCGGGGACACACCTGAGGGCGAGATGCGATCGTACATAATCGCTCTGAAGGCGCCCTTGTGCCCCGGCCCCTCACGGGGCTGCGCCATGTTGGAGTGAGGGAAGAGCTCAGCTCAGCCGCCACAGCGCCCCGAGCTGCAGCCACCGCTGGGCACTTGCGCGGGGACTGGTTTTGGGGTGGGTTTGGATTGGTTTAAGGCTTGTTTGGGGGTTTTTTTAAATAAAGCGGGGCGGTAACGCCCGCCCAGCGCTTCCCGTCCCTCCCCTCGCACCGCCCCAAGATGGCGCGCGGCGGCTGAGGGGGGTTCCGGTGCCGCCATGGCCGCGACGCGGCTGGAGCTGAACCTGATGCGGCTCCTGAGCCGGTGCGAGGCGCTGGCGGCGGAACGTCGGGACCCCGAGGAGTGGCGGCTGGAGAAGGTGAGGCCGCCCGGTCCCTCCGGCCCCTCTGTCCCTCAGCACCGCAGCTCTGCCTCTCAGTAACCCGAGGCGGGGAGCGCCGTGGTGTTACACCCACGGCCGCTGCCAGTCCGACTATTTCTCCTTAATGCTGTCTTATTTTTCTCCTCAGTATGTGGCCGCCCTTGAGGAGATGCTGCGGGAGCTGAAGAAGCAGTCCAGGTGAGCGCTCTGAACCCCTGGGTGCCTGTTGTGGTTTAGGGGAGGTTTAGATTGAATATTAGGAAAAAATTATTCACTCAAAGAGTGGTTAAACATTGGAATAGGCTGCCCAGGGCAGTGGATGGAGTGGATGGAGTCACCATCCCTGGAAGTGTTCAAAAAGTGAGTAGATGTGGCACTTTGTAATGTGGTTTAGTGGACTGGAGAGAATCAGTCAAAGGTTGGACTTGGAGATCCTGGAGGTCGTTTCCAACCTTAATGATGCCATGATTTAATAGTCTCTTGCCTGTGAGTCACCATAGCCCACAAACACCACAGCAGTACATATCCTTCCCTGTGGAAATACCTGTGCCCTGAGCTCTCCTTGCCTTGGAAAAGGTGATTTGCAGGGGGTTGCAGTCGTGTTCCCAGCCTGAGGCTGCATCTGTTACAAGATGCTTCTTTGAAGAACCATGTGGATTTTTTGTCTTATTTTATTTGGAAAGTCATCTGAACAGTAAAAATTGCTGGTATTGTTTGGTTTTCATATTGTTATTTTTCAATTCCAATAGCAAGCCAGCCCCTGAACTGCTGAATGAATACTCCCGCAAAGTGGACTTCCTAAAGGGACTCCTAGAAGCTGAAAAGCTGGTGAGATCTACTAGTTCAACTTGAAAAGACTTCAGTGTTCTCTCCTTATATTCACCTCATTGCCTGGTTTCTATGTTTACTTTTATCTTGTATCTCAAAATAACAATTGTTAAAATCTTACCAGGCAGTTGTTGTAAAACTGTGAGTAAATATATTGGATCCATGTTTTGTTAACAGGAGGTATTGTATGAAATCTGAATCTTCTTTCCTCCTTTTCAAAAGCAAAGTGCACCTTGTTTGCTTGTGAAATGCCAATAACCTGAGTTTTAACTAGTTTTAACAGCCAGGCTGACTTCACTTCTGGGAAGCAGCTCTGGAATGGCAGCGGGGGTGAGGGTGGTCACACACCCAGGTGCTCCTGCTGCAGAGTGTGATATCCCTGACTTTGCATTGCTCCTTCCCACTCACAGTCCTCATCAACAGAAAAGGCTCTGGCAAACCAGTTCCTGGCCCCCGGCCGCACCCCCACGACAGCCAAGGAGAGAACCCCAGCCACCAGAACAGTCCACCTGCAGACCAAGGCTCGGTGCACGGGCCAGATGAGGAGTGAGCTGCTTGGGACAGTAGGTTTGGTGCTGCTGCTTCTCTGCTGGTACTTTACAGATTGTCCTTGGTGCATTTAGCCCTGGGTGGCTGTGACTGAGATGTGTCCCTGGCTGGGTGGGAAGACACCTTTTTCCCAGTTTGGATGGTCTGAATGCTGGGCATGGGCACTCTGCCAGGCCTGGAGGGCTGTCTTTTATCACTGACCCTTTGTAATCTGTTTTGATTCTCTTTCTGCCTCCCAGGACCCCTTGGCTACCGATGGTAAGTTTGATCTGTTGTTTTCTCTAACTTCCATCAACCTCAGTCTAGGAGGAGGAAGGTCAGGTATTAGAGATTACCTAAGGTGTACTTTTAATTTAGTGGCTCATTTTTTTTTCCAAGACAGCAGATTTTAAAAACAAACTAAGCCAAAACCAGATGAAAGCAGAAGTGTTATTATCAATGATAGTAGGGACTTGCAGGAACCTCTTTTCGTAGAATTGGTACAGAAACAGACATTCTAATTATAGAATTAGCAAGGACAATTTACCTTTATTGTTGCTCCTGTTCCTTTCTGCCCTGAGCAATTCATGTGATTTGGGGCATTTTGAGTAGGTGTTTTTCTGTTCCCCTGGAATACACAGCCATGTTTTTCACGTAGGGAACTGGGAGGAATTAATTTGTGGTTTCCATGGCTACTGTTACCGTGGCTGGAGCTGGGCCAATCTAACATGTCCTGAAAGAACACCAAGACACACAGGCTTGAACCCTGCCCTCAGGGATGTGATTCATCTGGGGCTTTTTTTCCCTCTTTTGATGTTACGTGTCCTTTTTTCCATACGGAAAGCTGGGAGGCATTTGACGTCCATATTCCTTGGTGTAGAGGCCAAGTAGGATCTGTAAATCTGTTACCAAAGACTTGTTTCTTCAGCCTATGATTGCATTTTGGAATTTAAAATTTGCTGAAACACAAATTTGAATTTTTTTTCCCCTCCCAGATTCCGAGGAGTTGAACATAAGGAAGCGGAAGTAAGTCAATATTTCTCATTCTAATGCTCAGTGTTTTGAAAGATGTTTTCCCAATCACCTTTAAATAACACATATACTTTAATTTAAGTGTCTGCTGATAGAAACTAAAAGATAATGACTTCAGCTGACCTAACTGGCCTCGTTGTCTTGTAGAGTTGCAGAGATTGACCCATGAGGAATGACAAATCCCTTTTTTCCCCCTGTGCTTTGCAGAGGGCTCTCAGCAGAGGAGAAGCAGTCTGCAGTGGAGCTGGATGCTGTGCTGCAGCACCACCAGGACATGCAGGAGAAGCTGGCTGAGGAAATGCTCAGTTTGGCTCGCAGCCTCAAAAACAACACTCTGGCTGCACAGAACGTGATCAAACAGGATAACCAGGTAGCACACGCTGAGGCTTTAACCCCTCAGTTTTGCAACCCAGAAGGTTCAAATGCTAATAAGTGAAATCCTATACCTATAACTTGATTCCAGGTAGGATTAGAGTGAGGAGAGTGGTGGCAATACCTGTCTGCTGCTGTGTGTGATTAAACCTTTCCTCTGTTGGAGGAAAGCTCAGCCAGCACTTGCAGCTCTGAGTCTGACACTGTGTGCTCTCTCTGCTCCACAGACACTGTCCCATTCCCTCAGGATGGCAGACCAGAACTTTGAGAAGCTCAAGGATGAATCCGACCGCCTGGAACAGCACGCGAAGAAATCGGTCAACTGGCTCCTGTGGATCATGTTGATTGTAGTTTGCTTTATATTCATCAGCATGATTCTCTTTATCAGGATTTTCCCCAAATTAAGATGATGCTCTTTTATTTTATTTTATTTAAAGCTGCCAGCAGTGCAGTTGGAAAGCTCAGGTGGTGTGAGAAGTGTCAGCAGTCAATGTCTTTGCCATTTGTCATGTCCTTGAAGAGGCTGTTCAAGGCCTACCATTCATCTCTTCCTTGGGCAGGCAGTGGAGGGTTCCATGGGGAAGGCTTTTCACACTTGGATAGTTGGTTACTTTTTACCTGGTGACTATTGTTGCTGTGAGAATTTACACTGCTAACAAGTGGATACATACAGTCATTTTTAATGTGGTTGTGGCAAATGCTATCACTCCTAAAAGGTTTTTAATCAATACAAATATAAATAACAGTTGAAGTCTTACACTCTTTCCTGTCTTCACAGCTTTTCTGTACTGACCTAGGACTTGCTGCGAACAGGAAATTTAATTTCAGCTCTCTACATACACAGCTGTAGATGTAGGAAGAGAATTCTTCTGTTGAGGTACTTGCCTGGCTCAGATTCAGAGTGTTAACAAGTAAAACCCTTCTCAGGCTCAGCTTTGTCCAGATGGGTATTTGGGACTTTGGACTTCACAATATTCTCCATTTCAGACTGACTATAGGTCTGGAGCTGGTTGCTGTTGGAATGTTTGCTTCCCTTTTCTATGTGCAGATGTTCTCACATTGTTATGTTGATGCCGTTGCATGAAGAAAACACCCTGACCCTGGTACTGTTCACACACAACTCCAGGTGGTGCAGACCCCACCTGTGCAAACATGTGCTCACTGTAAGATGAGGGCAAAGGAAGGTGGTGTTTTCAAGATGGAAATAATTTAAAAAAATTTCAGCCTTTCCTTTTGAGACAAATTATTCTGGTCAAGAGTGTTCCTGTCAAACATCTTAAAAGTTCACTGCAGTAAAGCAGAGATAAAATAAATTAGAACTAATGCTTTTAAAACACTGCTACTGCTAAAAACTTGGAGCCTGCAGTACAGCAAGGTTTGTGTGCCAGTGTAAGAGCCTTTGTAGGTGCTTGTGGGAAGCTAAAAGCAAACCCTTGTGCATCTGTGCTGGTGTTTGTGGAGCCCTGCTGTGGACAGGGGCGCTGGTGAGGTGTGTCCCACGAGGAGGGGAGGGACACCAGGTGACCCCGCGGTGCTTTGGCTGTTTGTGTTGCTGTTTGGAACCAGCAGATGGGGTGTTCCAGGCCTGGCTGCTGATCAAAAGGTGAGGGAAGAGCTGTTTGTCACAATTGGCTCCTCGGGGGAAATCCAGCCTTGCTTTGAACACATCCCAAAGCAGCAGGTTGTGTCAGAGCTGTGCCCTGTCCTGTACAAACCCAGCTGTGTTAATGAAGACAGTTAACACTTTTTACATAAATTATTTCTATTCCTTTAACAGGATTCTTGCTATTTACTGTGTCATTCACTAATGGAGTCAAATAAATATAATATGAAGTACAGCTTTTTGTTCAGCTACTTGATACCTATGTGATAACAAGCAAACTTGTTACTTACCTTGAACTTTATAGAAATTGATAGTTGTACATGCAATCCATGAACATTTCTGCTTTTCCCAGTTGTTTTTCTTCAGCTGTAATGTTTGACATTTCACTGTGCTTCATTAGTCAATGCAGTGTCACCAAATTATTTTTCAGTTCTAATTGTTTACCACTTCCCCTGCAGGCATTTCTCTTAGAGGCTGACTGTGGTGCTGGAATGTTTTTTGTCTGTGAGGTTTTTGGGATGCAATATTAATGCTTCAATGGTCTATAACATTTTTCTCTTTATTACTTGAAATAAATTATTTTTTCTAGCTTGCAAAAGGTTTGGTGCATCATTGCAGACACATTTAAAGCTGAATTTTGCTATCAGCCATCTGTTACCAATAAGTTTTTTGCACTTACAAATTAGGAGTTCAATTGGAAAGACCTGAAAGGGAATTATCAGTGATGGTTTGTCCCTAAGAAAACATCCACCCCTCCAAGTCAGAGCAATTGCTTTACAAAGAAACCTGCATGGAACGAGTTCAGAAACTCTATTTAACTTCTGGCTGTTGACATTTCATGGCTGTTTGTTATTTTGGAGGATGAACTGCCAGGATTGAACCCTGTAACTCACACCTTTTGTTACCTCTCGTGGCCATTGAGCCTCTGCTTGCTGGGAGTTGTGTGCCTGGGTGCAAGAATGTTCCTTCTGCCCCAAATCCAAGAGATCCCTTGTCTCAGCAGCCAGCAATCCCTGCACACAGGGTTGTCAGCTTTGCTTTTCTCGAGCTCATTTAGCAATTATAGTAATTCAACACCACTTTGAAGATGGGTGCTGGTAATATTTAGAATAAACAATGACTCAAGGCTTTGTGACATTTGCCAGCTGAATGACAGTTTTTATTTTGGACTAACCTGTGGGGGGTGGTGGACACTGCTCCATTCCATGGCACAGGGCTCTGATGTGCTGCTCTCCACAGAATAATGTTATATATAGAAATCACTCTCTCTCAGAGTTGCTCAACTTTCCCAAAAGCTTGGGAAATCCAGATGGAGAGATGTTTTATCAGGCACAGGGCTGGCCCTTGCTTGGCTTCTTGGCAGACTACCTACTTTGAGACAGCAAGGAAAATGAAATCAAAAATCTTTTGGAGGCTTGGGGCATGTCAGGCCGGTGAATGCACTGATTCAGAGTCTGGCAGCAGCAGTAACTCCGGGTCACTCTAAGCTTTTCTGGCAAACATCCTTGGTGGCAGAGAGTCCCTGTGTTCCAATAGTGGGTGTTTAAGCAGTGTCCCCAGTCCCAGGCACAGGGGCTGTGCTGGCAGGACCGTTTCCAGGTGACAGGCTGGAAGGGCAGGAGCAGGATGCTGGGTACAATGGCTCCTGTGGCCAGGCAGTCCCACCTTGGTTGGGCCCCTCTGCTCTGGGGTTTGCTTTGCAAAGTCTCTGTGTGTCACACTGGAGAGACTGAGCAGCTTTCCCAAACTGGCAGCTGTTCTGCCAAAAGGGAGGATCTTGCAAAGTGAAAAGGGAGTGGGCCGAGCAGGGTTCTGCTCCCGACTTCACTGTGTGACACTCCCTTCCCATTGTCTGCTGCAAACCTGCCATGAAACCTCGGAACTGACACTTATGGCTAATAGTTGCAATCTAGTTTCTTTTAGAAGAAATTCCTCCCTGTGAGGGTGGGGAGGCTCTGGCACAGCTTGGGCAGAGCAGCTGTGGCTGCCCCTGGATCCCTGGAAGTGTCCAAGGCCGGGTTGGAGGGGGATTGGAGTGGAAGGTGCCCCTGCCCACGGCAGAGGGTTGGCACGAGATGAGGTTTAAGGCTCCTTTCAACCCAAACCATTCTGAGATTCTGTGAATCGTGAAAAAAAACTGTAACCACGATGCTGGGAGTGGATACTCCAAATGTCCTGGTGTGAGGCAGAGTCCCAATGCCATTCCCAAAGATTCCCCAGTCCTGCAGCCGGTGCAGGGGCTGCCTGGGAGCTCCTGCCCTGCCCCATTGCTGAGGCTCCACGTGCCTGTGTCCCACTGCACAAGAGTGACATTAAACCCCGACGTAGCTCAATCAATACCATCTGTCACATGATGCCACCGTGACATTTCTGGCGTGAGCGCTCCCTCTAATAGGAGCTGGAAGTGGGAAGCAGCAGCAGTTAGTGAATAATGGATCAGATACGCCTGATTTGTAACATTTGCAGAGAGAGGGCGTGTCTCCCAGCGACAGAACAAACCGGTTATCAAACGGGAACTGGGAGTTCTGGGCCGTCCAGAAGGCAAACCGTGAGCTAAAGCAGCGAGGAGCACCCGGGATTTGTGAATCCCCGGGGCCACCGCGGCCAGCAATCCCTCCAAATTAGACTCTGGATCAACAAAACCATGCATTAGTGTAAGGAAAGACACCCAAGAAGGAGGGGGTGAGCTGCGGGTAGAACTGGTGTAGCCAGTGTGTGGCTGGAGCCCGGCATGGCCGTGCTGTGGGTGGGTGACGTGGTGGCTGACAGAGAACCTGGCAGCAGGTTGTGCAAACCACAGGTGGGGCTGGTCCAGGTGTAGGGCACAAGGTGTAGGGAAGGATGGAGGATGAGGAGGCTCGAGGGGCTGAAGGCCAGACTTGTCTGGCTGTGCCACATCTCGCCGGACCCGGGCTGGGAGCACTGACTGTCACGTGGTTCTTTTGGGTTGAAAAGTTTGGTGCTGAATTAGAACAAAAATGTTCTGACAAGGATTGCAAAGTCAATATTGCATCTGCCTCTGTGACATCCAAAAATCAAACAACAAACACGGAAACTGGACAAAAAGGGATAAAACAAGGCAGTGCTGCAGTTGGCCACGGAGAGTTGCGATTTCCTTTGCATCCTCATCTCCAGGGTCTTTGACCTGTGTGTAGCAGAGAGATGCCCTCTGCCATTTTCACCTTGGCCAAAAGTTTTATTTGCTCATATAACAATGGAATTCTCCAGAAGGATCTGACAGTGTTTCCTGTTTCAGCAGTAAAAAGCTGGGACTTGTGTCCTTAGCACGTAAAGTGACCGGATCTCCATCCTCTGAGCCTTCTCCCATCGAGAAGAGAAAAGTCACTTATCGGATTTGGTGTGGACGGAAGGAAGGGTCAGAGAGGAATTTTGTCAATCCATGACGTGAAATATTTTATATAAAGAGATTTGGCAAATGGTTCTATGTGACTCTAAACAGGATGAGATAATTTTCCAAGGTCAGCTCTCCTGTACTCTCAGCATTAGTTTTAGTCACCAAGAAGTCAGTTCTGTAACCTTTGCAGCAACATCCTGCCAGTGATGCAGAGAAGTGGCTATTGTTGGCTTCAACAGCAACTCTGCTGCATCTTCAAAGGACAGGAGGCTGGATAACGTGCATAGAGCACGGTGAGAAACTTGTGAGCAGGAAAGTATGGCTGGAAACCAATAAAAACAGAGCAACCCGAGCCACGGGGTAACTCTTCACCCAGACAGTTGGTAAGAGGCCACCACTGAATGGGTGAAGCAGAAAGAGAGGATTCTGACCTCAGCTCAGCCTCCTGCTATGTGGCTTTGGCTCCTGAGCTGGTTTTGAGCTGTTTTGTTTTTAAAACAGAATTGGTACCAATGTACCTTCGTGATGAGTCAACTGCTCTAACGCACAAAGTTTGTGTTCCTTGACTATTCCTAGACTGATCAATTAGCAAGGACCTTTAATTTGTATGGCTCAAAACACCCAACCTAAAACCCACCCATGTGTGTTTGGTTCCAGTGCAGAGAGAGAAAGATATATTTAGTTTCCAAGGTGTGGAGTTTTCAGCAAATGCAGTGTGTCAGTGACAGGGAAGCTGAGCCGTGTTCTCTCTCCACATGCACTTGTGTCAGTACAAGAATGTCACTGCTGTGATGTCAGACTGGGCTACAGAGTCATCTTCTGTAGCTGTCCATGCAGAGGAGATTCCTGCTCCAGGGATGGGCTTCCAAGGACATCAGTTCCTGGCAGCATTACCTGGGGGGGTGGGATGTGTTAAGGAGTTGGTTCACTTGGGTTGGTTTGACGTGGAGGGCAGAGAAGTAAGACTTTGAATAAGGGCATGGAGTGCCAGGAAAAGGGGGAATGGCTTCCCACTGCCAGAGGGCAGGGTTAGATGGGATATTGGGAAGGAATTCTTCCCTGTGAGGGTGGGGAGGCCCTGGCACAGGTTGGGCAGAGCAGCTGTGGCTGCCCCATCCCTGGAAGTGTCCAAGGCCAGGTTGGAGCCACCTGGGATAGTGGGAGGTGTCCCTGCCCAGGGCAGGGAATGGAACTGGATCATCCTCAAGGTCCTTTCCAACCCAAACCACTCTGTAAGTAAGGAGTGGACCAAACCAAAACAAGTAAGTCTTTGGGGGGTCAGATAAGTGGAGGATTCAGAACTGAACCCCCATGGGTTGTGTCACAGTTCATAGCAGACACCACTGCTTATTTCTACGTTATTTTAACTAAAACCATAGAGGAGAGAAAGAAATGTGACTGTTGGGAATATTTGATATATCAAACTAGTGATTTTTAGTAGTTTCTTGAATCAGAAATTAAGAGAAGAGCCTGCATTGCAGCTATTAAAAAAAAAGGAAAGAGTAAGCAGGTGTTGGCTTAGTTTCTTCGCGCCCACATTGCTCCTGTTGGTTTATCTGATTGCAAACCAAGTGCACTGTAGCATGATGAATATGTAGCAGTGAGTGTTTGGGAAAGATGCTGGAAAGATTGCACCCTGATGCTCTTAATCAGTAATTAGAAACTAAAAATAGTATTTTAGGGAAAGATAATAAATCTGTAGCTTTTAATCCTTCTGTGCCAATGTGTAAGCTGATATCATTATTACATGAGAGGCAATAAGAATGTGAGTGAGCAAGAGCAGGTTGCTATTAGAGTCACAGGATGAATTCACACAGCCCGAGCTGTCTAGGTGGTGTTTGCCTCTCTCTGTTTTATGCAAAGTCTACAGTAATAAAGCAGCTTAATTTGCAAGCAAAGAATGCATAGTTTTGTTGTTTATTTCCATTCCTTAACTGCCTTTACTTCCTGAAGTATTCCAGAATGAGTGAGGTTCTGAGTCTCCCTGCACTTGGGAGCTTGAGGCAGCAGGGTGGATTTGGGAAAATGGACAGAAATGGGGGACATGCTTTGCCATGACGGTGGTTCTGACGCACCAACGGGCTGAATCAACAGCTCCTGAGCTGTGCAGACACACATCTGCTGTACTGATGACAGAGAAAGCATCCCCACTTAAGCAGAGCCTTTCATCTCAGCATTTAAATAGTCTGCAAAGGCCAAGATGTAGTTATTGTTGCATAGGTATCATCACGGCTCATCCTGCTTACACTGGTCCAGTCAGGCCATCAGCCTTGCCCTGTCCAACAGGGAAACCTCAAACAACGTCAAGGGCTGAATCACACCAACGTAGCCCCAATTTCTCTGACCAGTTCTCCTCCTGTTCCCACTGTGTCACAGCCCTGTGACGGCTGCAGTGATTCTTTGAGTGGAAAAGGAATACAAAGTATGTAAAATAGTGTAAACTCATAGTGCAATTCCATGTCCAGACACAGGAGCTGAGGCACAGTGACCTGCTGGTCACCACTGGCCTGCCCAGAGGCCACTGAGTGAGCAATGTCATACAGAAGTCAGATCTGTTGTAAGTTGAAGATGGTGGGCAAAAGATTTTAAAGATTGTCTATTTACCAAGCATTTTTTAATTAAAAAAAAGGCTTTATTCCAGCAGTTTCTAACTCATTTGTCTTGCAGAAATGGCTGAAGGCAAGAGCCAGATAAAATTACTGGAAGTTGCCAGGAAACGTACTGTCATGGCTTAGTGTGAGTACATTGTGGAGATGATTAAAAAAGGCACCAAATGGTGAATCCCACTGGAAAAAGAACCAGAAATCTGCAATGGCTCTTTGGGCTCAGTGATACTGAAAGCAGAGGCAGTGGGTGGGCAGTGCTCTCACCCCAAGCTCTGTCCAGGGATTCTCTGGGGCAATTCATCCACTCCAAATACCGTAAGAGAGAAGGACACGGGCATAGCTGGGGCAGCAGCTTGGTCGATATAAGTTGGTGATAGCAAGATAGAATCATAGAATCATGGCATGGTTTAAGGTGAAAGGGACCTTTAATTTCACCTCATTCCACCCCCTGCTATGGTCAAGGACACCTTCCACTATCCCAGGTCGCTCCAAGCCCCATCCAACCCGGCCTTGGGCACTTCCAGGGATGGGGCAGCCACAGCTTCTCTGGGCAACTTATGCCAGGACCTCACCGCCCTCACAGGAAAGAATTTGTTCCCTAACCCCCAAACTAAACCTCTCCTTCAATTCGAACCCACGGCGCGATGCCGCTGCCCGACTCCCCGGTTTGACTCGCTCAGCGCTATCGGGGCCAGTGCGGGCGGACGGATGGACAGACGGATGGACTGACTGACAGACGGATGGACTGACGGATGGACGGACTGACGGACAGATGGACTGACAGACGGATGGACTGACGGACGGATGGATTGACGGACGGATGGACTGACAGACGGATGGACTGACGGATGGATGGACTGACGGATGGATGAACTGACAGACGGACGGACTGACGGATGGATGAACTGACAGACAGATGAACTGACAGACGGATGGACTGACGGATGGATG
>WEIV01023924.1:171938-205521 GCA_013390005.1 Calyptomena viridis
GGAGGTCCCGGCCCGCGGTACCGGGCGGGCGCTGGGGCCGGGGGGTCACCGGGGGCCGCGCCCGGGTCAGGAGCGGGCAAAGGCACGGCCCCCTCTCCGGTCCCGTTCCGCTGGTCCCCCTCCCCTGATCCCATTCCCCGGGCTCCCTTCCCGGGTCCCCTACCCTGGTTCCTTCCCCGATCCCTTTCCTGGTCCCCATTCCCTGGTCCTCACTCTCCGGTCCCCCTGCCCGGGTCTTCTCCCCGGCCCATTCCCGTGTCCCTCCCCAGTCCCTTTCCTGGGTCCCCTTCCTCGGTTCCCTCCTCGAACCCTCCCCGGATCCCTTCCCCGTCCCCTCCCTCAGCCCCCGCCGCTCCTCGGCTGCCTCAGAACCGGCTCCGGTTTCAGGAGGGTTTAGTGTGGCCAAACGCGGAGGTTTTGTCTTTAACCACTTTTAGGTAGTCAGCCAAATCCACAGGTACTGAGTGGGGAGAGCTCCGAGGGGAGGGTCCGTGTTCACACGGGGGCTTGTAAAATACAAGACAGGGTTATAAAGATGTTGTGTTGGAGGTCACAAGCTTGTTAAACCCACGGCGGGGTCGAGGTTAAGCTTTATGAGCTGTTTTGATGGGTTACGTTAAATAAACTTGCTTAGGAAACCCTTTTAATTAGAGATTATTTAATTCTGGGTGATTTTTTTGCAAATTTTTTAACAAAAGGGAGGGCTTCATTTACAGATAGCTAACTGGATCCGTTGGTCATCTCTTCCACAGGCAATCTGCCTTTTAACATTCCCATTGGAAAAGGTGATAGGAAGAGAATCTGTTCAAGTGTAGATAATCCAGTGATGGACATTTTTGAGATGTGTATGGTATTCAGGGAATAAAGCAGGTATTCAGGGAAAACAACCTCTTTTCCCAGCAACAGGACAAGTTACACAGTTCAGAAATTCCCCAGTTCCTTCCTCATACGTGTTTTTGTGTTCCAAGCCCTAAAAGAGGCCGGTGACACGGTGTTACCTTGGGAGGGTCAGTCCCACTGCTCCTTACCTACACAGACAGAAAAGGCAGTTGACTTACAGCACTAATAATAAATAGATACATGTACAGCTTGAGTCCAGCAGTTCCTAATTTGAAAACATTATTATTACTGCTGCAGTTAAGTTGTTATTTAGTTATTTATTTAAATCCTGTTTGCTTTGTGAGGTGAAAGTGTGCTTATGTTCTAAACTCCCTAATCTTTGCTGTGTTACAATGTAGTAGGAAAATACACTCCAGGGTTCATGGGTGGAGAAACAGGGGCACGAGATACCAAAGCAAAGTCTGGGCTGGAATATTTTCATATCATTCACACGGTGCAAATGCCTCATAAAGCATTTTGCAGACAATTCTCAGCCCCTCATTCCAAAGGTTTTCAGCTGCTAGTGGTGTTTGACTCAGTTTTCTGGGAATGGTCACGGAGCTCCACGGTGGGGATGGAAAACACCGCCTGGCTCGAGGGGGGAAATGCACCTACAGGAGTTGCATAAGCAAACAAGTTGTTCCCTGAGCAACAGATCTCCTGAAGGCGACTTTCTTGGAGGTCTGTGCCCTGTGCTCACACACAGGCCCGGGACAACGCTGCTCTGCAGTGACAATGTTCCCCCCACACTTAGTTTTCCTTGTGCTCAGTCTTTCCCTTTCCCTCCTTCAGGCAGCACCAGCCTGGGGGAAAGCAGCATGTGGAGTGTAGGTGGTTCAGGAGGCAAACGGGGTGGATGGTTTTTGAATTCACACTTACATTGGATGCAGACAATAAGTTTTTCCTTCTCCATCCATCCCCAGTTTTCCTAAGTGTTTTAGGAATACTCTAATGAGAGCTCTCTTCCTCTCTGACCTGTGACTGAAAATAGTTGGTGGGTGACAGGAGTAGAAGCAAGGGTTAAGGAAAGGAGCCCCAACCTGTGCATAAAAGGAAGATCCATATACCTTGTTTTGGGAAGAAAAACAGGTTTGTGTATTTTTTTATCGCTGTGTAAACATAATGCAACTTCTTGAAATAAATCTCACACATGACTCATGCCCGTCAGTTCATTAGCTGTGGTATTTGGGGTGGGATTTACCTCACCTAGTTTTAGGCATCTACTAATGGAGCAACTTACTTTGGGTTCCTTTTGTGGTTAATAGAAAACTAATCGATGCAGTGACTAGAGTTTAGAGTGCATTTCCTCCCCTTCTAAACTCTTGTCCTAAATTTGGATGCTGCACTTGTACTGCATTGGCTGCTGCTGGTGTGGGAGTTGGGAATCTAGCTGAGATCTCTCTGCCTAAATCATCATGTGGGACAAATTTCACTGGGTATATCTGCAGTATTGCCCTTAATTAAACTGCTTCTTAATTATTATGCCTGGCTCATACAGATGTTGTGCTCATAAACTCATTAAGAATCTGCTTCCTTGTCCCACCTCAACCGTGTGTTAATTTTTGAAGTTGAGACACTTGGTCTGGAATGAAATTGTGCTCCCAGGGGTATCAAGTGGGATGAGGGAGTGCAGGAGGGCAGGGCTGTGTCCCAACCAGCCCAGCTGTGTCCCTGTGCTGTCCCTGTTTGGGACAGAGGAGCACTTATGTCTCTGAACAGTGTGAAACCCCAGAGCTCTCTGGAGGTCAGTTTTGGGGTGACTGCCTTGTGGGATAGAAATGCTGTTGATGTTGGCAACGTGTAGAACCTGTTTGTGGTGCCTCTGAAGGATCCTCAGGGCTGTCACCACCGACAGTTACCCCGAGTGATCTCCCTGGTGCTTCACTGTGGCTTGGCTGTGCCTGGGAACAGGGCAGGGTAAGTCCTGTTTTCTGTTTGCATTTCTTCATTGAAGGAGAAGAGCCTAAAGACATCCCAAACCAGGCCTTGTAGGCCAGACTGGGAGCTTATCTGTGCTTCTGGCACTGAGTGACCTCCCTGAGTTCCTCCCCCAGTTCAGCGGTGCCAACTCGAGCAGTGAAGGGTAACAGGCACCTGAGATGTTTCCTGAGGGGCTGGGGGTTTGTAGGGGCTCACTTTGGAGTCTGTATCCAATTTACTGCATTGCTCAGGTCAACCTGTCTGAGGTGTAAGCTTAAAAATTCATATTTCACAATTAGATGCATTTCATGCTTATTAAACTGGAGCTGCAGTAGGTAGAAGGTGCCTTACAGTCCCTGCCACTATCCTGTCACTTAACAGGACGTTTTCCTGTCTCAGCAGTTACCCCAAGAAACACCCAAAAAAGCCCTTTTTCCAGTTTCCTAATACCACCACCTCATGGAGAATTGCAAAGCTTTTGACTTGACCAAAGGGAGTGTGATTTTTCTTCAATAATTTGTTTATTCAGTAGGCAGCAAGCACTATAAAAAAAGCAGAATTAACTAATAGTTACCTCAGATGGTTTGTTATCCTTCTGTGCCAGATTACACTGGTCTTGATTGTTAAAGGCCAGAGCTCTGAAGCAGTGAATCATTAAGGGTTGGTATCCACATGATTTACTATAAACAAGGTTTAAGTTCCAGCTATTCCCCTGGTTAGACTCTATCTTGAAAACTTAACCTCTGACATCAGATCTGGTTTCTTCATTCAAGACTTGAAGGTTGTTACCAAACCAGTTTGTCCAAAAGGCTTTGGCATCTTGGGATTTGTTTGTTTGTTTGTTCCTACAAAGCAAACCTTCAGCTCGGTGTTGGGGGGGGCTGATGGAACATGTCTAGAATGATTTACTCCATTTCTGAAGTCCCTGGTAGCAGGGATGGAGGATGTGCTTCCCCTGGCAGCTGTGCTGCTGGTCCTGCTGAAATTTAGGAATTTATGTGTAGTAGAGGTTTTGCCAGTAGTTTGCACAGGAGCAGCTTTGGGCCTGCTACTGGAGAATCAATTTGTGATTTTTCTTTCCCTGAAAGCTGATTTATATGTTTTTTGAAACCAGGTTGTCTTTGTGATAATTGATGGCTTAACTTTGCTCTCCTTCTTCTGGGACCAAACCTGCCTTGCCTTCAAACTGAATGGTTGATTAATCCTCCTGTCCCTGCAGAAGAAATACTATCGAGAGAAGCTGTGGAAAAACACTTATTACTTTGCTTAAAACTGCTTCTTGTTGTCTTGGTAACAATAAATTTATGGGGTGACTTAAGCAACTACTGCATGAACAGGAGATAAAAACTGCTGAAAATTCAAAGGCATGAAAAGATGGAGAAACCTCCAACTAAAAAGCGTATTTTGATTCAGATGTTCTTAATTCCTTATTATTCTACTTGAGGGGGTAAGAAAAGGAGCTCAGATACTGTGGTGGTATTTATCACTTAAACACTAAACTGAAGTAGAATGTGAAAAATACCTGATTTCTCTCTAAACGTGGGAAAAAAATGGTAAACCCCCAATTTAATCTCTGTAGATTTGCAGCTATATTAGTGTTTTATTCAGTTGTTGACTTCAGAAACAAACCTCCAATGTGCTCTAAAAGCCTCCTGAGTTTCCATACCAGACTCCCAGCAGTGTTTGATATCCTTCCAGTGAAGATGGTGCAGAAGCCCCAGTGCCGGAGCCCCATGAGGATGAGCAGGGGATGTGCCATTATCCCATGGCTGCTGGATCTGGACAACTCTGTCCAGAATCTGTCCAGAATTCCAATCTGGAATATCCTGGTTTGCCAGGATGTGTGGAACCCCCTGGAACCTCCTGTCAAGTCTGTGCTGGCAACATTAATTAATTAATTAAGCTGTGCTGGCAGCATTAATTGCAAATAATCCATTCTGTCTTGGGCTTAAAATGGGTGAAAAATACAAAAACTGAAATGCAAACAGCTGAGGGACTGAGGGTGTTTTGTGTGGTAGATTTATAGGATTCTTAACTCCTCAAAAGCTTCACCCATCTCTTTCCAGATTCAGCTTCAGCAAACCTTTGTTCTTTGACACTTCTCCTCAAAATAGTGGGTGTTTTTAGCCTTTGGTCACCTGCAGTGGGGAATGTGTGCCAGGATGGGGGGAGCTGGGAGCGAGGGAGGTTTGTACCCTGTGTGGGTGTTCAGGTTGTTGCATTTTTTGAGGAGATTGGAAGATCTTTGAGCAGCTTTTGGGCTGTTTGGAGCAGGAGCAGCACAGCTTGTGTTGGTGGTGATCTCTGGCAGCCTGGAATTATTGGGTCAGTTCATGGACAGTGTCATTTAACTGGCTGAGTGTTTAGGAAAGTGATGAGAGCTGTGAATTCCAGGGCTGCAGACACCAGGCTGGGGCTTGATGGGATCAGCCCTTTGGACAGGGGATGGAGTGACAGGAAAAGGGGGAATGGCTTCCCACTGCCAGAGGGCAGAGTTAGATGGGATTTTGGGAAGGAATTCTTGGCTGTGAGGCCCTGGCACAGGTTGGGCAGAGAAGCTGTGGCTGCCCCATCCCTGGAAGTGTTTCAGACCAGGTTGGAGCCACCTGGGATAGTGGGAAGTGTCCCTGTCCATGGCAGGGAGATGAAATGAGATGATATTTAAGGTTCCTTCCCACTCAGACCATTCTGGGATTCTATGACAATCCTCTCTGGGAAGCTTTGCTGGGTCTGTATCCATTCCTCTGCCAAACAGGATCATGAATTTCCCTGGTGCTGGGCACCCACCCTCTGATGCTGGTGAGATGCAGCATTTGCCCACCTGGAATAACTCCTTCAGACCAAGCTCCTGAGCTCACAATAGGAAGATTTCCACAGCCTGAGCTCAAGGTTCTGTTCTCTTTCCATGGAGCTGAGCATCTGTGGATGAAGGGCTTGTGTCCAGTTCCTGGTGGCTTACCTAATTCTAGGCAAAATGATGAAACACTGAGGCAATCCTGCTCAGTTATATCTGCACCTCGTGGCCTTCAGCCACAGCAATAGCCTGGAGCTCTTACTCTCAAAAGTAATTCCTACTCTATACAGCTGAGCTGTAATTTTTGCCCTCTCCTCTTCCTTAAGGTCAGCTGTACACATTCCAACAGGCAGGACTTTGTCCTGTGAGACAGCAGCTGCTCCTGGGTACCCCCTCAGCATTACCTGTGTGCTCAACCAGTGATAAATAAAACCCAAGCTGTTGGATCTTGAATTTATCTGAGTTTTACTGCAGTGGTGACTTGTACACTGAGTTTCCTTTGTCCTTGTGTTACTTCTCCTTTCATGAAGAAACCCCTGTCCTGTCTCATCATGCACCTGCTTCCTTGGAGAGACCAATCTTATTTATTGCAAATAAATATTCAGAGTATTTAAACTGGATCAGTTGCTCTCCCAGCTCTTTCAGCCCACGGGTGGGAGCCGCAGCAGGACAGCTCTCGAGTTCCTCCCAGTCTGGGACAAAGAAGTTGCTGCTTGCTGCTCATCAGGCTTCCTTTCCCACTTTTTCAAAGTGCATCCCTAATCTTTGAGGCACCGTGTGCATTAAGCTTTTTCTTCCAGAAAGCAATTTATGAAATGACTTGGATATAGTGCCAAAAAATCCCATTGGGCAATAGCGTTGCTTCAAATCCCATATTGGTGTTGCCAAATTAATTTTTTTTTTTTATTGCAGTGGAACAAATTTTTGAATAATCATTGAGGCATTTGCATAGAATTTGGTTTTTAACCCCTACAGCAGTGGTGTGTGAAACCATGAGGAGTCAAGCAACCCTAACTGTGAAATATTTATGTCTGCATCAGTTTTGGAGGGTTGTTGCTGGGTGATCTCTTGATGTGGTGATTTTACAGTTGGTGAGCTTTAAATACAGTGATAAAATAAAGATTCTGTGCTTTTTGTTCTTAAATGGGGAGGGAGGATGTTGTCTCAGCTATAGACAAAAGGGAAAATCCTTTAAGTGGATGCAGTGTTCAAAAAAGAAAAATCCATAAAGAATCCACCTGGATTTGAACATTGAGGTCTGGCTGATGTCTCTATGAAGTTTGGTTTCAAAAGGATTGTGACAGGGAGTTTTGTTGTGCTATGCAGATGTGGGGCTCTGAATTTCCTTCTTAATTTCTTACCTGTTCTTAGAGTTTAAAAAAAAAGTATTTCCCTATTCAAACTTTTTCCTTTTGCTGGTGCCTGGATTCCTATTATTCTGTTTACCTTCTAATTTATGTTTCATGTATTTGTTCACTTTGCCAGTTCTTTGGGTTACTAAATAAACTACCCAGATAGTCAAGACAGGGAGATTTGCACCCTTGAGAAAATAATAACAAAAAAGCCCAAACACCTCATCTGAAAAGAATGCTCAGGGCAGAAATTACTAATGTAGTAAATTACTCCTGTCAGCAGAGTCTGGGCAGGAGTGTGGGCTGTGCTCCTGTGTGTGCTTCCAGGTTTTTCTGCTCTCTTCCCAAGCACTGCCATCCCTGGCCATTATTCTTTTCCTATCTTCCCCTCCTTGCAACTATTCCAAATGACTCCCTCTGATCCCCTGGCATTAATTGCACAATCTGAGATGAGGTAGGTGTGTGCTGGCAACTGTCTAAAGAAAACAGCCTCAGATGTCTCTTCCTTTTGTGAGTGATGTCTCAGGACTGGTGTTACCACTGAGTCGTGATAGAGGCAACAGCCAGAGCCTCGAGATGGCAGAAAAAAATGATGAAATACTCTTATTTTGTAACCATATACCAGGGAATGTTCCCCACAGTGTATTTCTTAACTCTTGAAGCCTGCTTTGCTGAGAGGGCCACGTGTCCTGCTTACAGTGCAGTTGGACAAAACTGTGGATTTAGAAAACCAGAACAATTAAGCTTTTGTTAAAAAAATAAATAAATAAATAACACTGTGAAAAATATAGAGTTGTATTTTGCTTATCTCATACTTTTGTTAAAAACTAGTTAAAAGTAGTTAAATAAATACTTTATTAAGTTAGATTAGAAGCAGACCAATGTAGCATTGTCTGTGAGTTAAGAATTTATGATAGGTAGTCAGGAATAAGAGTGTTTAGAGAAACAGATATTTACTCTAAAGACCTTTGTTTAAGAAGATGTTTGCCAGACACTTATTTGACAAAGGGTAATAAAATTCGAGCCCTATATCAACCACTGACATTGAAATGTAACTTTCTGTTTAGAGATAAGGAAAGTTAAGAATGCTTTTAGAAAGTTTTTCTTATTTTTTATCACAAGTCGAGGACCAACCTCTGTGCGAAAAATTGTATAAAATATATTACATTTTACAGTTCGAGGTGCATTCACCCTGGGATGCACCCGGCCCTGTTAATCCTTTGCTTCCTGAATTCATCCCACTGAAACAATTTGCATTTTGAGGTGAGCAGTTTCTCACCAGCACTGTGCTTGCAGTTTGCAGGAGCATGGACATCCGCAACAACCTGACCCGGCTGCACATGCTGGAGAACTGCACTGTCATCGAGGGCCACCTGCAGATACTGCTGATGTTTAAAACCAAGCCCGAGGATTTCCGAGAGCTCAGCTTTCCCAAACTGACCATGATCACAGACTACCTGCTGCTGTTCCGTGTGTACGGCCTGGAGAGTTTAAAGGGCCTTTTCCCCAACCTCACTGTGATCCGAGGGACTCACCTGTTCTTTAACTACGCCCTGGTCATTTTTGAGATGGTTCACCTGAAGGAGATCGGCCTCTACAACCTCATGAACATCACCCGGGGCGCCGTGCGCATCGAGAAGAACAACGAGTTGTGTTACTTGTCCACCATCGACTGGTCGAGGATTTTGGATTCTGTGGAAGACAATTACATCGTGGCCAACAAGGACGACAAGGAGGAGTGTGGGGATGTGTGTCCAGGCACTGTGAAAGGGAAGAGCAACTGTCCCCCCACTGTGATAAACGGGATTTTCATCGAGCGCTGCTGGACACACGATCGCTGCCAGAGGGGTGAGTGCAGAGGATGGGGCTCAGCTCTGGGGGTGTGGTCAGTTTTTAACCTGTGCACAGCTTGCCCAGAGAGGATTTGGATGCTCCAGCCCTGGGAGTGTTCAAGGCCACGTTGGACAGGGCTTGGAGCAACCTGGAGTGTCCTTGTCCATGGCAGGGGGGTTGAAAATGAGATGATCTTAACCTAACCCTAACCCTAACCCTTGTCCATGGCAGGGGTGGAATGAGATGAGCTTTAAGGTCCTTTCCAAGCCAAACCATTCTGGGATTCTGTGATTTATTGGAGGGCTTATTGATTGCTACCTGTAAGCACAGCTTCCTAAAAGCAAGTCTCACAATGGACATTAGAGTGTGAAGAGAGAACCTTTGTGATAGAGCTGTTGGAGCAGTTCTTTCACCTGTGTGTATAAGGAATCCAAAAATGGGTGTTTGGTTCCTTGGAGAGTCAGGATCTGCCTAGAGCTCAACATTTTAATGGACTGTGAGTGTGACTGGTGTCATAGTTGGGGCTGTGAGTGTCTCTGCTGGGGCTTGGGTGGGGGATTAAAAGTCCAGAGTGGCTGAAAGGCTGCAGCTGGAGGCAGAACAGCAGGGAAAAGTCTCTGTGGGATAAACCTGCCTCTGGAAAGGTGCAATAACATTTTTACTGAAACCTGCCTGCCATAAAAAGGTGTAAGATATATGGATGAGTGAGCAACGTTTGCACAGAGTAAGAAGCTGGGGGCCAAGTCAGACCTGAAGGGGAAGGAGGAGACAGGACCTGGATGGGGTGGAGGGTGAAATAATGGGGTTTGAACCCAGGGTTTTTTCCAGGGGAGAGGGTGTGTGCAGAAAGCTCACTGCTGTTGCCATCCCTGAACTCCTCAAACTGTGTTAGTAGGGTTGCTTTTAATTTCATACAGATTTGTTTTCTTCCAAACTTGGAACTGACCTTAAGTTTAGCTTTAATTATATATTTACTTTGATTTATGTTAAATCTGACTTGACGGGGAGCAAAGTGAATTGAGGTGAGCCTGACACATTTAGGGTTGTCTGCCTCTCTGGAGGTTGAGCATCCAAATGAACCAGTGTGTCCTGAGACGAAATTAGGAAACTTGTGGGCTGGGGAGAATTTCTTGCCAAGCTTTAAAGGGCAACTCTGAGTGCTAAGTGCCAAATTTGAGAAGGAATTCCTCCCAGTGTGCATAAACTAATGCAATTAATGTGGTTTCCCCTCTGCTACTCCTCACCCCAAAATTGTCCAGCTTCCTTTTAGAGAAAGTGGTTATTTTTTGTGGCCAGAATAACAGGGTATGAGCAAGAAGATGCAAGTGTGTACGTGTGTTCCTTTTTTTAAATGAAAACAGCATTTTATTTATAAACTTTTGGGGCATACATTTATATCAGCACTGAAACCTGATTTCTCGTGCATTTTGTGTGTTCTGTTTTCTGCTGTTTCATAAGATTAAAGGTCTAACTGACACTTTTCCAGTGGCTAGAACATAATGCCCCTCATTCCTGTGAGTTTTCTGGGGCTGTGCTACAGCAGACTGGAATGTATGGTTTCTTTTCTCTCTATAAAACTGCCTATTTCCATGAAAGTTGTAGGAATGTGGTGTTTTACCATTGGGACAGAAATCTCAGCTCCTGAGCCTCTGGCACAAGTTCACTGGGTTTGTTGGAGGACACTTGTACAGCACCACAGTAATTCAACTCAGTTACTATGTCAGTTTGACTTAGAAATTGAGATTTAAATTGGAAAATAGTTCCAAAAGTCACTCTATACAAATGCTCCCATGTGGTTTTCCATGCTCCTTGCTGTGGAGAAGCTCCTGCACATTTGGGCAGGGACTGGGATGCATTTCCCCAACCACTCAACAACCCGGGCTTATCTCGGGTTTGAACGTCAGGGTTTGTCCTTCAATTTTTTGGTGGCTGGTGTTTTCAGCACGCTGGGATCTGAATCACCCCGTGCCTTGTGACACCTGCCTGTGTGATTCTGAAGGTTTTTTGACAGCCTGAGTGGCCTTTTAGACTCTTCAGACTATTTGTGAGTAGCCTTTAGACTCTGAGCACACGCGCCCGTAACGATGGGGGAGATTAAGTGACATTTATTTAGTGAACCTGCCGGTGGAAACACTGTGTTCTCTGTTCTCCTGCCAGCCCATAATGTATCCTTAGCATGTGTAATTGTTGTGTCAAGATTATTAAGAGCTTGTGTGAATTGTATTTTGGCTTTCCTTAGCCTGAAGAGCCTCACAGCAGCTCCCAGTACCGAGGGTATTAATGTCATAAAATCTCTCCCTCTGCATTTTTGCAGCTTATCTGGGAATCTTCAGCAGCTAAAGCAGGTCTGAAGCCTCCTGGCTCTCTGGTTTTAAGTGATTCTCTTTTATTTTTTTTTAATCCTTGTCTTCTAACCAGAATGAATGTAACTATTTCAGCATCATTTTCACGGGGAAGTTTGGGTTTGTGTGTCTGTTTTAACTCAGGTTATTTGTACCCCTGGTTTGTTTTATAAAACTTGGTGTAGAATCTCCTGTTTCCTATTTTTTTTTGTTTTCCATCTCTGGATGGGAAGTTGTTGCAGCCTGAACTCATAGCACTGCTAGAGAGCAAAGCTGCCCTGGGACTGGGAAAATCCATAAAAGATATGTAAATCCTGATGGTTTTGATGTTACAGAGTGTGTGTCACTTGACAGAGACAAGTCCCAAACTGACTGGCTTTTCCAGCCTGCTAAGCTTGGAGTCTGGCTGGAGAAAATCAGGAGATGGGCAAGAAGTTTGGGAGAGCACATGTGGGAAGGGTGAGAGATGTCAGAGAACATGAACTCCCTGACAGGAGGGTGGAGCTGGGAGGGAAGTGGTCTCTTCTCTCAGGGAACAAGTGACAGGATGAGAGGAAACATCCTCAAGTTGCTCCAGGGGAGGTTTAGATTGGAAAATTTCTTCATGGGAAGGGTTGTGCAGCCCTGGCACAGGCTGCCCAGGGCAGTGGTGGAGTCACATCCCTGGAGGTGTTCAGAAAACATGTGGATGTGGCACTTGGGGACATGGGTGAGTGGTGACAGTGGTGGAGGTGCTACATTGGTGTTTGGACTTGATGATATTAAAGGTCTTTTCCCAAATTAATGATTCCATGATTCTATGAAAGGTCTTGTGTGTGTGGGAAGAGAGATGGCAATAGTTGGGCTTGAAGAGGGTTCCTGGGTGTCTCCCACCTCTTCCACACCATTCCCTGCCCTTCCCCTGCCAGATCTCTGGGATCACTTCACGTTATCCCTCCACTCCTCCCATCCTCCTGCACCTTTGCTATTCCTTTATTTAATCAGCACAAAGATCCCAGTTCACTCCAAAACTAACTTTCAGTTGTAGCCTAGAATTATCTCCAAGGCACACATCCAAGTCTCTGAATCATCCTTGGAGCTACAATTCCAGCATGGAATTTTTTTTCAGTTGGTGATAACACGTTCAAGACAACAAAGTAAAGGATCTTCTCACAGATGTTGGAGAGAAGGTTGGGGATGAAACCAGTGGGGAGGAACTGAAATCATTTGTGGGCAGCTGCACCCTTTGAAAAACCAGTTTCAATATTGAGGAATCTGTGTCTGAGTGCAGGGATGTGTAGGTGGATTCACCATGGATTGGGATCCGTCGGGATGTGCTTCCTCAGAGTTTTCTTTTTTTTTTCCCTAAATCATTTGTGTTGGTGTGAAAAGCAACTCAGTTCAGTTAAGGCCAACTCATGTTATATTTTGGGTAGGCAGGGAGGGAAATGTGTAGTCTGTTTGGAATTTGGGTCTAGCCTGATGCTGTTTATGGCAGCCAAGTGCTGTTCCTCTTCGGGGGGTTTTGTACCTCTCCACTCCCATTTTTAACAGGATTTTTTTTCCATATGTACTTACTTTTATTGCCATAAAAACACACTTCTTGGTTGTGTGCAGACGTTCCTGCAGAGAGAGTCTCTGCTGAAGAATGCAGACAACAAAAATGCTGGAAATGCCACGTCCTAGACCTCGGTCTGGATCTGCCAAACATGATTTTCATATTTTGCATTTTTTCCACTTTTTTTTTTTTTCTATATGTCTGTCACTCCACTTGTGGAAGGAACAATTCCCTCTGAAATAGGATTTCCTGCCAATTCCCTCTGCAGTCAGGCTGCTTTGTCCATACAGAACTTGGAGCAGTTGGATGGGTTTGACAATGTAACTAAAAAGGCAAGTTCAGCCTTTTATTGCATTTTGAGTCACCTGGAGGTGGGGTAAGGTAAGAGGAAGGAAAAGTGGAATGGCCAAATAAAAGTTACCAGGAAAATTATCTGCAATATCAGACAGTCCCTTGGTATTGAAGGGCCACATTCCTGGAATATAAGAATGGATATCTGAAGTATTTTTTACAGGACCAGGAAAAGGGGGATGGTTTTAAACTAAAAGAGGAAATATTTAGGCTGAATGTTAAGGAGAAATTCCATATTCAGAGGATGGGGAGGCCCTGGCACAGGTTCCCAGAGAAGCTGTGGCTGCCCCATCCCTGGAAGTGTCCAAGGCCAGGTTGGAGCAACCTGGGATAGTGGGAGGTGTCCCTGCCCAGGGCAGGGGGTGGAATGGGGTGAGCTCTGAGGTCTCTTCCCATTCAAACCATTCCAGGATTCATTCTGTAGCTCTATGAAGTAGAGGCTTCATCCCTTAGAGGATGTGATGAAATTCAAGTTCTCCTGGTCATCCTGAATGAAACCTTTGTAGGAATCTATTCTTGATCTTGAGACTTCTCCCTACCAGGAAATTTGAATTATTAAGCATGTGGGCCATTCCAAGTCTGTCAATAGACTCTTTCTTCCCTTTATTATCTTGCTTTGTGTGATAAAAACAAAAGTTGTCTCCCAATTAGTGCAGTTTGGAAGTTGTGGCAAATCCTAACTTTGTGGAAAGTATATGAAACAATTAGGGCCCATCAAAGGGGACATAAAACAGCAGATGGAAGGGATGACAGTGTGGAATAATCAACATAAAAAGCTGCTAAAGAGAAGATCTGCATGAAAATAACAATGTTTGTCTGGATTTTGGGGTGTGATTTTTGTGGTTTGTCTTGTGCAGAGCCAGGAGATGGACTCTGATCCTTGTGTGACCCTTCCAACCCAGGATATTCCACAGTATTTTTTTCTGTGATGTTGGGAAAGCAGGTCTGGAGACAAAGGGACACAACAGAATCTCTCTTTAATTTTCCTGGGATTTATCCAGGGGAAATTCTGGGACAAAGAGGGGACAGGTAAGGAACTGAGGAGTCACTTTGTTCCCAAGTACAAGCAACACAACAAAGCACTGAGGAAACCATTGCTCAGCCTGAAATCTCTTTCAACTGCTGTGAAATAGCACAAGGGCTTTCAGGGAGACCAGTGCCAGCAGAAACTCTGCAACTCTGAACATCTTCAAGGCAGGTTTGAATAACAAAGTTCAGAGGTGTGTGTGGGAAACGTCCTGTGATGTTTACTTAGGTAGAAATACTACTTAGCAACAGCTTCCTGTAATTTTTATGTGCTGGGAATTTCTGTAACCATCAGCTTGGTTTTATTACCTTTGTATGGGAAAGGGGTCTCGAAGCACTGCACACACTCAGCCACCCTCAAGGGCGAGATATTTTTAAAGCTTCAAACACAAAGGAAATTTTTCCAGTTGCTCCTGCACGAAGTGGAAGTGCTCCTTTTATTTGGAGATCTGATAAGAGCTGCCTTTTTTCTTTTTCCTAGCCCTGACAAATGCCAGATGGAAGCTGACACCGGGGTGTCTGTGCTGGCCCCTGCCAAGGAACAGCTTTATTGGGGGCTCATGGTGCTTGTGCTTGGGGCTGTTGGGCCACTTGTCACTGCTGAGACACCCTGAACTAATTCACTCGAGCTTATTAAGGGTAGTTAAGACATTTATGGTGCTTGGGGGTGTGATACAGCCCAGAATTGGAGGAAAAAGTGTGGAAACAATCCCTCCATACTAAAAAAACCCAAACAACAAAAAACTTTAAAAACACCAAACAAAACTGGTGAAGAAGCAGCTTTTCTTCCCCAGCCCAGGGTGACACGAGGCTGTGGGATTTCAGTACAAAAGGTTTCAACTTGCTGAGAAATGCCCACAAATGCAGCTCCCATGGTCTCACCACACTGATGTTTCTTCAGGTTCTTCACTGCTGCAACTTTACTTAAATTCAGGGAAGGTGAAGACTTTGTGCTCCCACCCCAATTCCCAATTCCTGTCTGATCCACTTCATCTTTAGAACATTGGAACAAGAACTAATTCCACTTCATACACAGTTCATATACAGTAAATACAGAGAATATCTTAATTTCTGTACCAAGGTCTTGCCAAGATGGAGGTTTTTGATTAAACCTTTTAACAAGGTTTTTAAACAAGGATTTAACGAGGATTTTTAACCAAAAAGGAAAACGAGGTTTTTTGCTGCTACGGAGAAAACCGGAAAGGTTTTAATCTTGTTTGGTTTGAGATGCTATTTTAATTCCTTCACCCTTAGCCCTTTTCCCCAAAACACTTGTTATTTAAGTGGGTGTCTGGGCTCTTGAGGAGGCTGAGAGGAGTTTAAGGCTTCCCATGCAGTGGCTCAGCACTGACGTTGCTGGAGATGTTTTTAAAGCTCTGTTTGATCCCCAGTGGTGACGTTGGCCCTTGTGAGTCCCAAGGGTGCTGTGCCAGGGGTGCTCCAGGAACAATCCTTGCTTATCCCACTTCCAGAACAGTTCCAAGGTACGTTGTTTGTTAACTAGCCCTTGTTAGATAAAGTACAGGAGACTGAGCACACTTGGCAGACACAAGAAAATGCTGTTGTCTGGGCGTGGAAGTGGGAAGTCAGAGAATGTAAAAATAATAATAAAGTAATAATACTGAGCAACAGTTACCTGTGTGTTGTTAATGGCTGAATGGGAGAGCAGGAAATGGTTCACCTGGTGTGATGTGTTTGTTCAGGGAGGAGGAGATGTGGTTCATTCGGAGCAAATCCTGCTGGATGTTTGGGGTGCTTTGGTGCTGTGAGTGAGGATAAGGAATTAGCCAGCTTATATATCCTGTATGTTTTTGTCCCTTTGCACCTCCTTTGTGAAGGCAGTGAACGATGATTCTGTATTTTAAATTTGAAAACTTGTAATTAATTGTAAAAATACTCTAAATCAAGTGGAATTCTGATGCCCTTTCATGGATTTAGGCAGATAGAGCAAAAGAAATGTAAGCTGGATGATGGTATAACATTCTTTGATTTTACAAGGAAGGCACTGGAAATCTTTGTTGTTCAAGGCTTTGAAGGGACTCTGAACTGTTGGGTCCATACAAAGAAGTGTGTTCAGAGTGTGTGAGCAGATCCACTGAAATATGTCACTTGGCAAAACTCTCCAAAACATCTTTCTCTGTCAGGAATTGGATTTGAGAGGGATAAATTTTGTATTTAAAAAAACCCAAACAACAAAAAACCACCCCCCTCAAAAAAACCCACAAAAAAGGTCAAGACACCCCAGGTGTGACCAGCACAAACTGTTTCTGACTGAAAGATTGGGGATTTCAGGACCTTGTGATTAATTACAGAGCTGGGGAATAACCAGCCATGTCCTGGAGGAAGCAACACTCACCCTGCTCTCAACTTGTAACAATAGCTGGGTACAAGTTCAATGATTAGACTTCCCAATTATATCCTATAATTGTCTGCAAGTTCCCATTGGAGGGATGTGAATGAACTTGCTGGGATGTTTATGCTGCTTAATTAGGGCTGGTGGGTGGGTGGGAAAGAAAAAAACTTGGGTCAGGGAAGGTTAGGGGGTTCTGCCTGGGATTGCCTGGCTGAGCTGCTTGGGATGAACCTGTAGTTATTCCAGTTAGTGCTTTGATCCCAAGTTTTCATCTGGCATTGCATAAGTGTGCAGGGAGATACTGGATTACAGACAGCCCTGTGCCTCCAGTGTGTTTATCTCGATTTTTTAGCCGAGGGTACTGGGAGCACCAGGCTGACGTTGTTGCAGAGTCGTCAGCGTGGCTTTATTTTGGCTTGTGACATGTAAAACAAACAGAGATTTAACTTTGGCTCCGTGCAGTGCTTAAATGTTGGCTGAGTGGGTATAATGGTTTCATGTGGAGAGCCTGGATTCCATGTGAATCTCTATTTAAATGAACTGACAGAGCAGGGCAGGGCACTCGGCACCTGTTTGTGTCCCAGAGGTTTTGTAATTGGAATTTCAATCTTCAAAATAGGGTCAGAATTGCTGTTGAGAAGGACAATCTCTGGGAGCAGGGACAGGAGCCCAGGGAAGGGCTGGAGCTGTGTCAGGGGTTGGGATGGAGCTCAGGGAAAGGTTCTTCCCCCACAGGGTGCTCGGGCACTGAACAGGCTCCCCAGGGTTTGGTCACGGCCCCAAGGCTGCCAGAGCTCCAGGAGGGTTTGGACAACAGGGACAGGGGGGATTGTTGGGGTGTCTGTGCAGGGACAGGGGTTGGACTGGTGATCCTTGGGGGTCCCTTCCAGCTCAGGACATTCTGTGATTCTCTGACCTGGGCAGGGCCAGAGGATGCTCTGTACTAACAACTTCTCTACCCTCAGTGGGAATTCCTTAATTTGAGATTGTGCTTATTTTCCCTGCCCAGAGGTTTCCTCCTGGGCACCTTGAGGGGTTGGAGGAAGATGATGTTTTGAAGGAAATCCCACAGAAGAGTTGGAAAGAAAGTCCATTTAAAATAATATTGGGATTAATTTTCTTACGCTTATTTTTAAAGAACTCAGGGTGTGCACGTTTTCACTGGCATCATTTTGGTGCACTCCAGAAAAAAAATGGGATTTCAATGCAGTGTATCAGGTTAGAGGTGCCCTTTTACAAGGATGTCAAGAAATATTGCTCCACTGGAATTGTAACTTAGGCAGTTTAGCTTTTGCAGACATCAGCTCCCACACACTGAAGCCCTGGCAGGTACTGGACAGGTGACCTGTCAGGAATTATGACCCTTGTCAGGAATTATAACCCTTGTTCATAGGCCTAATGAGAGTGACAGGTATTTAGCAGGATTGTTCTGATGAAGATTGTAAAATTTACAAGGTCTTTTTAGTTGGGGAAGAGGAATTTCATTAATCTGTTTGTAGAACTACTCCCAATTTTTGGTTTTCTCTACAATTTGGAGGCTTCTGGAGCTGAGCACATCCTACTGCTGCTCACCTGGGACTCCCACAGAACTGCTGCTGGTGTGTGGCCAGGCTGGAATTTTGGGTCCCTGACATGGTGAGCTGAGCCTGAGCTCAAGTTACAGCACAAGACTGATGGGTTTTAAGTCAATGCAGAGAATCTGTCAGAGATCAGAGAAAATATCTTCAGGCTGAGGAGGAATGTCTGCAGTTCTGGCTTTCTGGTCCCTCGTGCTCCTCTCAGTTCACTTTGGTCTGACCCCTGAGCATGATTCCCCAGTTAGTGGTTTTTAAAACGTGAATTGTCTGGGGCAGGGAGGGAGGAGGTTGGTCCCAGTGTGTTCATCAAAACAAGGCCTGTTGGACTGTAGGAGTGTGAGGAAGGGAAGGTTCACAGGGCAAGAGAGCAGGAATGGCTTGAAATTGTGTCGTCCTAATTTCCAGCTCAATTTTTGATACTTTCTCTGGTTTTGCAGCTGTGGGAGTTTAATTTATTAACAGCACCCAGCATTATTGCAGTGTAAGGCTTTAATGCCTGTGGGGTCACAGGGAAGGAGCCACGTGGTGGTGAGGGCAAGGCTGGGCTCTCCCAGATGTTCCAGAGGTGCTGGGACAGACACACCTTTGCTGCTGAGAGCAGAGTTGGGTGCTGGGGGGTGACATTCTCGTGTGGCAGTTTGACACAAAATGGGGTTGCCCATTTGCTGGCTGATTTTCTTCCACTGATGTGAAGATCCCAAATGTGACACTGGGTGTTCCAGGGATGGATTATTTGGTGTTTGTGGGAGCTGCTGAACTTGGCAGTGTCACTCCTGATAATGTGAGCGAGGTGCCATCAGCCCCTGGGTTGTTTGTTCTGAAATATCTGCAGGAACTGAGACTTTACTAAGCAACCTGTAGCAAAAAAAAATCAAATCCCAGCTATTGCACTGACCTGGGCACTGGGAAATCCTTCACACAGAGGCTTCAGAGAAGCTCTGTCGTATCATCAGCATTTTATGATTGAAGAAATACCTGAAGAATGCTGGGGTTTGAAGGTGAGCTTGGTTAGAAAATCCTAGGAATGATGTAGGAAGTTTATCCCTGTGTGTTAGATTTCCCAGGAAGGCACATGCAATTCCACAGCCACCCCAGGATAACAAAGCATTTTTCTGTTGCCATTTTCAAGTTCATTAAGCACATCCATGTTGTGTTATGGCACTGCAAGGATTTTAATACTTCATGAGCAATGAAAGGATTCATTAAAATTTGATTATCAGACAAATGTTCTCCTTGTCTTTTCTGTGAAGACAATCCAATTAGATTCCCTGGCTTGTGAAAACATAGAGCAATGATTTAATAGAATGAACAGGATTGTTTTTTCTGGTCTTCAGTCTTTTCTGAATGTCATCCTTCTGAAGTCAGGCTGATCACACTGATGTGTTTACACAGCTTCAGTTGGGGATGAAGGAGTCCAAGAGTTCCCTTTAAGTACCCCTCAAAAGCTCCCAAAAGCCAGAGAGGAAATGGAGCTCCTCAGTGTGATGTCTGACTGTCTGAAACTCTCGCCCAGTGGAGCCTTAACATGGCTTAAAGGAATAAAGCTTTTGTTTTAAAACTGTACTTGAAGCGAAGCTTTTAAAGCTCCATAAACTGTTTCTCTGTTCATTCAATTCCGTGGATTTTAAGCTCCAGGAATCTGTGTTTCTGGCAGAGGGGAAGTGTAGCATGTGGTACAGTCTTACCTGGAGACTCCAGGAAAATGCATTTATGTGGAAACTGGTGCTTTATCTGAAACAACTTCTCACCTCATCAGTGTCTCCACAATTATTAAATTAGCAAAAGAAATGCCATGCGTAGATTACCTTTTCCTTGGACTTCTCTTCCACACTCCAACAATCTTATCTCCAGGGCTGCTTAAATAATTAGTGTAGCGTTTGGCTGCTCTCTGTGCTCAGATATCAGGTTTCTAGTCCACAAACCCAGTCTATTCGAACTAGGTATCTGCATCAAGAGTCAGTTTTTGTTCTGGGAAACAGAAAATGTTCTCCTTTGGGCCAGTACAGTGTGTGAATTTGGTGGGTGTGATAAGAAAAACGTCCCCGTGTTTTGCATGGCTCCACTGGCGAGAGGAGGAGCTGCTGCATGACGGCTCTTGTTGATCAGCACTGGGGAAGAGCATGTTGTTTTTCCACATGCTCTAATCTGTGATAACAAAAAGAACTCCAGATTGTGTTTTTCAAACACGCTTTAGGGCCTCCCGGTGCTCAGATTTGCCAGTGACTCTCCACTGTGGTAACATGTCCATCCACCCAAGGCCTGATTTGAAGTGGCACAGGTTCAAAAACGCCCCTGCTTTGATGCTGGAGGAGACTGAGCAGGACCCAGCAATCAACTGACAAGTGCTTTGCTTTGCAGTAAGTGTTCTGCAGAGGGCTGAGTGCTGGATGTGCACTGGGATACCACCAGTCTCCTCTTGTGGTTCTGGGCCCCTCTCTGTGACTTCAATAAACTTCAGCTGGTGAATGCAGGAACTGCCTGGAGGCAGAATTTAACTTTAAGATGGGTTTAGACAAACAGCTATAAGCAATGTCTTAGGCAAAGTATTTGATGTGGCCTCAGACAGGTGGATGGACTGAGTGGCATCTCCAAAACTTCTTGGACTCCCTTCTAGTGGCAACAGGGTGGGAGTGCCAGCAGCTCTGAGCTGAGACTTGAAACCTCCAGAGTTTGCTTCAGAAAAAGACTCTTTGTCCCTGGAGAAATTTATATGGCTCCAGGTTCCTTGTAGAGGAAAGTACCATCTCTTCTTCATGCTAGATAAGGCTTTTTTTGTGTAATTTTTCCCCCCAGAGGACTCTGTCCAGTGTGAGGTGATTTCCATACGTTTCCACAGTAACTGTCCCATTGAGGGATCAGAAGGTGTCCGTGGCTGTGGCATCAATTAGAGCAGCTCTGAATACTCCTAATTGCTCTGCAGTGGACAATGCTGATGGTAACTGGTGATTAGACCATATCTGACTCCCAGCATCCCCCAAGCTGAAGGTTTTTAGCACCTTGGCACACGCCAGCACGGGCGGGTGATGTCAGCAGATCCTGTTCCTCCCCATGGCCAAGCGCAGCTTCACGGGCAGACAATGAGACTTTTGCTACTCCTGCACTTCCTTGTTATTGAACAAAGTGACCTCAGTGACAGTCAGATTTATTTTAAGAGCTTACCAAGCCAGTGGGTTGAAATAAAACAGAGTTTTCACAATTCTGGCCATTGACAATTGGAACCATTAACTATTGTGGAAGAAGGATTGAGAATCCCACATGTCCCCTGAGTTTAGTGTAACTTTGGATGATTCAGTTCCCCCATCGTTGGCCTTGTTGAGATGGCACAACTAGTTTGGCATGAAATACCTTCAGATTACAACTTTCTCTTGCATAATTTACAAGGAGAAACAGATTAATGGCCTCCAAGTATGTCTTGTGCAATGTCGTTAATGGTTTTTGTACTCTTCAGCTGTTTGGTTTTCCTTGGGGTTGTATTTGTGTGACTTTTGGTCATTTTTATAATTTCTCATTTGGCACTTGGGTCAGAGCAGCAGAGGGATGTGTCACAGTCACAAAAAACTGTAGGGATCAGTGTGTTTGTAAGGAGAAGCTGTTAAGCCAATGGATATCAGGATATCTGGAGGGAGCTGAGCTGCAGAGTTTGTGCCCCACACTCCTATACAGTGAATTACTTGAAAATGGGCATTGCTGGTATGCTGAGGATGACGAGGGCGAGTAGTAAATAAAAATACATTGCACATTGCTTGGCTCTGCAGGCAAACAGTATCTATTTCAGTACTGCTAAGGAAATTCTTATACCTCGAAATAAACTGTGGCAAGCGTGCACAGAGCTTTGGGCACAGCAGAGGGTGTACAGATTAATGGGCATGAGCTGAGCAGGCCAAAACAACTCGAGTAGTTGAGAGAATTTTCTATGGGTGCATATAATTGATGTATTTGATACTTGTATACCTGATAGTGAGGTGCTCAAGAAGTTTGGGCAACGCTCTCAGGCACAGGGTGGGATTCTTGGGATGTCCTGTGCAGATCAGAGTTGGACTCTGATCTCTGTGGGTCTCTTCCAACTCAGCATATTCTGTGATTCCGTGATTTCTCCTTTCCACAGTTCAAATATTGTCTTGGAAAAAAATCATTGCAGGTTCAGGGAAAACCTAAATGACTGAGGAAAGACATGGTGTGCAGTGTTGAGTTTTAGATGTGTCTTATGTGGGAAATAAACCTGGTACTGGAGGATGTGTATGTTCACCCTGAGCTGAGTCCCGCAGGCGTTGGCTGCTTGCTCGGGGTAGGGCTGCTCTGCTTTGATTCCTGCCAGGCTGGGAGTGGGCAGCTGCCCAGCAGCACTTCTTCCAAGGGCTCTGCCTGCTGGGAGAGGCTGCTGGAGACCCGGAGTCGCCATCCCTGTGCTGCTGTCTCTGGTGGTCAGACTCTCCTTGGCACCAAGCAGAGCCCTTTACCCTCGGAGTGGCTGCAGTGGGACAGAGACTGGCATTGTGATCCCATTCCTGCTGCAGCCATTTCCTGGCTAACGTGGATTTGGGCAGCAAGCTAAATGACCATGCACTGAACAGCTTGTGCATCCTGGTAGTTTAAGGGGAAAAACCCAACATCTGCATGGTAGAGCTACTTAGCTCTGCTTCCCAGGAAAACCCACCCTCCTGCACAACTGGCCTTCAGGTGATGCTTTACCTTTCTCTCTCCTCATCCTCTCTGGGAGGTGAGGTGGGAAGAGGGGTCTGGAATAAGTCCCATTTTCCTCTCTGCTTGTTTTCAGTCTCATCACCCACAAACACAAATTCAGTTTCAGTATCGATGTTTACAATTCAGGACTGCGCCGTGAAATCTGTCCAGATTAAAATCTTAACCTCTGCCTGACATTTCTGTGTAGATCATTAGTTATCAGCATAATCTCCTTGTGGTTAATCTTACACTTCCGCCCATTTCATTACCTTTCAGTTATGGACAACCCCATTTTCCTCTTTGCTCCAAACTGTGTGTCCTTTTTGGTGTAGATTTGGTATTTTTTGTGTCCCGATTACATTTACATAACATATCTAAAATTCCATCTTCCCCAGCCCCACACAGCTGCCTGTGTCAGCTTAGCTTTCGTTCTTTCACGCCTTGTTTACTACAACATCCTTCCCTGTGGCCTTGAGGAAAGGAATCTCGTCCCTCCCTTATCTCTGCAGAAAGCAAAGGTTAGACATTTCTCCTCGTGCTTTGATCCTATCACTCCTTGTTTTCAGGACAGGGTTTGTAGGTAAAAGTAATAACTTGTTTTAGACCTTTGTTTGGAAAAATCAGATGGACCTTGGTCTTTGACACCTTTCTGTGTCCATTTGTCTCTGTTTCTCAGATACCAGCTCATAGAGTAATGGAATATCCTGAGTTAGAAGGGACCCCCAAGGATCATGAGTCCAACCCCTGTCCCTGCCCACACCCCCCAACAATCCCCCCCTGTCCCTGTTGTCCAAACCCTCCTGGAGCTCTGGCAGCCTTGGGGCCGTGACCAAACCCTGGGGAGCCTGTTCAGTGCCCGAGCACCCTGTGGGGGAAGAACCTTTCCCTGAGCTCCATCCCAACCCCTGACACAGCTCCAGCCCTTCCTTTGGCATGGAGATACATCTTCCCTGCACTTCTCTTTATGGCTTGTCCTGGTGCAGCACCTTCTCTCACTGAGCACTGAGCTGATCACTCCTTATCCTGATCAGTCCTGCTGCCCATCACTAAGAAATAAATTGCTGTGATGAGACACTTGCCCCAAGTGCTTCATGTCCTGCTGGTTCAGAGATGAGGTCTGTATTTAAAACAGAGACTTTACTTTCAATTACACTTATTTCAGGACATCTATGGCTGCCTGGAGCACTTCCCTATGACTTGGCTCTTCTGGGACCACAATGAGTGAGCAGGTTTGGCAGGAGTAGGTTAAAGTGAACAGGGATGTTTACAAGATACTGTACATTTGAGAGTAATATATAGTTAAATATTAACATGAAGCTTTCATGAGGCTCCCAGGTGGCATCAACTGTTGAATGATAACACCAAATCCTTAGGTTGTAATAAGGATTGAAATTTAACAAACCATAACAACAAGAAAACAACCTCATTACTGTGAGTAAAATTACAATCAAAGCTTTACAGGAAAACGCCCCAAATTAACGCTAAAGATTCTGGTCTTGGTCTAAATGACAAATTGTCTCTTCTGATGTACAGAATCAAGTGCAATATGAGGTGGCTGAAGTACAAACTACTTTAAAATGAACTCCTCCTTACAAACCTCTGTTCCCCAGAGGTACTTTGAGTGTTTCTGCTCCTTTTTGTAGGGAGACAGATTTTACTTAATGTCTCATTTGCAAATCAGGAAGGGGCTGAAGCTCAGAAACTTCTGGCCTTGCAGTCCTCAGGTACCTTGAGGAACAGGAGTTGGGGGGTTCCTGATCTGCTTCAATTCTGAGCCATCAAAAGCACTGACAGTTCCAAAGCCCAGAGTTAGTATCCATTTGCACGGGGATTATCCACAGGGAGAACTGTCTGGGGACCGTTTTGCCTGAAGATGTGATGTCAATTCTGGGCTTGCACAGTAAATAAAAACAAGCCAGCAAGCAGAGGTGGGTGTTATTCCTGATCCTTTAACTGCACTAAGCTCCCATGTAATTCTGAACACAAAGTACAAGGAGCAGGCTTGATCTGCTTGCCAGAGAATGGCACAACAGCTCTGTTGTAGACTCTGGGTAAAGTATTTACAACTTCTCGTCGCTATCCTGGTGTGCACTTTGTGACACTTGTCCCTCCTTTAACAGTGTTGCTGTGTTTTCAAATCAAACTCCATGTTTTGGTAGTTTGAGCTTGATGGTCAACAGCTTGAGCCTGATTTCTGCAAGTTGTTTGTACCTGCTTGGGGAATCAGCTTGATTGAAAGGTGCCAGAATAAAAACAGACCTAGTCTTGAGTTTTAATTTCTTTATTAATTCTGTTTTTTTTCAGCTTGAGATGCTTTGCTGTGTAAGTTCAGTTCACGAGGATTGCAGCCGTGGTGTAAACACCACGTGCACTGCTTAAAACACACAAAAGGAAAATGTTTCTTTGATCTTTGTTCTCTCTGGGCAATATTAGGGATACTTGAGTGGGAGACATCCAGTTCTCTGTGTAAATAGTTAGGGGTGAGAGAATGAAAACCTTCAGAGCAGGTTAGGAATTAAAACCTTCAGAGGAGAGAAGCAGAAAGGTCTAAAAAATCTGTGAAATCAAAGCCTGTCCTGAAGGTTCAGTGAAAGAAGGTGGAGGACTTCCACAGCTGAGGGTTGTAGTATAAGAAGTTCTATCCCTAAAAATAAGAGGCAATAGTTGGGCTGTCTTATTAACTCCAGGTTGTTACTTCCTAAGAAGATGAAGAACGAGTGACCAAAGGAATTGTGGATCCATCGCCTTTGGTGGGTTCCTCCAGGCTTCATCACATTGAGATGACATATATGAATATATTCTAGACATTGTATAAATAAGACTGTGTGTGTATGGATGTGTGATGTATATGTGAGCTCCTCTTAGCATGTTTTCCATATTCCTTGGCACAGTTCACATAGGAGTAAATATGTATTTATGCCCCACCAGCAGGTGTAGTGCAGATGATAATAAATTACTCCCCAGTCTAAACAGCAGAAGGTTGGCATGGAGGGGACTGTGCTTCTGGAGAGATCTGTTATCCACCCCTTTGCTCTGTAAACAACCCAACTCAACCTTTCCCCCTATCTCCATTCAACAACAGCTTCCACAGACCTCCAAGTCCTCCATTATCGTGCTTGGACAAGGTGGCACAGGACTCCAAACCCTTTTATCTTGTCTAAATTCACATTTGCTGGTCCTCACAAGTCCACACCACAGTACCAGCATCCCTGTTGGCTGTTCCTGGCTGGGAACACTGACCCTGGTTTGGAATATTTGAGACATTCTGTGTAGCTCCACTTGAGCACGTAATTTGTGAAAGGGTTGGGAGGAGAAACAATTTTTTTTCTTGTCCTTACTGATAGAGGAGATAAGAGTTGTAACGTTGTCCTGAGAAATGTCAATGGGAAGAGTTTCCTTTACGTTGCAGTAAAGTGTGTTGTTTTTGGAAGTCACTGTCCATGGGAAGGGAGGCACCTGCAGTTAATTTTATCTGTTCCTGTGTAAATACAGACCTCCTAATGTTCCCACCTCGCAGTTCAGTGGGGTCATGGCATTCTGGACTGTAATATCTTATTTTATAAATAACACTTCATTTGAGTGCTGATTGTAAAATCTTGGGTTTATTTGGCACTTGCTCCTTCCTGAGCTGGTCCTGAGAACTGCAGCCCTGTGTGTAGGTAACAACATTTGGGTCCATGCTTTTGGGAGGGTTGTTCCTTGGGTGTCTTTGGGGAAAAGGGAGAGATGAATGTTGTCAGAGCAGCTGAGCTCTGGGAATAGATGACATGGAATTCGCTTGAGCATCTTGTGATATTTCCTGAATTTTGCTTGATCTCAGCAGCCAACACCAGGCGTTGCAAGCAGAATTTTGGTAGCAGCTTGTTAACTTCTTATTTTTTGTTCTGTTCTAGTTTCTCCATTTATTTTGTAGATTCAGGAAGGGCTGGGAGAGCTGCTGTTTTTGATCACCAATGGGATCAAAAGTCCTTGTGCTCTTTCCTGACCACTGGACCTCTCCAGCCCTGTTCCTCCCTGTCCTGGTGCCCTGGGAGCAGCGTGTCCAGTTCAGCCCAAAACTGCTGCTGGGCTTTGGGGTTTGGGTTTCTGCCTCTCTGGTCTTGGTGACATGAAGAAATAATTGAAGGAATAAGCCACAGTGCAGTGAGGTTGGCAGCATGCTGGTTTTCTTGCAGCAACCCCGTGTCCACCCTCTCTGCTGTGGGTTTTAGATTTATCCCCAGCCTTCACTGGACACAATTTAATTTAGTAGCTCTTTTCAGCCTTATGATACATTAATGCACTGGGATTAAGTGTCGTCTTGACATGGTCAGGTCATATAAATGCTCATGAGAAAATAAATGATCATGGGGAAAAAAAAGAATGAAAAATGGCTTTAGGGATGAAAATTATGTTTGTAGAACCTTGCAACAGTACTTAACGACTTGGTGAATTTGAAGTCTCGACAGGAGAAGAATGAGTTAATCTCGAGGAAAAGTGATCAATTAAAAAATACTCTTTATGTACAACAGGATTTAATATACCATTTTATAAGGAGGTAAGATCCATATGGATTTCAGCACTTGCAGCAGCTCAGGAAACAAGCCCAGGCTCTGTAGTACGAAATTAACATCACATGCTTGCAACACACTCCGAGGAGTTACTGCCGGGGGCGATTAGTGCTTGCATTTCCTTTTTTTTTCCCCTTGTTGGTTTTGTTGTTGTTTGGAACCACAAGAACCCATTGCTCATTATCCACCGAGCTCATTAGCGCGACTGCACCGTTAGGAAATTAAGCTCCACTTCCCTCCGCGGCCGTAACTCGAGCAGGACCCCGTGCGTGTGTGTGTTCATGGGTCAATTTATATGTCAGATATCGCAGCCATTTACAGTAAGAGGGAAAAGGGCCGTGCAGGGCTCTGAGATCCTGTTTCTGTGGCACTCTGGCTTTGGATCCTCCGCGTGTGCACGTCAGCTAACGTTACACTAAGCCCGGCTTTGGCACCGGCCGAGACGTGTCGCGGCCAAAACAAGCCATTTTAAGCCGCGGCAAAGCCAGGTTCGCGCTGGCTCCCTCCTCCCTCCTTCTCCTGGTTATAAATACACCGTGCGAATTAAACCAAAACCCCGTGATAGGCCTCGAATTGCCTGAAATTGCATTAGGCTGGTGGGTTTTGCGCGGTGGCGGGAGGCGAGGGCTCGGCCGGGGGCTGGCAGGGTTAAGCCGTGTTTGCCTTGTGCAGATAGCGGGCGGTTGGATGCCTCCCTGTGCAGGCAGCAAATGCATTGGCTGAGGTTGAGGGCGGTTCTCCTGCCGCAGTTGTTTTCTGTCCTGGACTTTGTTGGATCTGGAGCCTCCTAATTGCCTTGTCTGTAATCAAAATACAGCTTGTGTAACTCAGGGCAGGGTTTGCTCCTTGTTGCTGCCTCGTCCCGTGGACTTGTTGTTGGATCGTGAAAAGATGAGGCTGATTCACAGCAAATGAGTCCCAAAGCCATGTGGGAGCCTCCATCCCTGGGCAGCACATGTCTTGGTGTCCATACATGTGGTTTAGAATTTGTCCTTAATGAACTGTGTTCTTCTCAGCACACCCAAACCACCATCCTTGTGAATTCCCAGTTCAGCTCACCCAGGACGTTGCTATTTAAAACCCACCCAGTGGCAGAGAATCCCAAAGGAACTGCAAAATTTAGCCTGAGTGATCTTTTTTCCCCTCTTTTTCGGACAATTCACTGTTTTGTTAGCAAAGACCTCACACAAATGTTTTTAATCTTGCTTCAGTTTTCGGACAAACTGTTTATTATCTGAACAGCTTAATGCTTAATTGACTTCCCTATTAAATATGGATCTCCTGGTTACCTGTGTTGGCTCAGGAATATGTTTATGGTATCAGTGTGTTTTGTTTCCACCTGAAGCACAGGGAAGTGGTGAAACACGGGAGCAATCCAGAGGTAGAAATTCCTTTGCGCTGACTCTGCTGCCTTCTGTCCCCCCCAGCTGGGCCTCAGCAGCATGAAGAAATGTCCGTTTGAATCCCTAATCAGAAAGGTTTGGAAAATGCATTGTTTCCTCAGCCTGGGGAGCCACGCTAGCAGTGAGTTAAATATTTATTCACCCCTGGAACAACAGCTTTGAACCTCCACTTCTCCCCCATCCAGGGCAGGTTGTTGAAGAGTCAGCCTGTTTGTCAGGTTTGGGACAGGGATTTTAAACATCCAGTTCTAAAGATCTGGTGCCGAGGTGTTGTGGTTGTGCTGTGCAGCTTTGCTCTGGTGCTGAAGGCCTTGTTCCTGCAGCAGCTTTTGTGGTTTGGTGTGGTGGCTTCTGCCCCTACCCTGCAATAGCTGTTCCCTTGTCTCTCACAGGGATTTATAAAGTTCTCTTTTGACTTTCTGTGGAATGAAGAGTTTGTTTTTCCCCATGCTGAGAGCAGGACACTGCATTGTCCAGAAGTCTCCCAGAGCATTAACCAGAGGCTGGGGGTGTGGGTGCCACGTCTGAGCCTCCTCACGTTGTACCACATCATGCCACAGCTCCCAAAAGTGCCCTCTTAGAATCACAGAATCTCCTGAGTTGGAAGGAACCCACAAGGTTCCTCATTCCAGCTCCTGCCCAGACACCCCAACAATCCCCCCCTGTCCCTGTTGTCCAAACCCTCCTGGAGCTCTGGCAGCCTTGGGGCCGTGACCAAACCCTGGGGACCCAATCTTTTTTAAAAAGAGGCAAATCTACATGGGCCAATGACAATTATTGGAGTCTGCAGACCCTGATGATGAAGGAGAAATGAGGTCCACTTGGTCAGCACAAACCTCTTCAGTGTTGTCCTGCAGTGAAAGCAGAATATAGCAGCAAAAAACCCCAAACAAAACCCTCCATCTGACCCATCTGAGCCAGAAAACCTGTAGTATTAGTTATAAAAAGCCACAGTGAAGATACTCTGGAGGGGATTTACGTGACTTCAGATGCTCCCTAACGTGCAGATTTGATAATGTCACGATGGCATCTGTTCAGGATCTTGGGTAATGGGGATTTGCACAAAATGGTGATTGACAATTTCTGGTCTTGAGTGCTTAATGGAAAAAAAGCTGTTGCCTTGAGTGCTTGCTTTCTTCGAGCTGTCTTTGAGACATCAAAAGCTCGTGGAACAGGAAAAAGAGAAACGTTAAGAATGGTTTAAAAATAGTTTAATTGTACCTTCTAAGAACCTTTAGAGTGGAGACTTGAAGCAGTTTCTGCCCTGTGAATATTTGCAGCTGAGTTCAAAATGTGTAAATAAGCACAGGGCTTTGAAGATTAGTTTCCATAACAAATTAAATAAAAAAATTGTGTGGCAGAATGTTAAGTAGGTGCCATGTGTCACCGGGTGCTTTGCATGAAGGGCTGGCTTTTCCCAATTACTTGTCTGCTCCACTGACTCCTTGGGAAACAAGAGTTGTCTTTGGAATAGTTTCAACTTTGTAGTTCTTAAGCATGAGAGACACCTAGGAAAATATCCTTCTGCAGGAACACTGGGACTCGTGCTGCAAGGTCCCACAAACCATTCCTGCCTGCATTTCCCAGTTTGCTTCCCAGCTGGATGCTGACCCCACTCCAGGCAGGCACCAGCCAGTGTAGGAGTCCTTGCAGGACATCTGTGTGTCAGGGGAGGTGTGGGAGAAACAGCCCAGGCTTTCCTCCTGTCTCATAAACTGTGATATTTTAGATTGGAATTGGTAAATTTGATAGTGTTTTGGACTAAATTCTAGAACTTTCTGTTGTCAATATTTCTAATAAACTGCTGCCATGGCATCTGTTGCTAAACTGTGCTTATCTATGGCCTGGTAGCAAATGTATAATCATTTAAAACAACCATGGATACCATTTAAAATAAACTTCTCATTTTATATTTAGTCTAATACAAGGTGTCATCTACAAGTCACTGCTATTTGGCTGCTGCATTTCAGCCAGTTTGTAGCAGGTTCACCAAATGTTGCTAGAAAAGAGCAAAAAGTTGGTCAGCATGAAAGAAAATTAATTTGAAACACACTCTTGTGTTTCTTGTTAATGGAGGGATCCACAGAGAAAACACCTGAAGTGAGTGACTGACATAGAAGCAATAAGATATTTAAGATTAAATTGTGCTTGTGATAGAATTTCAACTTTTCCATTTCATATTTCCTCAAAGAATTTATCAGGCTGGAAAAAACCTATGGTTGCTCATCTTACTACCTCATCTACTTCTACTTATTCCAAGAATGGCATTAACAGCTTTAACACACTTAATTCTGCAATCCCTTAACGTGGAATGGAGGGGGATTTTCTTCCTAACCACAGCTGGGGACTGGATCATCCAAACAGGCAGCACCTGCTGGGAATCCCTCATGCTGCTCCTTTAGCTGAATAAAACTAGAACACATTCCACAACTGGTCTGTTAACCAGAAATTAAAGAGAACACTTCACCCCAAAACTTTGGGGTGCCCAGGACCTGCCCAGATAAAGCCTCTCCTGCTTTGACACGGAGTATTGGACACAAAGCTTGGGGAATTTTGAGGCAGATGGTGTTAATTCAGGATTTATCTCTGTCTCTGAGGGTGTTCAGATGCTCCCTCAGACAGAACCCTCTGGTTTGGTGAGAACAAAGTGGTGTCTTGGTCTGGGTTTTGGCAATTCACAGCTGTGTCCCAAAGGCTGTATGTGTGTCTGTAAACCCAGGCCCATACCCCTCATCTAAAACCCTTCCTCCTGCTCTCTAAAACCAGCTGTGTCAAAGCCAGGCTCAGTGTTGGTTCTTACTCCTGGAGTGCTGGTTGCAGTTTTGTTCTGCCTTTCCTGACGTGGAGTTCTGTGGCATGTTCTGGATTAAGCAGTTGGATTTAATCGGTTCAGCCTGGATTGAACTGCTAAGACTTGAGTGTGGAGGTGCTGGGGGCAGGACTGACCTTCCCTCTGGAGCTTCCCTGGGTTTGCTCAGCTGCTCCTCACCATGTTACTCCTGGTGTTTGCTCTGAGCTGTGCTCTGGTTTCTAGTTCAAAGCCCAAACCACTCGTTAAAGGTATTGTGGGGCACTAAGTAATTAGTAATTAAAAAGTAAACCATAAAAACCTCAAGCAGTAACACTTGTGGGTGCTCTTCTTTGTGGAGTTGTTGAGAGTCACCGAGAGCTTGTGTTGGTCCAGGGCAGCAGGATTCCTCTGGGAAACTGGTGACAGGGTGATGGGCACATGGGAAGCAAATCCTGATGAAGCTGAAGGGTTGTGTAAAAGTGTTGTTGGACATGGATTATTTGCAGCATTACTGTAGGAAACTTCAGTTTCTTAAACTCAGAAACAAGAATCTTCTGGCTGAAACTGGCTGCCCCAGGCTGGGAAGCTCTTGCTCTAGAGTTTCATCACTCCTGAGTGTTGGAGATAAGGTTGGAGTCACCAAAGCTCTCCTGGAACCCTGTAGTAGCAGAGTGAGAGAAGGGAAAAACTCACTTCTCTTGTTTTTGAAGATGAGCATTAATGAGTTGTGAGGGCAAATGATAACACTCCTCAAAACTGTTATTAAAATCCGGAATTTTCACTGAAAAGTGGAGATGAGCCACCTGCACTCTCTGAAATTTGCCAAGGCGAGCAGGACCAGGCTCACAACCCACGAGCTCTCACACATCTCTGGGCTGTCCCGTGACTCTCACCTGCCTTTTCTCTCCGCAGTTTGTCCACCTGCCTGCAAGTCCCAGGGCTGCACCTCGGAGGGGCAGTGCTGTCACAGCGAGTGCCTCGGGGACTGCACGGAGCCCAACGACCCCGACAAGTGCGTGGCTTGTCGCAACTTCTACCTGGAAGGGAGGTGTGTGGACAACTGTCCCCCTGGCCACTACCGCTTCGAGGGCTGGCGCTGTGTGACCTTCAGCTTCTGCCAGGAGCTGCACAACAAGTGCAAGAACGCCCGGGAGTCGGGGTGTCACGTCATCCACAACAACGAGTGTGTTCACGAGTGCCCCTCGGGGTACATCATGAACTCCAGCAAGTGAGTACATGGTCTGCTGGGCTGGAATCCCTGCCTGGGGATTTGGGGCTCTGCTTTGCTGTCGCTTGGACACGGGGTTTGTGTTCTGTGTCGACACCATGGAAAGTTTCCGGCGTTGGAGGGTCTGTGGCAATCACCTGGTCTACTTTAATTTGATTTACAAACTAATGCCTTGCTAATTCAAGCCATTAAAAGCAGACAGCTCTACCTGCTATGTGCTAGTAGTTCATTCTTCCCGTGGCTTCCCTTGTTTCCTCTCAAGTTTGGAAAATTGGGAGATTGGGAGAGAGGACAAGGAGGAAGAGCATCCTCAGGTTGGATATTTCTGTAATGGAGTGGGAGGAGAGAGAGGGGCAGGGGAGAGGTTTTAGCAGCCCTGCTTCCCTCCCTTCTGGGGCAGCCTCAGGCCGGGGAGCTGGGCTGGAAAACACAACAAGGAGAGGTTGTGGCTGGAAAGCATGACAGGGAGAGGTCGTGGCTAATGAAAAGAGCACAGAGTCCTTTGAGTGGATCGTTCTCAGAATATCTGTCCCTCATCCCTGTAATTACTTTCATTGAGCAGGTTCAAGCTGTGCCAGACATAAATGCACAATGTAACAAACAAGTGTAGCACGAATCAAAGCAGGGAACAGGCACTCTGTCCATTCCCAGGGTTTTTTTCGACAAAGGAATTAAATAATTTATGTTGCTGAGCTGTTTATCATTGAAAACTTTATTGTTTATCCCATAATACCATTATATATTGTGATGAGTCAGATTTCCTATGAATATTGGTAGCTTTGTGCTCGCTTGTATTTGCTCCTGCCATCATAATTTCAGGGAATTCACTTTAACAGGACTTTTTATGCCATTTCCTGTTTTGTTTTTCAAAAGAGCAAACAAGCAGCCCCCAAAGTAGCAGTGCTGGTTGTGTAACAGCACCGTGCCCTCTCCTGTGCTGTTCCAGGCTGCTGCCAGTGGGACCTCA
>WEIV01023925.1:0-76313 GCA_013390005.1 Calyptomena viridis
TGGAACAGAAAACAGACACGCAGACAGTTATACTCTATATTCCTAACTTCTGCTGTTAATTTTGTTTTAGAATTGAGGTGAAAATTATGGACTACGAAGATTTCTTTCCCAGATGTCAAGTTCCAGCACAGCCAGACTGTGCTGCAGCAGGCGGCCATCCCAGGTTCCTACAGTGTGCTCTACCTTATAAATTTTCAGCACAGAGGTNNNGCACAGAGGTCACAACTGCTAACACATAGATATTGTAGAATTGCTGTGGAACTCAGACATAAAATTGTTCCCATTTTATTCCCATTCAGGGAAGTACCCAAATCTGCTATTTCTGAAGTTGCAGTAAGTTTTATAAATAACACACAAAAGCTAACCTATAGCTGGTTCTGTCATAATTTCCTTGCTGAACTGTTCACTTTCAAGTGTTTATGATTTTGGACAGGTTGGAAGAATGTCACCTTTTCCCATTTTGTCAATTATGCTCAGCATTATAAAGATTTTCCTCTGGCAGACAAACATGAAGAAACCACTCTAAGAAAGTATATTTTCCCTTACTTGGTGGTACACTGCAACAAAAGGGGAGCTAATAGGAACCATTACACTAGAACACATTATTTTTTTTTAAATTACTACTGGGTGTCTGGAAATGATATCTACATTGCTTTGCAGAGGTGACAGTTTTGCTGGAGCATGGCAGAAGTTCATCTACATATTAGTATTCAGACTTTCACTGGAATTTTTACTGAGGCAGCAACTGCTGCCATGGACTGAAATTGGAAACATTTTCCATACCAGGATCTCAAACAATTTTTTTGGTAGTAAAATCCTCCTAGCACCAAGTGGTTCCTCTGAGGAGGAATGTTTTTCCTCCTAAAAAATATTTGTGTCCGTCACTGAATTCAAAACAGAAACATAATAATGTATAAGAAGATAACAGAAGTATTTGATAAGTTACCTACCATGTTTTCTTTTTTATTCAGTAGGCTTATGAGCAGTGGGGAAAACACCATCCACGTTCAGTTTGGGAACAAACACTTCTCTTACATCAAAATTAAAGCAAGCAGAACTAACTGCTGGAATAGCTCGAGGCAAAACCTTAATCTTTTTTCCTATCGTTAGGCATGCAAATTATTCCTGAATTGCATTTCCATTACCAAGATGACAGATTTGATTACTCACACAGTATTTTGTGTGTCAAAATAATTGCTCAATGCAAAGATAACTGGCAAAATAACATGCACCGAATCCTGGTTCAGCGTTTTTATTTTCAAAAGAGTATTTGAATCACACACTCTCAGTGTTTATATTTTGACTTTGCTGAGAAAAATAGCCATGCGTGCCTTTGCCAAATAAATCTGCAAGTATCAAGTGTGCATCCAGTCTGTCTAAAAGACAAAATTTTGTCTGGAAGAGACCAAAAGCCAGAACACATTTTCAAGCAAGCCATTTCTTGATTTGCCACGAAAAAGCATAACTGTGCCAAATGAAAAGCAAGCATTGAATCAGTTTTAAGTATATCTCTGTCTGGTTTAGCCTTTTATCAGAATGAAGGAAAAAAAAAATTATTCATTTCAAAATAAGTTGATGGGCTGTTTGATTTCTACTTTGGCAGAGCTCCTACAAAAAGGAAGGTAATTTGGCCCAGTTCCCTCAAAAAGTATCTTAGTAACCAGAAGAATTGACAGCAGAGCTGGAGTCTAATCTCAGCAGCTCAAAAATATATATTAAGACTTGAGCTGATTTTTACATGCATCACTAGTGGAACAGTTATCTATTTGTTCACAGCAGACAGTCCTCAAAGACATTTTTCAGCACCTGTAATGAGCTCAGCTGCTGGGCTCCTAGTAAGGACAGAAAGACAAATGTGTGATTTCTATTTTCAGATGAAAAAATCTGCAGGGCTTTCTGAAAAGTAAAACACACGATATCAAGTGTCTGTGGTAGAACAGAAACAGCTTAGAATAACAGCAGGAGATTGTTCACTTTATTTAAAAACTACCAATGTGCACAGTATCTGAGTTTTAGCAAGCTTGGTCAGTGGCAACATCCAGGCTCATTAAAACATGGCTTTCTGCTCATGCAAATCACTTGTAATTTGATCTATTAATTAAACAGTCTATATAAATACTGTTGCTTAACTGACAGTCTGGTTTGCAGAATTTTTGAAGATACTCATAAGTATCATAATTTCTTTGTGCTGGCTAAGGCATGCAGAAAAACTGTCTAGGAAGCTTCACATCACACTTCTGAAATTTAGCACCAAAATTCTAAATTAAAGCTCAAGCAAATCCAGCACCAGAAAGCATTTAGGACTTTTGTCTTTACTGACAATTTTTTAAATATGATTTCAGACTTACCTTTACCCTTTTCATTTCCACCCTCCTGCGGTGTTGTTTGTTCTGTGTAGGAAGTACAAGTATATTTTTGAGAGGATCTTAAAGTAAAAAGAAAAACTTACACAGCATTAAAAAATGCAGCCATATTCTAAGTTCTGCTAGTTTTGAAAAAATAACATTAAAGAATAACTGATATAGGTGTATATGTAATACACAATTGTAATCCCCTAAAGCATTTTACGACCAGTGCATATCAATGCAATTTCTATGTTTTGAACAAGTCATGTAAGATTGATGTTCCTGGACTCAGTGGAAGAAAAATACTAGGTTTTTTAGAAGTATAAATTGTTAGTCTCTTATTCTTGAGCTTATTTGCAAAAGCTTTGGAAATGAGTTACATATCATTGTTAATTTGAAAGGAATTGTATCAGACATCAGATACTGCCAAATATTAATGGTATCCAGAGCTCCATCACACTAATCAGTTTATCCTTATGACGAAGTACAGAGAGAGCATATTGAGAGTGGTCTTAATTCTTTATCATCATCATTATCAACAGTAGTCTTTCCTGAACTATTTGTATTTAGTTTTCTTGATCAGAATTATCCTCTACTCATAGCAGGTGAATATGAATTATTTTTAACCTCATATGTATGAGAAAACTTGGATTGTACTTTCAACAAGATAAAAATTTCTACACTTGCTGTATTTAAGGATTTGATAAGATTCCTATTCTCTTTGGTTTCCTACCTCATCCAGATTGCATACAAGGTCATCTAGAATCTTGTCAAATCCTATGAATTGTGCTGTCTTCAAGTGTAAACACCCAATATCCTATAGCCTGTGAACAATGACTTTCTGTGGCAAACTTACCTGTCACTTGTCTGATAGAACATGGGTTTGGATGATGACCAATGGACTAACATTGTCAAGATGGAGCTAAGATAATTTTTATTCCATGAAAGAAACATCTGCAAGAGCCAGTTAATATTATGATTACCCTGATTTCTTGTTCGCACGTGTGTAGCCATGGTAACTATGAAAATAAAACTGGACATTTAGAAGGCAAATCCACATTCTGCAAGTGTGACAGACTCTTGGATTTTTCTGTCTGGATTCCCTAAATTTCCACGCTCCAGTTGTCAGGTTGTCCCTATTACCCAGGTGGTCAAACCTGTTCCTTTTTAGTGGGCCTTTTGCTACAGTAACACTTCCTTTTCCCCCAAGGACCTGGGATTAGGAGAATTCACTGTTCTTAGCAGGTGGTGGCATGTCTACATCCCATTTGAAAACTTCACCAGGTCTAAGTGTTCCAAACTCATTGCTTGCAACTGAGCTCTAGAAGGAGCACTTACAATGGCTTCCCAAAAATCAAGTGGTGCAGTTCAAGATGCTGCTTATGTACAATAAACTGTTACAGAATTTGGATTCTTGAATAACCAACTTCCCTCTTTGTGTGATAACACTTGATAGTCCAAGATGACAGCATCTCGAGTCAGGCAGAAGGAAGCTAGACTGACACTTCCAGCTTAGAAACATCCCAGTTTTGTCCGTGCCTAACCATAAAGGCCTACTGACACCCAACTTATTTTACAGAGGAAGTACAGATATGAGGAAAAGAAAGGGGGTTATAGGAGTGATTTTCTACTTAATCCTGTGGTTTTGAATAGAAACAAAGAGGATGTTCATTACTTGAAAATGTTAATAGATGTTTTTAATGTAATGCTTCAAAGATGCTATTCCTTTCTGTATACAAAAATGTGTTTCTCATTTCAGTTCCACTTGAAAGTTTATATAGATGAAAAACATGAATTCAAGTACAAAGTATATCAGGTAAGAGCCTAGGTGTGAAAATCATTACTTTAATATTAACTGTACAAATTTTGCAGTTGAATAAAATACAACTATCGTTAATGAAATATAAATTAACTTTCCTCACAAATATATACAATATGAAAGAGTTTATCACATAAAAATAATACATGGATTATTTAAACATGAATCTCCTTGCGGAAAATGATACTCCTACCTTTGTGATTTTTTAATGAAAGAGTGTATTTTTTGAAACAAAAACATCTTGAATCAGCCTCGTAAAATGTCAGTTAACAAGACCGTAAGTAAATGCAGGTTTAACACCTGTAGTTTATTTGTTCTGTTTAGAATTGCTGTTTAGGTAGCTACAGAGAGAATAAAACTCACAAAATAGTTAAATTAGACAGGCATAATGTATATATGTATTAACCATTATCTGAAAATATAACTCAAGTTACTCCATGCCACAGTACCTTTTCAGCTCCCACTAAAGAGAATGTAGCAGCTTTGCAATGAGCTTCAGCTTTACCTGAAGCCCTAGTCCTTATGAATGAGTCTTACCTCACCTAACTTTGGCTTCCTGGAAATTACTCACCCACTCCACTCTAGACAATCAGATTCCTCATTGCAATGGCCTATACACAGATAACCTGTCTAAAATGTCATTGGATATCTAGGAAATGCCCATTGGATGGGCATGTCCCACTCAGGATATGCTCCACTGGTCATAGATGGAGCCCTGTTGAACCATTTAGACAAGACATTTAATTTTCAAATGGCTAAAACCCAGTAAAATGAATCCCATGCTTGATTCTGTCAACTTTGCTCACAGTGTACCTTTGAGAAGAAATGAAAGTCCAGCATCAAAGAAGAATTTGTCATCATTTACATGTATCCTGAAGGACACGTGCAATATTAAGCAAACAACTAGTCTCTTGCAAACAAAAACTGAGTCTGAAAAATCAACATTCAGGCAAAATGAAGTGAGAACATCTTACTTGGGCAGACTTTCTTACCTTTCCTACTGTCTTCTTACTTTCAAAGTGACAATGAACACAAATTACATCATGGCTATGCAGTATCTAGTCTCATGAAACTGTTTTTAGTGTTACAGCTCAAATTAGCATTCTATACACTAACCTGGAGGTGGCGGTGCACTTTCATTTTCAGCTTCTGAAAAATTAGGAAAGAAGGCAGATATTGAGCTTCAGACAAATGCAAAAATTTTTCACACATTTGGTATAAATTTTTTTACTTTGGACATAGTTTGGTTTCATTTAATATTTTAATGCAGTTTTCAAATATTTTGTTTTCACGCATGCAACACATGACAATTTCAGAGTGACAAGATCAGAGGTCTAAAGCACACAATCTGAGAAGAGAGGTCAGGAAACTTGTTCATTATGGAGATATATAATATTCATAGAATCACAGAATCTTTTAGGTTGGAAAAGATCTTTAAGATCATTGAGTCCTACCATTAAACAATCACTGCCAAGTCCCCACTAAACTGTGTCCCCAAACACCACATCTACACTTCATTTCAATACTTCCAGGGCTGCTGACTCCACTTCCCTGGGCAGCCTGTTCCAGTGCTCAACAACCCTTTCAGTAAAGATATTTTTCCTAATATCCAATCTCAACCTTCCCTGGTGCAGTTTGAGGCCATTTCCTCTTGTGCTATCACTTATTACTTGGGAAATGAGACTGACCCCTAACTGTCTACAAGTTCCTTTCAGGTACAACTTTCAGGTAGTTGTATAGAGTGATAAGGTCTCTCCCTGATGTGCAGACCAACTACCTGCATGTATTTATAATAATTGGGCCCCAGTACATTTCAGAAGATTTTGGCAATTACAGTTTAGGACAGTTCTGGAATATCATTGAATCCAAGTTGAATTTCAAGTTTGGATTTGATTTATTTAAGTCAATTGGTCTTGAACCTATGCTTAGAGGTATAACTTAACCACATCAGTCTGGTTCTGTCAGATAATATTCTATGTTAAAGCAAAATTTCCATCAACCGAAACAATATCCAATAAGAACTTTAATAGTGAACTGTAATGGATCCATTAACTTAGGAGTATCATGTAGAGTGAATCCAGAGACCTTTATCTTATTTTTATCACACCCTTAGATTTATAGATCAATGTTCTGTGCAAGCAGAAAGTAAAAAAAATCAGTTTAGGTGCTCTGAGTAGGACCTACAGTATGTTTGAGTTTTCTTTCTTTCTGTCATGGTTTTTAATCTAAATCACTTCCCTTTCAGATGTGTGATAAAGACCAGGCTTTTTATCCTATTTAAATTTTATTCTTTTGGGATGACATGTTCTCCCATCTAAAAACTTAAGAACAAATTGACTAGCTAAAATTTATTTTTAAAACATTAAAGAAAGCTTATTTTCAAAATTTAAAAGCTTTAGGACTCTAGACTGGTTGAAAACAGCAATATTTATTGGCATTAGAGCATTGACTTACAGTTTTACTACTTACAACAAGCAAAGATTTAAAAGGTTGAAGTCTTTAACTGTAACAGTAGATGGCTCTTACTAACCTTTGTCATGTTATGGGTATTAACCTTTGGGACCCCACCTCAGGTCATATTCAGGAAATAAAGTTTCAATCTGTCACAGAGAAATGCTGCTAAGGCTATTCCTTTGCACTCAGGTCTAAATATAACTAAAACATACTTCTCATTCTTAATAAATCCATTATATATGTTTAAAAGGGAAGAATATTTTCAGTGCAAATATAATTTTAAGCTGAGTGTGTGAATTTGATATGGTTTAGGAACTTCCAGTCACAGACACAGTAGCAAATCCTTGCAGAGGTTCCAAAAAGAATCCCTTACTAGAGGGAAAGAGCTAGTATTGTATATTCTGGTCACAGCACCCATCATACAGAATGAAAGGAAGAAGTATATTAAAGACCAACACACAGAGTGTGATAATAGTAAAATATCTTTGTTTAGGTTCATAACAATTTATTTTTTTCTTGTCTAATTACTAACATACTGAGATTTGTTTTGTGGTCTAGAAAAATACGAAATTTTTTCATATGAAAATATGAAAATTGCACCATGAAATGCATGCCTTGGAACACATTCACTTTACTACTGTGACATTTTTCACTACTTCCACTGAGAATAAAATAGCATCTCTGTGGCATGAAAGTATATTTCTTGCATGGAAAAGTAATAGCAGAAAATTATTGACTGTATGATTTTCCCTGTGAAATTTTAATAGCTAGAAACAGGGAGTATTCTTATGAACACTGAATTACAAAATTCTCCCTGGCTCACCAGCAGGAGTCACAAAAAGCTCAACAAATAAAGCACTTTCCAGACTCAGAGGAAAAGTCTTTTTGAGATTTTTGAGGGACTTGTCTTGAATTTTTTTTTCATTTTGAGAGGTATTTCATAGGTTCACCAACACAGTTTTGTTGCTCAGAAATAACACATCTTTCAAGTCCTGTGTTACCCAGCAGTAGGCACAGATGTTAGTCAAAATCTACAGCACAGATCAGACCTGAAACACTATTATTATAGTTTAAACTTCATCATATACATGCAGACACAAAAGGAGATATTCAACACTTGAGCACTCTCATGGGCAACCTACTGCAGTTGACCTTGTTCCTAGCAGGGAGGTTGGACTAGACAATCTCCAAAGGTCCTTTCCAACCTCAGCTATTCTACAATTCTGTGATGGGACGATGACTGAAGCCAGACCAAGAAGTCAGTGGTTTCTTTCCTAAACCATAATTCAAGGCTGTTTGGGCTATTGCTATGAAAACTAAGGGAGGAATTGAGCTCAAGGGAAAGACCTGAAGTATAGTGTGGGAAGAAAAAAAAGAAGGGGGAAAGTTCTAGGCACTAGAGGTGGCTGAGACACAGGAGATACTTCAACATAATCTTTTGGCCATGTGCAACCCCTTTCATGGTCATGCCTGGCTTGCAGTTCCATTCCTGAGAACAGCCAGGAAAAAACCCATTAATAGCACCGAGTAGTTTCCACCTCCCCAAAGAATGATAGCCCTCTCTGGCTGACCTCTGCAACAGGCTTGTCAGCCAGGAAAGGGCTCTGCACACTCAACCAGCAGGGTATGGTTGTGCTCCTTCCCTAGGAGGCATGACCACTGGAGTCCCCAGATGCCATTCCCAAAAGCCCATTGCCTAATATGGTGCTCTGTCGAGGCATTGTCAGGGGGGCTGGTGGCAGAGAAAGTGTTGCCTCCAGCACGCAATCCTCAACCTCTTTGGAGAAGAAGTGTTGTTCACTAGGTTGTAATGAGGCCTCTTGAGCTATGGGGAAAAGAAGCTATTGAGGGTCCAGTTACCTCTGAAGTGATACCATAATGTCAACTGGACTTTTTACTGAGCAACTAAAGTTAACTTCTGCCTCGAAGTTTCTAAGACGAAAGGTCTCATCTTTGCAATTCTTTATTTGAGAAGCCAAGGACGTTGCATTGTAGTGGGTTGTGTCATGCTAAACACAGGCCTTGGATTAGTCATTGTTCGTGAAACTTGTAACACATCTGGCTATATGTAATATTCTTTCTGCAGAAAGAATGGGAATTAATTTAGCAGTCCTTTCTGCATGGCTACTGAGAAAAGATAGTACATTAAGAAGTGTAGTTAGCACATAAAGGGAAAGCACAACTGCCACTTAGATAATATCTCCAGAAATGCTTTCATGCCTCATCCATGTCATGAGATGCATTCAGGGATCCAGTTTGACATAGGATATGAGCACTTAGAGCCAAGACATTTTTATTTGTGATTTATAACTATACATGCACAGATTTGCTCTTGAAAATCAGTAGGAGATGCAACTTGACCCATTACCAACAATTTTCCATCACTGTTCCACATTTGTTATGTTTAGCTTTTCAGATGAAATGAGACTGAAAATCTCTTCCTATGTATATAGATAACTAAGCTTAAAATTTCCATGAGATTATCAATGTGCTAAAGTTATGGAAATGCTTAAGAAACATGTTAAATTGGGACTATCATTACTTAAAATTTCACTACCATTTTAGGTCTGGTTGCACTGACGTCCAACCTGCAATAAGCCACAAGAAGGTTTGGCAGGGAACTGACATATGGATGTCAGTTTGTATGTGCTGGTCAGTTTTCAAGGGCTCCGAATTCCCACTTCCACTGGCTTCTCTGACAGCACCAAGCATAGAAACTCCCTGACATCATATATATTATTTTTCACATTGGACTGTAATCAAAATGAGACATGCTGACACTTCTAAAACTGCCTCCATATCCTACCCTACTACTGTGCTGGATGCAAAGTGTGCTGGAGACTTGCAGTTCAGACCATTCAAGAACTACAGCTTATCAGCAAGCATACTGAGAGTGAGGTCTGGCTGGATAACCCTTCTCATCTTGCAACTCGGTACTTATGACCAGGTTTTTTTGGGCGGGCTTTGGAACTTTCAATGGTTTTGGAAAATGAGTAGTAGGTTAGTGTGGTGGGGGTTTTTCTTCTGTAGGTAAAGGAAATTACCTTGATCATTAAATCAGGGCTTGCAGAAAACCCAAAGATAGCATTTCACCATCATTGGGCTGGAACATTCACAGAAAGAAGAAGGAAAGTCTCCTCTACTAATTTCCCCCTGCAGTTATTTACAGATCAGTTACAACCCAGCAAAGAATAGCCAAGAGATTCAGGATCTCACCCAATCTGACCAGAGGACTTACTCTGCATTTACCTGAAAAGGAAACCAGGACTATGACTGCACCATCATGGATACAGGTATGATATTTGTCTGTGTAACAGCAGCATATTGACGAGACTTTCATATGTCAAAGAGCAGAAGGATAGTCACTTAATGCTTTTGTCACAAAGACCTGTCAACGTCAACTTGTGTCAAATTTAAGTAGGTGGATTAAGCTTGCGGAAATAGCCTCGAGGATCAGACAAATATAACTATTACATAGGCATTCCTAAAGTGCTGACTCTGCTAGTCAGACAAAAATAGACAAAATGCTCATTTGGGGAGAGAGCATGGCTCGCCCCAGCCCTTGTGTGGTTGTCATGTGTAAGGATTGTCCCTTATCCCTGACCCCTGTAGGACACAAGAATTGTTGTTGTGGCACATGGCTTTCTCCTGGGATAGATGCTCCACTGAAATGGGTGGGCAGGGAAGGACAAAGGATGTGGAAGAGTTGCTTGACAGACCTCAAGTCCAGATCATCTTCAGACAAAAGCAGTAAGGCTTTTTCCTTTCATTCCTTACATTCCCAGAAAAAAAACATGAAGAAGAGAAACGGCTCAAAATGTTTTGAGGAATTTTTGTGGGTCACTTTACCCAGATCAGTATGGAGTCACAGTGGCAGCAGTGATGTGATTAAAAGCCATAGCTTTTGGGAGACAGGAACTTGCTCGACAAATTATAGAGATTACCAGAGCCTGATGAACATTTCATTGGGAAACAATACTGTTAGCAAATCCCAGATTAAATGAGCTGGAAAACAGAGGGATTGGTTCCAAGTAATTTGTAACCATCATTTTGCAAAACCTGAGCACAGTCATGTAGGCAGGGTCTGCCCAGTGCCTCATGAGTATCTATTGTCCACTGAGAAATAATCTGATTTGTGTACAACTTCCACAGACAGTTCCTAATCTGGAAGCAAGAAATTAAAATACCAGCTGAAATCATTACCTGTTTTTATGAACGCCCATGGACATTTTCTATGTTTCTTTTAAAATATAGCTACAGAAACTGTTCTAAACAGACTTCAGTCCTAGGTCCTGAGAGCAAAAGTCATTCTTAAGCACTGAACTAAATAAGCATTGGTCATCTGGTGGCTGGCCAAAGGACTATTATTGTGACCAACAGTGTGACAGAGCTAGATTGATTAATTTATAAACTTATTTCTAGTTTCTGCTTCCTCTTGCAGTTATGGAGTAGACAGATGAGACTGCTACTCTGGTAGCAGTTTGTGGTCAAAGATGAAAACAGCACCTTTAGGTTAAATACTGTCTCTTATTGTGACAAAGTGAACAAATCAGCGTGTTCACTGAAGCTGAAATTATTTGATATTCCAACAACTAAAAGTGTATCTTTACACTGGGCAAGAAATAATATCAACAGAGTTTGCTTAAAAATTTAGTTTTGCATATGATTAAAATTCAGAACTGTTTCCAATGAATTTCAGCTTGTAGAAAAACACTCAAAAATTCCCCAAACAAACCCGAGGATAATAATTAGTCCCAACGTGTAATCTCATCAAGAGTAGTCCTGTTTCAGGAATATTCTAAATACTTTCAATTATAAAGGATTTTATAGGCCCCAAGAGTTGATCAAACCATCATACTCTAAATGCGAGATGTTCCCTGACATAAGGACTGAAATGAACTGAAATGAAAACTGAATGAACAATTGGAACAAAAGTCTGGTAATAGTGAATTCTGTGGAATGGACTAGGCACCAAAGAAATAGTTTGCAAATCCACTCGAGGGTAATTGGTTATTCCAGATTATGTCTTCTTATCCATAACTATGGAAGTGCATAAAGCAACCATTACTTGTTTAGTGTGTTTTTCTTGCAATTCCCACTTTTCTAAAATGATGCTGTTAAATCAAATCTGACCATATGTGAGCTTCCAATTCTTTTTCCTTTCTTACGAGAACTTTGTTTTCATGTAGGAATTAATCTCTAAAGGATACTGTAACCACGACCTTGTACAAAATTAATTTAATAAAATGTATGTTTATATGTCTATAGTCTTCTAAGGTTCTTCCTTTGCAGATTTGAAGTTTATGTGTACTGTAACTGGGATCTGGAAAGCTGCCAAGCATTTACAGTATTTAAAATAGATAAAGCTAAATTTGGTGGCTTTACTCTGGTTATCAAGTTCCCACGCATTCTTAAACTAATTTTTAAGCTACTCAGCCCATAAGGCACCAGCACGGAGTAATTAAATTCCATTTCTATTTCCACAGTAACTTTCTTTTCTTACTTTATATCAAAGAAAATAATACATAAAAGTTGCTTCCTGAAAAATTGTGCATGTAAAAGAAAAGTATTCATGTTGGTATCTCACATTTCACAGACTAGCAGTAGACTGCAATTTAAGTGCCAAACTTCATAACATTTTTTTTACTAAATCTTTTTCACTGAGCTTTTCACAATTGCTGTTTTATAATAAATTCCATCATTAAAAACAAACCAACCAAGCAACCAACCAAACAATTGTGGGGTTTTTTTAACTTCCAAAACTGAAATTTTGTAACATTACCTATCCTGCAAAATCTTTTAGGCAAAGTTTTGCTGGTTAACCATCTATAAGGCAAAAGAATTTTGCTGAAATGCCTTACAGTGTTTACCAGTACTGATAAGGTAATTCAGTTTGCCATCATTACTCCACCTTTATGAGAAGGCTTTGTCATCACAGCTGCACTTGTGGAGCCTGAGTCTACTTATGGCAATATTGATTTATCTTTTTATTCCACATTATGATGTTACTTTTTATTTCCATGTTTGGAAAGAAAAACATTTTGAAATATCACTGCAAAACTTGTTATAAATGAGATGTATGCAATCCTGAATGTTGCTGAAAAAATTTCTAGTAGGCACCTTCCTCATAAAATTTGCATAGTGAAAAATGTGGAAATTCCACCCAATGTCAGCTTCTTCCTACAAATGACAGACAGCCTCAAATTTTCCTGTATTATGGCACCATCTCAATTTTTACACCACCAATTTAATATAAATCTGAAATGATTCGTGACTCCTGACAGTGTATCAACACCTAGCTGCTCTCAATCACCTGAGCCATTCTTCAACGTTGCTTCACATGATGCACTACACGGTTCCGGCTCTAATTAAAGAGAGGAAGAAGAAAACTGGCTTTGTATATCTCGCCAAGGAGATGGGTGCTTATGTCTAAAGGACAGAAGCGATGCCCCTATTTTTACGTTGCAAAACCAATGTGAAAAGTATAAAGTTGTATTTTGCATATCGCATATCTTTGTTAAAAAATAGTTAAAAGTAGTTAAATAAATATTTTATTTAGTTAGATTAGAAGCAGACCAATGTAGCACTGTCTGTGAGTTAAGAATTTATGACAGGTAGTTAGGGATAAGAGTGTGTAGAGAAACCTGTATTTACTCTAAAGGCCTTTGTTTAAGAAGATGTTTGCCAGACACCCACTTGACAAGGGGTAATAAAATTTGAGCCCTATATCAACCATTGACATTGAAATGTAACTTTCTACTTAGAGATAAGGAAAGTTAAGAATGCTTTTAGAAATGTTTTCTTTTTCTCTTTTTTTATATCACAAGCTGAGGACCGCCCTCTGTGTGAAAAACTGTATAAAATGTATTACATTTTATAGTTCGGTGTGCATTCACCCTGGGATGCACCCGGCCGTATTGATCCTTTGCTTCCTGAATTTGTCCTAATAAAATAATTTGCATTTTATGGTGAGCAGTCGTTTCTCACAGAAACCAAGTTTTCAAAATTACTCCTAGCACAGCCAAGTGCAATGCTTCCTTTAAAAGACCCGAATCTCATTAATCTTGGTTATGTATTTGCTAAAATCAATGAATCTACTCATCAGAATAGTGTGATCCCATGTAAAAAACTATGGGAAAACACAGACTTTATTCCTAGTTTCCTATCCAGCTTGCAATACTTTGTTAATAATTTTTGTCTGGAAGCAAATATTTTCATTGAGCTGAAGAGATTCCCTAGGGAAAATTGAAAGCAGAAGGCACCACAATGTGATACCAGAGATAGCAGTATACTAACTTCCTTTCTGAAAGCTGCAAAACCTAATAAAGTAGACCACATTATTAGATAAAAAACATCATAAACCATGGAACTGCTGCTTGGGAATGACAGTAATTTATTCCTCAAATTTATCAATGTGTTTTAGATGACAGTTGGACTTCTAATTATAGGATAAAAGTAAGCAGTAAAGTTGAAAAGTCATTTATTTCAAGATATGAGCACTTAACCAGTAATGAACTTCCTTTGAGATTGTCCAGATAATTTCCAAACCAGCTCAGGAAACCAATTTTACCAATTTAGGAAAATATCTTCACTCTTGCTCAACCCAAATCATAACACAGTTCTTTTGCTGAGCTCTCCTGAAATATTTCACTCTGAATCAAGCAAATAATTTCCAGTATTGTTTTATGGAAATTGCTTTATGGACCTAATGCTCTGCATAACTAGAGTGAGTCCCACAATGGACTGTGTCTCCTGTCATTCAGCATTTTCAGGTTAGTCCTGAGAACCATGTGATTATGTCCAGATAGTGGGAAATCATTCCACTTAGAGAGATTGACTCTTAGGGGAAATGATGACATCAGCATAAGGCTGTGGTGGTGTGCATTCATGAACTCTAATTTATTTCAGCCAATTACAAAGAAACGTTTTACACATGCTGGTAGGCTTCCTTTTAAACAAATTTCAGACTAAAACATTTCAGCAATTTAAAATTAAATCCTGATGGTATTTCTGTTCCCTGGTTTTTGAAATGTCAACTTTTCTTTGAGGGTCGGGACAAAACTAAACATGAACATGTTGTGATTTCCCAAGGATTGAATTTATCAGCTTGTTATCAGCTCTTTGTCAGAGTAATATATGCTACAACTGGGGCTAAACATTGTCATGACCGTATCCAAATACCAAATAAGAAAAACATTTGCTTCAAGTTTATTTGACAGTGGGTGACAGATAATCTGATACTCTGTGATCTTTTCAAGAAGGAAGAGTCTTCTCAGACTTCCTTTAGATAAAAGTGCTCTCCTGTCATCTGCACTTCAGTCCTCAACCTCCTCTTGAGAGACAATGTTTTACAGAATGGGATTGTAACAGGAGCCGGGACTCAGGGCTGTCAGGCGCCTCGGTGATTAGGGATTGTTTCAAGCAGTTAATCACTAATAATCCAGTATTTATGTCACCCTGAATTTTTTACCCAACACTAATTTTCAGTCATCAGACTCTTGGAAAACAACTCTCTCAGGATGAGTGAGTCCAGTTTTCAGTTCACTAGGGGTAACTCAAATTTAAGGGCTGCAAAATTCAGTGGCTACTATTTTTATGAGAGTTGGTGTCCCAGTATGTGCAAAACAAAGCGGATTTGTAATTGAGTTTGGAGAAGAATTAAAAACCCCCAAATATAACTCACAATACAGGAAAGTATTGCATCAAAGTTGCTGTATTGCAATTAAAATTACCCTAAAACTCAGAAACTTCCTTCCTTATCGAGATTTCTAAGAACTGACTTAGAGAGTTTTTGCATATAAATATTTATTGTTGCTCAGGATCCTGGAGTTCAGCATTGTATTGAAAAATCTTCAGGAGCATTTTGCACAAATGGAAAGAAAGAACTCTTTCTGTAGGTGAAAATTTAGGAGACCTAAGGTGCCAAACCAGTGGCACTAGGCAAATCTTTGGTGGGTTGTGCAGCAATAGTTATGTATGGGAAAGTCATGTATGACCCTTTGCGGGTGTTCAACATGTGAAATTACATACAACCTCTGTGTTAATGCTGTTAACTTTTGCTATCTCATTCTGCATCAAAGAAGATAACTGAGAATTATAAGGCTTCGCTTTAAAAAAAAAATCACATAACTTTGCCTTTAGGGAATGTTTGCACACAGCAGGAGGTTTGCAGACAAACTGTAGGGGTTTGCATCAGTAAATCAGTAAGTGATATGTGTAAAAGAAAGCTCTTACAAAGCATGACAGCGAAATGCATTTAAGATGCTATTGTGAATTACAGTCACAGCTCACTGCATATGGTGTCTCTCCAGCTGAAAAAGAGCTGTTAAATAAGAGAGAAAACTTTGTTGCAAAACATGGAAATGCAAAACAAGGGCAAAGAAAAAGGGGCACAGGACAGGGGTCAGATTTCCCCTTTAAAAATAGGGCTAAGGAAAGCTTAGATGAAAGATTAGTAAGGCTGGAGGGAATGCCATGGAAAAAATGTCATCAGGCATCTGACCCTCTGTGCCTTCACTGAAGTCTGCATCTGTGGAGGAGTGGCAGCCACAGTCTCCATTGGAATTAGGCTCTTCTTTTGGGTCTAAAATAAGATTTTTGGCCTAGATACTATGTTTTTATAAAGACACAAGATACCAAATGTGCTACAATGTGTGTATGTATATCTCTATGTAGAGGAATATCACAGGATGATACCCAGAAGTTATTAGTCCATAATTTACTCCATCTATATGGCATTTCTCATGTGGTTGTTCCTAGATATCTCAAGCCACAGATATTCTCCACATAACCAGGGATAAGCACTTTCTGTCATTTTGTTAGGAACGATGTTTTAGTGGTACTGGAAATGTTTAAAGCTGTTGAAAAAGGATAGAAATGCAATGCTCTGTACATCAAGCTGTGCAAATGGTTTGAAATGTTTCATTTCAGTTCAGAAAACAGTGAAAGGCCCTAGCACATATGCACAATCAGCTCCGACTGATAAGAGGAAGTTTTTCTTCCTTCTAGAACTTGAAACTGGTGCTAGGGGCCATAATTTGTGCATTTCTTTTTCACAGAAAAGATCTTATGGCAGGAAGCTATGAAAATAAACACAAAAATACTCAAAGGTTGGAAATAACAACTATTTAACAATTATGTCTTACTTTTCTTTCTAGTCCACTGGCATCCTGGAGTAGGTGAGTATCAAAGAGTAAGGCCTGCCCCATTAACTGACCCAATAAAATTTTCATTTGAGGTCTCTTTCAGATTTAGCTGCATTTGTATTTAGCTTAATTTCATCACAATGTCAGGGCTTTGAGAGAAAAGAAAATCTGGAATAGGCTTTTGGACTGGATTGGCAGGCTGGCTGAATGAAGTATGGCTTCCCTTTGAGAAAAAAAAAGTAATTTTTTGTGCTGGTTTGTGAGTTGTTTTTGCTTAAGCAGTGCCTATCGTGTTGCATCCAGTCGATTCAATACAGGGAGCAAATATCCCTGTAATTAATGTCTGTGCACAGAGCTAAGACTTAAAAGCAGAAATCTGTAATAAAAGGGAATCTTTGTCTAAGTCCGTGGTTGATTGCAACCTACTCTTGGCACATATGACTGAAATTAGGAAGTTATTCTGAGATTGCAAAGACATGATGAGTGTATTTTAATACAATCCATCTCAGGAAGTGTAATGCTACTACTGAACAATGCTTTCTGATGCTCACTGAAACCACCATTTGATCCTACAGGGAATTAAATTAGAACAGAACTTTTTGTAATAATCACCTGATCAAAATAACTTGCTGGAGCCATCACATATAAGGACAACTGCCCTAAGAAATAGATCACATGCTATTTTCAATTACTAATAGGGCCAGAGAGAGCAAATTATGTAAGAACTATTTTGTAATCTCCAGGGAAGGGAGAGCAATGACTGTGTCGAACATATTCCATTGCTGCAAGACACAGCAGGACTCTGTTCTTGCTGCAGTGTCTGCACACTTTTGGGAACATGGAGGTGGCACATGGGATGATGGGCAGGGAGGCTGTAAACTGTTCAGCCATGTTCCCAGGTCTTGGTACTGCACATCCTGCACTACACAGAAAACACATGCAATGATCAAGTTGCAAATTATGATATTTGTGAGGGCTTTTCCTGAAAAAACAACCTTCCTCCAAGGTAGACCATGAAGCAATTTTTAAGATGGTGGATTGTATTTTTTTTTTGATTTCTGAACTTTTCTGAGACTGTGCCCTATTTGAATTTCTGCTCAGTAATTCCTCAGCATTTTTCTAGGAGGTCTAATGTCCTAAATTAATCTCTATCTAGCACTAAGAGAGAGGGGGGTGTGCAGTATCTCGGAATTGTGACATCTAACACCACCATGGCTAACTGCAGCAGAGACCACTGGTTATTTTGTAACTTTGAACTGAAAATAAACATAAAGACACATGTTCAAGCAGTAGAGAGGCTGTGTGAGGGTAGAGAGGGGGTAGAGAGGTAGTAGAGAGGGTGTGACTGGTCTTCAGAAGAGGCTGTTCTAAACAGTGTGGATGTGAGGCATCCTGCATCATGTAGCCTAGGTCTGACTGACTGCTCTGTGGAGAGGCTACTAGCAACACAGGCACAGGCAATGGGTGAAGGAAGTCAGAGAGAAAACACTCCAGTTTGTGTATGCTGCATTTTTTAGGGTCTAAGAGGACTCTGAGCAGAAATGTCTCTTCATACCTCTTGAACCCTGAGCAACTTTCTGTCCCTACAGTATCTCAGGAAGCAGTGAAGATTGACTGAAACTTTTACCAAAGCATGGTTGCTAGAATAGCTTCCTAGGACATCAAATTCTGTTGGACACTGGACTGGATTTTTACTCTAGTTCACTGTTATCTGTAAGCTGCTTCATTTTGGCTGAACACCTGCTAGTTCAGTGAGCTCTAGGAGCTAAAACCACACCTAACAAATTAGAGTAAATTCCAGAAACAGGAATTAATGGAGATTCATAAATCTACATGTGTTTTGTTGAGGACTTTGTAGAATATTAAAGAAACAATGTATTATTTAACAAAAAATATGCTTGTTGCTCATAGGTACAAATATCATTGATGTAACCGTCATTCATCTAACAGCATAAAGCTGTTGGAGGAAGTGAGAGTAAGCTTGAATAGAAAGGAAGAGGATTAATTAATATTAATTTGAACAGGTATGCAGTTTTCTGTTTCCTCTCATTTACACAAAGTAGAAATTTAATTTGCAGTTCATTTAAACACTTAGCCATGAAATAAAATATATGGACTCCTTCTTATAAAAGTAAGACAAGTAAAAACATCAGAGTCTCCCAAATAACAAAAACAAAAGGCAGAAGAACCTATTATTATTATTATTTTATTTTATCAATGCATGAAGCAGATTGTAGATTGTAGAAGGGTGCACTCTTCTTTGCTCAGAAGAATCTAGGCCTAATGTACTTTCTTATTTATTGAGGAAAAGCATCGGAGTATCAACATGCAAATAATGATGGAATGTAACTCTCTCTTCATCCTCTTATAAAACTACCCATTGCAGAAAATTCTTAAAGAGCATTTGAACAAATTAGTAAAGGATACCTCTGCAGCACTACCATTATGGTACTCAGAGAAAGGGAGACAGACACATGAATGTGTCTATGATGTGAACTAAGAGTCCAAGCTGCCTTTGTAATCAATGGACTTAGATTTTTATTCACCATAAAATAGCTGCTTATGACTCAATTAATTTTCCTCAACACAGCTGCTCAATAACATTCAGATCCTGTAGCATAGCCTTCTGTTTTCTAGCTGCTGCTTCATGGTGTTGCAGACCTTCTACATGTTCTGAGTCATACCTGCCACCCCAAGATGGGTATTCTGTGTATCCCAGGGCATTTTATAGGAGGAGGGCACCTATGTTTAGGCCAACTTCTGGCTGGTCAGCTGAGTAGCAGCAGACTGGACTCTGACTTTAATGAGCTGCAGTCCCTGACTCCACTGGGAGTGGGTACACTGAGTTCACTTGCACATACTTCCATTTGGGTATCTGATTCCTAACCCAGAGATATTCTGTGACAGCATAAAGACTGTTAACTTATTTGTAGGGTTGCAAAGTTATCAGGATTTTCTTTGATCTAGCATGGACTTCCATGTCAGAACACTCCTCTGTTCCCTAACTCTTAAAACACCAACAACTCTTCAAAGCAAAAGAATAAAAATCTCACAGTGTCATAAAATGAATGATGACAGAATGATGCAAAAACAAGTTCAAGTATTGGTTCCCTAACAGCAGTGAAAAAGAGGAACCTTTGTTTCTGTCCTGTGTTTGAAGTCTTCAGAAACAGAACTTCAGTTGTGACTGAGAGCAGAAAGAGATGGTTGGGTGGGAAGAGAAGGGGCTGTTTATCAGTCACACAGTTCCTCGAACTCAAGAGACAAAACTGCTTGCAGTGGGTATCAGAAAACTCTAATCACAACTAAAGTTCACAATCCTATCCATTTGCCTTCTCCTTTCTTTTACAGATTTTTACATTGAGTGCAAAGTCACGTTAGTGTCTGAGAACAACTTTTTTTTCTATTTCCCTCTAGAGCAACTATTACATAAGGACTTAGTGGAATCTCTGCATTTCCATGAGTAATGAGTCTAGTTTTTGTTCCTGCCCCACGGGAAATTTCCCCAGGCAATTTATTTTCAAGTTTGATTTGCTCTTCCCTTTCAGGGAACTCTGTGGATGTCTGCTGATGAAACCTGAAATATGTTCTACAACTTATTTTCCAAGGACCATTGGTATGTGGGACAGCTACTAATGTTTTGACAACTGAAGTGTCCCCAGATCTCTATGCTATTGTTTCGCTATGTGACCATCTTTTTTGGTAATTGTCTGAAACTAATATGAAAAAACTCATCCTGTTTTTCAAAGAACAGAAGAGTACTGTAGCATGGTTGTTTTTTTTTTTAGAGCTCTCTTAAAGTGATATATTTAGGAGGTATGAGGGGAAAGAACAGGCCTTTATTTATCTTCCCAACAGGTGCAGTATAGGGAGGCACAAAGGCAGCATTTGCTAATTTCAGTTTTGCTAAGTACAAAGCATGCTCTGATATGCTGAACGACCATTCCCTGCTTTCCTCCTAAACTCAACAAGCTTTTTATTTTAGTATGTTAATGTTAAATATTTTTTCCTGTGCATAGATGCACTGTTTTTTTACACAGGGTGGACAAACTTTTCAACTCAAGTAACCAGAAGAGTAAGACAGACCAATTATCCTCCTACACTAGTATTAAAAAAAGTCAATGCATTGTATAAGGAAAACAATCAATATAGTAGGTTCAATTTACGCTACAATAAAACAAAACAAAACATAAAAGCTCAAAAATAAATCACGGGGATCTTTCTTTGTCAGTGTAGGTTTTTTTTAATCAAATTAATTTGATTGAAAAAGTAGTCTGAAACTTAGCAACGATGGAGGTGGAAGGTCAAAGAATAAATCTGAGATGCTCTGGTATCTCAGAAGGAAGTGTGGGAGCAACACTGAGGAGTTAGCAACGGGAGGGCAAAGGCAGTCTAAGAACAACTCAGTTCCCAGTGTGCAACACGATCTGTGCAGGAGGACGCTGCTCCGTGGGGCTCAGGACGGGAGTGCAGCCCACCCGCCCAGATCTAATTACAACAGTTAGGCGTAAGTTTGCTTTCCATTTGTGGAGGGCTTTAAAGCTAAGCTTAAAGCTAGAGGTGATGAAGAGAAACTTTTTAAAGAATTGAGAGGGAAAATAATTTAAGGGTTTAGGGTTTTGTCCTACCCTCATCCACTGAAACTCATTTACCTGTGACTTGAATATTGTGTTTGGAAATTATATACATGGGCCTGACTTTGAGTGTGATTTGGCTCTGAGGCCGAAGGAAGTTAGAAATAATGGGAATGCATTTAACAGTCAGTGCTGTGGAGGGGCAATGATGATGGCAGAAGGTGGATGTCTGTATACTTTTCTTTTGCCTCACTATGCAGTAAAGAGAGGAACAGCTGGACTACCCAGTGTGGTGCCATATAAAATGATTATACAGGTTCAGTTTCCTGCATGGAAAGCACTAAACAATGTTATAAAATGTTCACATGCTGGGTTTCAGGAAAACTTTCCATCAGCAGTGCTATTTTTGACACAAGTAAAATCCGTATAATGAAATGGAATTCCCATTCAACTTCTTTTTCACCTCTGAAAAATTGTCTAGCCCTCAAAATAGAGTATTAAAAGAAATGTAATTAACTCTTACCCAATCTTTATGCTTAGATTGATTTCCCAGTGGAACGCTGCTCTATGTGTCTACTTGTATGATTTATATGACTAGGTGACTTATCTGACAGTGCCTATTATCTTGGTACACCAGACTGTGGTATTGTTTAAAACATTGTAAATATAATGCAAATATGATAGAAAAAAATCACACAATGAAACAAAATCCGTCATGTTTAAAAACCAATAGAAGTAAAGGCTGTTTCCACAGGCCATCTTCAGAGAGAACAGTGTTACCATATCTCCAAAGCAGTCTCAACTGGTATGTCTGTTTGCCTCCTTTCACAAATTACTTCATGATTTAGAAATTCTAACAGACAATATATATGCATGTAGTTTTCTTCACAACTTTTACGTGTATGCTGTTTATAGACTGAAGAGAGTTTACTAAAACTCTGTCTAAAATAGACATATTGACTTTTAATTTTGATTCCTTGCCAATATGTGTATGCCCCAGGCAGTATTCAAGCAGAGCTTGCAAAACCCTTACAAAATGAAGTTGGCAGACAGTTGATAAATGCTTTGGCTTCAAATTTGGAATGGTCGCTTAACTCATGGCCATGAGTTATTTCTTAGATTGGAGAGAATAAATAAGGCAAATTTACAGAGCTGCCTACTGGGGATGGACTTGCACCTGTCACTGTGGGATGATGCCCACAAATAGTTTGAAAAGGTTGCTCTTGAGAGACTTGGCACTTTTACAAAAGCATATCTAAATGCCATGGCCTGTGACAGCTTAAGAGGGCACCTAATTAATGAGCAGCTCTTATTATGAATATTGGTTAAAGGAAAGGGGGGAGAGGAAAGGTTGACTGAGTGATTGCAATAAATTACAGGAAGTAATTATATGAGGAAGGGATATTTTATTAGTCACCAGGAAAACTAAAGGCCATTGATTTTAAATGCACTAGTAAAGGTCTTTGGCATCACAGTCATATCCTAGTCATCCACTGCGATCAGTTAACCCATTGATGTAAACTTCACCTTGCAAATATGATATTTTGAACCACCTAAGACTAAACTGTCTTACAATGGCATGGCCATCTACTCCAAAGAAGCCACAGCTGACATTATATACTCAACTTTTTAGGAGTACCATAAAGGCCTTAAATCATTAGTCATGGAAGCCTGTTTCTACAGCGACAAATTCCATCAGGCTGAAGCTTTCCAGCAACCTTCTCTAAGCTGAGTGGCGTGTTTAATTTGGTGATCCTATTTGTTAAGAGCACTTTGTGAGGCTACACTCTCACCAAGTCAGGAAATTTCTCACTTTGTTAATCTAATAATCTTAAAATAGCTCAAAGAGCATTTGGCTTGAAAAAAAGCCTGTGAGGTTTCTATGGCGCTACCTCTGAAAAATTTAGCTGTGTATTTCAGAAATTGCAGTAACAAAAAAATGCAAAGCAGAGATTTTCTAAACATTCAAGTGCTAGCCAGTTTCTGATTTCTCAGCTGCTTGCTCTTGTATGTGCTGTTTTTAAGTGGCAAGACCTATGCGAATAAGGAGTATGGGATAATTCAAGTAGATTGCTTCTTTTGTATATGTCAGAAGAACACTGCTTAGGTGCTCATGTGATGTAGAAGCCTTAAGCCTCTTATTTTTCCTCTGCTTTCTATTGTAGTCTTCCAACAAGTTTACCAAAAGTTTCTCAGAGAGTCCTTCCACTGATTCTTTGCAGAATTAGTCAGTCCAAGGTTCACCTTCATTAATTAATTGCCTTCAAGCCTTCACATCTTGGAAATTACCTTGAGAACAGGCATTTGATGAACATGTGAGGTTTTGAATTTTTACTGGTAGAGGTAGTACGAGTAGAGCTAGTATGAGTAGTAACGGTGGTATTGCACTATTCTTGTGACCAAATCCTCCTGCCATTAGTGTAGCAAGTACTCATACTTACTATAAAAGTACTGTCACCAGCTCAGGTGAGTTCTTGATCAACAAAAAATCTTTAGGAAGCAATCAATCTCTTACATAATATAAACCTGTTCCTCCTCTGATCTGCTGGCTGGAAATAAACTGGGTGCAATAAGGAACAACCAGAGTACAACCCAATTGTATCACTTCTGCAAAGCCCATTACTATCTGTGAATTCTGGCCCTATCAAGAGAGAATGTTTCAATATTTTTAGATCCTGAAATTCATCAAAAATCACACTTATTCTGCTCTCAATATAATGTTGTTCAGAGCTGCTAAACTTATTTAGTAACACAAACACAGAGCTGCGTTGGTAATCACTGCATTGTAAGAACATCTTTGAAACAATCTAATTTTAAACAGAATAGGAAACATGAGCCTCCAAACTAATTTTCTTCAAAGCACATACCTTTTGAAAGTGCATAAATATTTTAGAAGTTTTGGGTTTTTTTGAGTTGGCAGCCACAGAATGCATACTGATTAAAGTGTATAATATCCAGTTAAATAACAGATCAAATAAAAAGGACACTTAATACATGTGTAAATAATTTGAATTACAAATAAGACACTCTAGAAGGGGCTTGGCTCTAGGTTTGATATAGAGGATTAGGCTCTTGTATTAATACGTGCACTTGGTGTAGCTATTTTCAGAAGGATACTCCATCTATCATTGTCCTCAAGCACTAAGGAGGGCCAGTAAGTAAAGTGATCACATTGATCTGTCAACACTACTTGCTTAAGACTCAGTCGTGAAAAAAGGTTAGTTTTCATATGTCCCAGACCAAAGAAGGTGCTGAAACTGAGTAATGTTCCTGATAGTTCCTCTGCTTTTGCCTTCCACAAAACCAGAAAATATTTCAAAAAGGCTTTTAAAATAATGAAATATTTTATTATATTATATTATTTATATTCATATAAATATATGAAATATATTTCATTATTTTAAAATAATGAAATGTTATTGATAGGTCAGTATTAAATCAAATGTAGTTATTAAACAATACACGAGCCTATCCGATTTTTCGGAATTGATGAGAAATACATGCTATTTAATGACTTCTATACTTTCCACAAGATTACCTTAAGGATTAAATTCAGTTTTGCATTTTGAAATGCATTAGGGAACCTGTGTTTATACCTTTCATTTGCCAATATTTGCAAGACATATACAGTCTGCACGTTAATAGCTTTGCAATAGATATTTGTATAGTCGATGTTAAAAAATAATCATAAAAGGTTCTTGCCAAAGCATCTACATTTAAAAGAAAAAATAAAAGAAGGGCTGTAGAAGTGATGTAAATAAAAGCTTATTTAGCTTTCAAAATGGTAGAGAAATAAATGCTAGCTTTAAAAAGTTATTAATTAATAGACCCTGAACATTTTGTACCTTTTTGTGCAGCTTGAAATGGACAATTCTGTATCTCACTAGCAGACTACATATTCAGTTTCGTTGCTATGAACTTAATAGCACCACAAAAGGAGTCAATATTACTGACTTTAACTATGCTTCTGAAACATAAAAGAATAAATTCTGTAGTGTGGCAAAATGAATCATTCCAGTTCAACCTGTATAGAAAAACTTACTACCTTCGTCACTTACACATGAGATACACAGAAATATATTTTCATCAGAACCTTGAAACTGTTTCATGAACATATTCTTTCCATTCAATAACTATTAGAAAACTGTATGAAAAACGTATCAATGTCCCAACTTTTTAAACCATAGGGAATCTTTATTCCCTCTTCTCCAGGGTCTGGGTAGCTTAGAATAGAGAAACCAAAAATTGCACCACAGAAATCCTGCAGAATTTAAAAAATGAATACAGCATTTGCCCAATCAAGTAGTTTCTCAATATTCATTCAAAGTAATTCTTTATTGTCTAAACCAGTTTGGTGCTATACCCCTGTCTGAAAGCTATTTCTTAGTTTAAAAGTATAGATGATTTCTAACGATATAATGATGTTACTCAGCTATTGTTCTTAGCTATTATTTGTGGGTGTTATATTCAAGGTGGTCTAAAAGGTGTTTTGTGCGCCTGTGTACTCATAATTCCTGTAATTAAGAAATGTTCAGGTAATGTTTGATATGCTTACCATCTTTCTTGGTGGGTTCCGGCATTTTTACAGTAATTCTTTATTCCAAGTGAGTTTCAGCCTTTCAGATGCAGTAAGTAGTAGCCCCAAGTCCAGCTGAGAGAGCATGCAGATCAGTATGACAAGCAGAGGGTAAGAAGAATTCCTCTGCTTTATATACTGCGGCTGAAATATCAATCAAAATAGCACCTCCTCTCTTTTCAATGCAAACGCTTTGAAAATTGACAGTTATGGGAAACCCTCTCACATCTGTTGTCTGCAGCCTCTGCTCCCTTGGCTTTTGGAAGGAATCTCTGCTGCATTGCATGGAGCTGATGAGAGCATCTATAACTTTCTAAATTCAGCTGCACGGCTTGCTCTCTGAGTCTCTCTCTGTAACATGCAGACACGTATACACATGCAGATGGAGGTTGAAAAAGTGATTGCCATGCTATTAAAGAACCCCTCCTGCCTGCAGAACTCATAGGAAATGCCTTTTCCCACAACACAAAAGTGACAAGTAGTTGCAGACAGTGTGCCTGCAGTGAAACCTCTTTTCCTTTAAGAGAAATTTGTATGCAAAGACAGACTGAGAAGTACTTTGTAGTATTAATGAAGAAAAAAGTACTATTGTGTTTCTGTTTGCAGCAGTAAATATCCTTCATATCTCCTTTCTGTTTACACTTACTACACTTTCTTGGGTCCTTTCCCGGTAGCCACCCTTATTTCAGCTTTGGTAGGCACTATAATGTTCCTTTCAGCACGACTACCTCATTAACTGGAGAGATCACTGCTGAGAGTTGAGATACTCTCTTTTCCACTCATCCAGGATGATGAGTGGAAGGCAAGCAACACTGCTTGCCTTTGCCAAACCAGGAAACTAGACAGAAGGAATGGAAATCCTATCTGTAGCACACGCACAGAGCCACTAAACTAAGCCACTGGGTTGCCCTCTTCTTCGACTCCCACTTAAACTATGAACATGTAGGCAATAGAAATGCAGGTCAAGTCAATCAGAGGGTACTAGGATTTACTTTCTTATGCTCTCCTAGGATTTTGAAACAAAACTGTAGTGATTAGCACAATAGATGAAGTGATCATCAAAGGTTTCATGCTGTTGAAACACATGTTCGTATCATTAGCACATATCAATAAGAACTAGGCTACTAGAAAGACTGCTCAGTGTATGAATACACACAAATGTTATGGAAAATATGTCTTACATCTTTGAATAGGAGTTGAAGATGTAATAGTGGTCATGTGCCTGCTTTTCTATAGCAAATATATGATTGTTTCCTCTGCAATCTATTTTTTCCTGGCTATTTAGCCAATTTATAAACATCTTATGAAGGATGGGTATTCCATTGCTTTTTTTTTAAGAGACCAGACAATCAGCTGACTTATTCTGCTCTACCTATCGTGGTGTTTCTATTTTCCTCCTTTCATGTGCCTATAAAATACAGAGAAAGGCAAGGCTTCTGCCAGCATGAACTTCAACAAAGAATATTAAAGCTATTTTCCTCCTTTCTTTCATATCTAGGTAAACCTGTAGTCCTCACTGAAATAATTCCTATCCTTAGAAAGCAAAGAGTCCTCCCTGAAACGACGGCTGGGGATTTTGTGTGAGGTGGCAGTAGGGAATCAGTGCACAAACAGATTTAATAACATTGTAGAGATCACTTTTTCTTGTTCCCCTTTCTTCTACTCGTCTCCAGGCACTGAACACTGTGGTGGCTGGAACCAGAGGGTGATGAAGAGCAACTGTTGATGCTCTCCAGCATGGTGTTTCCTTAGTGGCCCTTTTGTAAGATGTAAAGACAGTTTGCTTTACATTCCACCCGTCATGTGCCAAGAGGTGCTGGGAACTATGCCTCTGGAGATCCCTGTCAATACAAACAGGATTAAATATGGTCACACTCTAGTACTGATGGGTTAGAGAGGACATCCACTGCAATCTCACAGGAGAAAGGACTTGGTGGCAGGTGATTATCCTTACAGCCTAAAGGGCTTCCTTTACAGCAAGAGGAAGAAGGATATTCAGGCAGACAGATTCTAATTCATAGTCTACCTTTATGCTACTAAATAAATCAGTACTGAGGTCATTCACTTGACCAAAGGCCAAGTGAAAGTATGTGGTTCTCATCTGCACAGCAAAGCTCCTTCTCCACCCTTAAACCATGGTTACTTGTAGGTGCTTGTGTTGTGCTTAGGCATAGGTGGGAGAATGCTAGCTGGCTTAAGTCAAAATAGTACCAGGGAATGTTAACCATCCCACAGGATTATAATCACAGGACAACATTTGAACACAGGCCCTAGCCCTGCTTTATTTACAGATATAGACATAGCTAGAAAAATTGAATTGGCTCTATAACTTCTGTTGGGCAGCAAGGGACAAAGATAGGTTATGGGTAGAAAAAATCATGAAATACTATAGTTGCCTTTGTAGGGAGTTGAAAGATCTGTGCTTCTTGAAGTCTCTGTTTTGTAAGGGCCAGATGCAAGTGCCAGCAAAAGGCTCTTCAGCTGCACAAAATGAATTGTGGACCCGCAACCATATGAAAATTTGCTCATCCTTTCAGTGTTTCCTACCCTTACATTATAATTGCATAATTCATTGTATTTCATGTTACGTTCTCTTTTAATTTAACATAATATTCCTCTGTTGCAACTCTCCGGTAATGTAATTTTTAATAATATTATAGAAGGTGCCACTGGGGTAGACTGTGATATCTCAGTGTAACTTAGCACTAGCAGTGACAGGGAAAGTACTTTATTTCCTAAGAAAGTAATCCATATTTTATTTATTTCAGTCTAATTCCCAGCTGAGTCCATGCCTCAAGCACCTACATATGTTTCATACTCCAATCTAAAATAACCTAGTAACCTAGTTTATTTTTCTCCCTGCACAAATATTGTCACAACGTTGACCCCATCTTGCTTGTGCTGTAACAATTAGTACTTTCGTGCTATTGGGGCTTTCATTCTTATACTTCATTTCCACATTTGCAGAGCCCATGGTATTCATCAAACTTGCCTTATCACTGCATAGAAAAGAGGTATTGATTTTGGCTAACAATCATACAAATTGCTCTAAGTCTGCCTAAAAAAGAAGAAAAAACTGTAAAGAAAGAAATTCCTGATGCTCATCTCTAATCTTATGCTTCTTGGATCATGGGGATGTCTAAACATACTTCCAATTATATGTCCACATAACCTGTACACACTCTATTAATAAATGCATACACTCTCTGTTGATAAATGCATTTATCTGTTCATTTTATGAAGTTTAAATTTTTAACCATATTTTCCTGGAGTCCTGCTGTACTTCCCTGTATATGGCAACCACTCAGCTGATTTGATTTCAACTCATCTTGTGAAGGAGCTGAATCAGAAGAGGAAGCAGTTAGCTCCTCTGTGCTGACTCGTTAGCAAGTGAAATGGCCATGAACCATCTCTGGATTCAACTGCTAACCTACTTGCCAAACGACTGAGCCAAACCCTTCACAGAAATTTTGAGGTAGAAAGAGCTGAGCTCCACCTCGTTTCTAGCCTACATCATGTACCTCAGTAGGTAGAACTAAAGGCTGTGCCATCCCCGCTCATCCTCTCATTAAATTATCCTATTGCTAAAGCACCCCCATTTGCACAGGCTGCCTCATGTCTCTGAATGGAAACATTCCTTTTCATAACTTGATATTCTCCTTCCACACATTGGCTTGTGACCTTATATTTTATCCTTTCCATAAAGTGAATGTCTTCTGAACAAAATGTATCCTCATCAAAGTATGGCTTTTGTGTACCATCAAAAGTCCTCTTCTTCTACCACCTCAGGGGCCAAAAATGTGAAGCTCTCTAAGCCTTTCCCTTCCATGCCTACCTCAATTAATCCTCTGTGGTGTCTTTCCAAAGCATGACTATCCTATTTTAACTGTTCAGCTCCTTGAGCAGTTTCCAAACAGCAGCTAATCAAGGCATCAGATAATTAAATCATTCTCTCCCGTCTGTTTCTAATAAATTCCCCTCAGTTAAATATCCAAAGCCCTTATTTGCAGTTGCAGCTGCTAGATCCACATCAATAACTTTGTATTAGCTGCCATTTCAAGGACTGAACTCTCTCACCTACTTCAGTCTCTAAAGTAGCTGTCTGTTGGTTATAAGAGAAATATCTTCATCTTGTCACCAAGCCAAAAGATCAAGACACTCCCAGAAGACTTCAGAGACAAATCTTTAACTAAAATATTTAAATAAATATTAGTCATATGTTTTAGTTTTAGGTAGTCCTGTGAGGAGCGGAGAGTTGGACAGAGAGTGATCCTTATGGAGCCTTTCCAACTTGACATACTCTATTTAAAATTTTTCCACTAAAGTTTTCTTGATATTGAGGAAATCTGATCGATCGAAATAAGAATACAGGGCAGAAAAGATCAGCTTATATGAGAATGGGAAAGGATTCTCAGTCCACACAGAACAAAATCTGGAAACAGCACCCAAAATACTAATGTGTCTATGTGTTTATATCAAAAAATAAACAGCATCTTGGTTTTGTTTTGAATAAAGAATGCAGAGTTTTGAAGTCTTACATAACAGAAAACAATTTTTCACCAGCCTTACTATTTGGAGCTTTGGAGCCTTTAGGAAACAGTTACTTACAGAGTCCAGGAATGAAGGATGAAGGATAAAAAGCAGTAGCAGATGGATTTTCCCCTCCCACTGGAGGAACACCTAAATACACTTCTTCAGGAGGACACTGGAATGAGGTTTGACAGCGCCCAAGCCCCAGCCAAGTCCCACATCCTCTCCCCTCAGGCCTGAAAATTTTGTTGAGGAATACATTTAGTGCAGGAAGGGCTGTGTGCAGCTGTGGTGCCAACTGCAGGTTGAGCTCTGGGTGGCAGGAGCTCAAGGGAAGAGGCTGTAACCTGGTGCTGACCCTTTGCCTAACAAAGGACGTGGGGACATGTGGTGATGGCCAGGTGACCAGACACAGAGACACAGCAGAGCCAAGGACTCGCTGGAAGACCCCAGACTTCACATGCTTAGACTGTGAGCCCAAGGAATCCTTGGTTTGTGATCTCTCCTCAGAGGCACCCATCTCAAGCTGTTACTGTATTATTTTACCCTGATTATATAATTTTAAGGATCCAGATGTCTGATGAGACCTGCTACGGAAAATCTGGGGTCAAGCCAGTGAGGAAACCTTATCTGACTATTCTAGAGTGGGGTGTCTGGGGAGTCAAGCAAAGCACCTGTGGCTCACTGAATCCATCTGCTGGAAAGGACCCAGCTCAGGTGGTGTGGGTGTGACTGCCAGAGTGGCTCCTGGATGGTCAGAAAGGAAAGCTTCCTTAACACTCCAAGTCTGCAGCAGAATTGCATCATAAGGATGACATTTTGTGCTCAGATTCTGACTTTGCCACATGGTCTCCTTTAAACAGGACATTATTGATTCTAGTGAATTTATTTATTATTGTCAGTGATATTTGGTATCACTGATAATCTGCAGAGCACTTTTTTGGTTTCTACCAATAAAAATAATAAACACATTATTTCAATTTCTACCACGATGGCAGGTGGAAAACTAAAAATGTACAACCAAAAGATGCGGAACTTCTATTTTTTCAAGGGGAGAATGTTTTTGCTTAGGATGTCTGTTACTTTTTAAATCTCCATCTAATTAGTGAAGGCAGTTCTTGTCTGACATCTTTGCTGAACTTGTTAGTGTTGATGAAAGACACCTAGATTTACCTGGCCAGCTCAATTTAATTACAGCCTTGCACTGTAGACCTACTAGGAAGAAAAAAACTTTCTTATCCTGCCATGCACTCTACTTTTTATCCACGTAAATGACACATGACCTTTATTGAGAAGTGATGAGAAATACTTTCTGTATTGATGTAGTTTCCACAAATGGGGTCTTACTCTACCTAGCAAGATGAGGGAAGATTAAACTTTAAAGCCTACATTGCTTTTTTTTTCCAAGGCAGTCGGCTTGGAGACACTTCAAGGCATGTACAAGATGTCGTTGACAGATAAACACCACTTGTCAGCTTTACCTTCTGCCTTACAATGACCCAAGGGGTGACATTACTGTGTAAGCAACACATGCCCCATGGTGTCCTATAGCAGTCAGAGTGTTTCCTTTCTGGCAGTAAATTCCAGTGCACTGAGGCACTCAGCACCAAAGTCAAGAGCTAGTCCCTAGGTCAGGCCAGCAGGCAAAACGACAAGAGGAGGGAAAACAGCTTCTTTCTGTTGACTGCTTGGCTGGATCAGTCAAAAAGAGTTAAGATGAGGGCTGCTAAGAAAGGAAAAGTGAACTTTGCCACTGCTCTTCAAGACAGTGAGAGTTTATTTCATTATTTTTAGGAGGAAACATGAAAGACAATCTTGCAGCCAGGAGAGGAGAAAGACATTGTAACTCAGGTTTTTGTTCTTACTTCCACAAGCGAAACTGGGAGCAGCTCCTCATCTGAGCTATGCCTAGGTAAGCAAGACCCATGCTGGGTTTACATGCTTCATTGTATTGGAATCTGTTTGTGAGTGCCTGATGCAGGATATCAAGCAGAGGTTTCTTTGGCCTTGGTTTGACCTCTTCATTAAGCATGTGAAATTTACCTCAGTAGCTTAAAAAGATCACATGGTTTGACCCAGCAGATTATGGTGTGTCACGCTGGTATTGTGTCTCCACCACTGGCCAATGAGGCCTGGGATGAGGAAAATGTCCTTTCATCATTATAAACCAAGGGCTCTGATCTTGGGTTCTTCCTCAGAAATGCACTTTTTTGTTGTTGTTTTTTTCTGATGTGAATATAGCATTTCACCATTGAAGCTGGTGGATTCATTTTAAATTATTTTCAGTTCATTATTTTCAGTTCTTGTCTTGTTAGCAGTTTGCAAAATTTCAAAAACATGGCTGTAGAAATTCAGCCCTGAAAATTCCTGAAATCCGTAACTATCCCAGAAATAGCACAGATTTTCCCAAATTCTTTTTTCCAACTCTCTTTCTTTACTGGGTTACAATTAGTATGTTTCAGTTTCAATATGCTGCAGGTACCTCTTGTACCCAAAGATGCACACCCTCTATATTAGGGGAAATGCTTGCACAGGACCTCCAAATGAAAGTATTAGAAATACACTGATATTAAAAAACCTTATTTTGTCCCATTTACAATTTTAAATATTGTAGTCTTACAAGTTTTAATACTTCTATTAGGTAGATAAGTATTTTAAAAACTCAGAATAAATGCTATAAATCCAAGTGTCAATTAGTATTCAAAGAAAAACATCCAAATCCCACTATGAAAGGGCTGAAAACTTTGAAATTAACTCTTTGCTAGCCTGGAAATATTGTGCAAATGGCTGTCTCCATTCACATTATCACCATCTAAAGCTACCCTCACATTATAATGATCCTATGGATGTATTTAACAGAAATACATTCAATTCCCAGATATCTAAATTGTCCTAAGCAGCTTCCTTAACTGGGACATACCTGAGTTTCCTCTTGGTAAATCGGGGTTGATAGCTACAGCTACCTTCATACCTTCTTTTCTTCCTTAGAGAATCTATGGAGTGTGCATTGGTACTGGTTTGAACAGTGGAACCTTAATAGTAGTTGCCATTATGATACATTATTACTATTTACAATGCCTAAAAGATACCACTGGATATGAACAGATGGAACAAAAGGTGCCAAATACTATGGCTGGTATTATATTTAATCTATTAAATATAGATTGTTCTTAGCATAACTGCAGTATAAATATAACAGTATAATACACTAGGCTAATTGGTTTGGCCTAATTGGTTGGTATTGATGGTAGTTTCCTGATACATGTAATCCAGTGCTGCAGCAGACTGCTGCTGTCAGGATGGGCCTGTTCTCCCCTCCCTTCTCTCTTCCTCTTTCCTCAGCAAGGAGGCCTTGTTTCTTTCCTTGTGCTGGACCTATGGAGGATGAGTCAGTTCAGCTTACTGCTCTGAGTGGATCCTACCCTTTCGAAGGAGAGGTACTTTATTTCTGCTGGCTGAACTGGCTGAAGCAATACCCTCTATCAGTCCTGTGATTGCTAGACATGAGGCAAAGGGAAAACACGGCAGGGGAGTGGGACTGTCTCTCTTAGCTGCAACCTACACACACATAGTGTTAGGTTTAACAGGAAATTAGACCCTCATTGTGTCCGAGGTCCACAATTTATAAACATCCACTTCCCATTCTGGAAGATATTTGAGATACGTGTGAATTACTGCATATTAATCTCTTAATTATCAAAACATCTTTTGTGTGGAGAGATTTTCTTTAATTTATACAAATCTTTTTTTCCTTTGTACTGGATGAAAAAGGTCAACTTCCAGACTTCAGTGAACCACTGGGGGGTCCCATTGATTTACTGAGGAGAGTGAACATGGCTCACAGGGGACATGAGTGAAAACACAGGACCATTCACTAGGAGCACAAAGCAAACTTGTAATAATTAGCTGTGGATCTCTGTCTTGACGGAGGCCTTCATCTTCTTACTAAGAAATGAGGTTTATTCAGTCCTCCTCATTTGCTCTATGAGCCTGACTGGCCCTCATAACTTTGTGGTTCCCCTTGAACTTGACAGATGCTAACGATTTACCTTCTTCCTTTGTACATTATGTAATGAAAGGAATGACACACTCCTTTTCTACACTAACAAATGTCAACTTTTGTGTAACATGCTTAATATGGCTGAATGACACAAATGTGGTGGCAACACCCCGGCTTCATTTATAAACACCTACTGGATTTAACATGATCCAGTTGCTTTCTGGATCTTGGAAACCTAGAAGAGAAATCCCAAGGGGACTTTTGCCCTGGGCTGCACTTATGACATTCAGAACAGACACTTGTTTTGGCTTTTGAGGTGAGATTCCTTGTGCTTAAGTTTTAGTGAGTGCAGTGCCAGCTTCTGCTTCTGAACTCAACTTTCTCAGCCATGCAGTCAGTGGAGTTCTAGTCAAAGGTCTCAGTTCAGTTACTTAAACATGATCACATGCAGCCCTCCAGTATCCATCATGGCCTCCCGTCATCCCTGCAGAGCATATGGCTCATCAGCAAGTCTGGTGTCAAATCTGTCTCTTTCATATGAATAAGCAACTGCAGGCACCTCTGATGTCACCAGACACCCATCTTTAGGGAGCTAAAATAAGCCCTTATCAAATGGGGTTTACAGGGCAACGCAGAAGTGAATTTTAAGATAAGGTATCTCATATTTTGGAATTCAGTGGTGATACCCCCTCTACAATGTCAGTATGTCAGTGCTCCAGTGTAGATTTCCAGAGGGCCTTTCTCAATGCATCTTTCATGGGCATTAATGATTATGAGAGATTTTTAGGCTCGTAACTGCAACAATATATTGGATGCCCAAAAGTAAGCCCTCTCATGTGCTCTTCCCCTCTCCCACGGGCTCCTCTCAGCTGCCTCATGTGTGCCAAAACCCAGGGCTTGTGCAGCTTCTCCCTGAGTGGCCGCAGCAGATCAGCACACTTTGGTATTTCACCCTTGCAGTGGCTGTGCACCCACAGAATTATATGTGAGCCAAAGTCTTTCATCTGTGCACATGTGAGCCACACAGCTCCCTCTCTTCTCCACCTCCACCTCCTGGACATGCTATTGTCAGTGCAGTGCATCTCAGTGTACAGACATTACAGTCTGAGTTCTAACTATTCCTTTCTCAATGGTACAAGGATGTTTTGGGTTATTTTTTTTAATTTAATTTGTATGGTTTATTTAAAAAAGAAAAGAAAAAATGTTGGTATTGCAGACACTCTTCTATGGGAAAAATTCTTCCAAAAATAAATCCTTCCTGCTCAAGTTAGAGCCTGAGGCTTAGGGTATTAGCAGTTGGGAACCATAACAATACAAACACATGAGAAGCCCAAACAGGGCTGAGCAGCTTTTGTGCACTGTGCCATCACTGTTTTCTTATTACTAGTTCAATAACACTTGTGGGGTTGCCTCCAAAGGATTTTTTCCCTAGATATGAACTGCGTAAGTAGGAAGACTGTGTGCTATCTACTGGCACTGTAACAAGCATGACAAACTTTTTTTTTTTGAGTGCTACATTTAATAAAAACATTCTGTGGCTTGAAATGTATCAGCAGTAAACTGATAATTTCTATGGCTGAAAATGCTTTTTTGTATGAAGTTCTCAAGCAAGCAGTGGCAGTCCATCCCTTGCCCTTCCCAGAAGGAACCAGCTATGGCTGCAGACTGTCAGTTGCAATGTTTCTTACTTGCGAGTCACCCAGCAAATCATTCCTACAGGCATTTTGACCGATTCAGCTGAACAGTGCTCAAGACTCCCTCCACTACTGCCTTCTCACAAGTATGGGGTAGTGGTTTGAGCAGTTATTGTCATCTCAGCTAGTTTCTTCTCACCCTCCCTTGGCTTCAGCACTGATTTCAGCTAAGGATGCTAACTTGCACACTGAAGTAGACCAGGAGCACTCTCAGGTTCTATTTCATGTTCTCAGGCTGTTGGGTATTTGGGACTACCTGTAAATGGCCTCTTCTTAAACCCTGATAGTAGTTTGACCAGCAGCCACCTAGATAATGTGTCCAGGGACTTCAAGTGTATTCCATGGGAGGCTGTTAAGTCTCTACTTCATATTCCTCTTCAGTCCTATCTCCTGCCTCAAATCTCTCACCCTCTCTTGTTTCCTTTGTTAGTGCTCTGCAAATTATTGTCTGTCATATGCTTTTGCCAAGGATCAAGATGCAGAGAACTATAAAAATAGAGGGAAAAAACCAAACTATCAGATTTCCGCAATGTCAAAAGGATCAGCCAGTAGCTTGTGTGTAGCACTATCGTTTTTCCTTGACATTAAACATTATGAACAGGGATAAATGTCACATTAGTGAATGTCACATCATTTTCTGAATATGCTTCTGTCTGGTTTAAAAATAATAAAAAAATACAGAGCTTAAAGGTGACTACCAAACCCCATATTCAAATTTTAATCTAGATTTCAGAAGCTCTAAATTGCCAAAGGGAGTTGCATTCTATACAGCACTGACAAAGTTCATCACAGTAGTCTAAATATGGGCTTAAGAACCCAAGTTCTGGTTCCTAGTTTTTAAAATCCTAGTTTTATTTTACTGAAAATGAGCAAATATGCCAATGGAGTTTATACTGCTTAATAATGAATATGCAGAGCAGAATTTCTAATCTCATTCTCTATCGTCACCCTGAACTACCCAGTCTCTGCTGTAGTGTTCGTAACTAAAAAACTGAGGAAAATGAGTGAAAATCTCCATTTCCTTTCACTAGTGATAATGAAAACCATTTAGCTGGAAGAAGTTGGCCTCTGGCTTCCTCATCACTTAAAGCTGCCAAGCCCACCAACGGAGGAGACATGGCAACCTCAGGAACTAAGCAACCTATACAATGGATCAGAAAGTTAAAATCCTACCTATCTTCTCCTTCTTGCCATGCAAGTCTGTGGAACACCACACAGGTCAATTTTATCCTAATTTGGGAGTTGTATATATCTCAGGATGACAGACTTTGTCCTGATAGTTGATGTCTGTAAGATGACTACTAGCACACATATTCTTAATTCAGAGGGAGCTAGTCTTTTCAGGACAATAAGAATTTCAGGATGATTTTAAACAAGAAGATGGAAAACATATTAACTAAAACTAAAATGTAATTCTGTTTTTGCAAGACATCTCAGAAAAAGAGAAAAAAAATGTCATGATGTTGTGATAGGCAGGATGAAAGAGAGGCAGCAAAGAAAGTTAAGTCCGGATTATGGCACCTTCAGGCTTTGGGTGAGTGAGAACATGGAATGCAATTTGGCATGATGAAAAAAGGAGAAAGCAGTGAAAAGATTCAAAGTGACCTAAAGTACCAAAGGGTGGAGGAATTTTATTGATAATTTAAGCCTTTCTTGAGTTACAAAATGAGGTTAAAGCATAAAGAGATATTTAGTCTGAAGATTATATGAATAACTGAAATAGCTCTTGTGTAAGCCACAATAACACCAATCAATGTTTGATTAGCCATACTCATTCATACAATTATGGTGTAAGAACAAACATATTTGCACAGAGGTGTGCTTCTCCTCAGGTACTTATCCTACTGAACCTAGCAGTGTTCCTTGATGCAGGTGCTGGTGGGAATCTATGAAGAGGCCCTCTGGGACTTCAAAGACAATTTAAAATCTATCATACACCAAAGAAACTGTTCTACCCTCCAGGTAAGGATGCAATTTCCTAGCACTTGCAGAAAGAAGGGAGAGGCAGGGCAGCTCTTGATTCTTGCACAGGAAGAAGTTTTGTCAAGACAAATTCAGCTGTCCCTGAAGGTGCCCATTTCTCAGGAGTCTAAAAAGTTTCAAAAAGAGCTAAAAAAGTAAGTGTATATCAGCCATCTTGTTTCCAGGTGTTGAGGAATATCCAGCTGCCCACAGTTATCCAGACATTGACTTAAACACGATTTTAATGCTCTGTCTTTTGAATCTCATACTTGCGAACACTGCAACTAAATGGCATGATGCAAGGTTCTTGTACTTTTATAAAGCTGGTTTCTAATCCTGTCCTAGACACTAAATTAACCTTCCTGCCCTTAGCATTTTGCATGGAAAAACTGACTAACTTGCTGAGGAAAGGTCTACTGTAAGTAATACTAGTCCTTAATTTTGTCACTATTTAGTAAATGGTGCTATCAGGAGCCAGCAAGCTCACACCAAGTACTATTTAGTCAGCAACTGAGAGCATATGAAAGAGCAAAGTGTGCTTGCTAGAGATGACTGGGGGATGTGCTCTCTCTCTCCTCCCTGATAACAACTTAATATTTAAATTTGTAGGAATCCCTATCTGGGATGCCCTTTGGACACTTGCATGTGTATCTCAGACTACTTTTATTGAGTTGCTTAGCAGGTTGTGCATACCATTTGATAAAAGCTTATAATGCTAAGAACTGACCAATAATTTTCAAAAACCTCGTAGTTTTCTAATATTTTCTCTACAGCAAAGATTACAGGATTGTCTTTAGATTTTCATGGGCCTAATTCCCTGTATGCTGTTCTGTTATTGCTGGAATCTATCACAGTTGCTTTTTATACTTTCCCTTCTGTTTTTATTAAAGTAAAAAATCTCCTTCTTAGAATCTGCTACTTTGTATGTGCAGCCCACCACTTTAATGCTGTTCATTCGTCTCACTTTCCCAGTCTACCTACGTTTCCATTTTAAAACATTATATGCAATGAAGCTTCTGGAAGAAGGCACTAGAGGACATATTTTTAAGTCAGTGGGGCTGTTCAAACTTGTTAATTCTGTTACCAGCAGACCTGCATGTCTTCAAGCACATTCTCCAGTGAGCACTATGTAGCAGATAAGACTGCCCATTCAACTGGTGAAGGTGATAGTGGCAAACCCAGATGAACAGGTTTCAACCCACTAACTTCCCTTCTGGGGGATATAGCTCCTTTCTTGAGATCTGCCACTGAGATATATTTTGGCTCAACCTTTCTAGACACCTCCTCTTCACTGACATTGCTTTCCTCACTGGAGGTGTCGTGGAGGTTGCATTGCACTGGCAGTATCCCTTGGCACAGTGTCAGTCTGACTCATCTTCCATTACATTACAGGGTCTGAAAACAGCTGCAGCTGTCAGAGGTTTGCATTTACTTTGAAGCATTCTGATAAAACTGTGCTTATTAATTTATTCTGATAAATACAGCTCCATGGTATCAGAAGAAAAGTACAAAAAATGAAGTCTCTTGCAATACATTATGGTCATGATTCCTCAGACTTGCTTGACTTTGAACAATTGCATAGTAATCCATAATCACAACCAAAAGCTAATACCCTGTTGCATGGTGAAAAGAAAAACAACTAAGACAGAAAATAGAACTGCAAAATATAATATAGCATAATGTAACACAGAGTGTAATGCAGACATCTTTACAACTTAATACTTTGCTATTACTTGAATTTATTTTTCTGTGCAATGGGAGTGTTTCATAACTATAATATTTTTCCTTGAGTTTATAATTTTTTCTTAAGAGGACAGTGACAGGCAATGCTTCTTAGTTCAGCATAATTCCTCGAAGCGTTAACATCTCCATTTTATGTATGGTGAGTACAATTTTTCATATGAATCAAATTTACAGATATGCACATGCAAACTCTGCAAAGTGCTGACTCTCTCCATTTATTAAAAAGAGTCCCATGCACAATATCACCAGCTAGTGAATATGTAAGCATGAGAATAACTTGACTTGCAAGAATAGGTCCACTAACATAAATACAAGAAAGTGGACTATAATGATGAGTGCACTGTAGGTCCTGCCATGTAAACCTACCCATTTACAGGATACCTACCTGTATTTAAACTGGATAGTGGTAGCAGATTTAGCTGTGGCAAGGAGGAAATACAGTACAGGCTGCAAAACCCATACAAGAAGTTGGATAGATATTTGGAGGGGTTTAGCAGGCTGTACAGATCTCCATGTTATTGTGAACTATACTATAATCAGCCCTTGAAATAGTTTTCTTAAAACTCCAGCCATGACTGAATGGATTTAATCTCTGAATATCTGATGGTTCAGCTCTAATCTACTGGTTTTGCACTGTCCTGAGAAGAGTCATGAAACTGTTTCCACCATCCCAGCTAGGAACTGAAAAAAGGATAGATGTACTGTCAGTTAGAACACAAATTAGGCCTACTTAAGAGACAACTTCTTAAACTTGAGTTTTTGTAAGTGTACTCTTTAAAATTAACTGGATTTATTATGTACAATTATTTATGCAATTTCAAATTAAGATAATTATGGTGTATCAAACATCTGTCTGCAAAAAGAACTATCTTTTACAAAATCGTTATTACAGCAATATAAACTTTTTTGGAGGATACAAAGATTCTTCTTTAATTTCAGTGATTTTATGCATTTTTTTTGCCAAGGAGAATTCTGTCATTCAAGCCCTGGGTTCCTTTTCTAATGCTTGATGGTAATACACTTCTTTTATAAACTATTCTCTTCAAAACCCAACAGTGTCTTAAGACACCCTCTGTAGTGGGGGAGGCAAAAGCATTTAGCATTTTTTGTTAAAAGAGGCAGAAGTCTGAGAGAACTGAGTACAGCTTTATGCCAATGACCCGGATCAGCAGAAGAAAGGTGAAACTGGCTGGGGTCAAGAAGTAAGAATGTATGGAAAACTGTCCTAGTAGTGTGAAAGGGGATGTGGCACAAGAGATAAAAGTCCAATTTACTTATGTTGCAATATTCTACTTTTGTTTAATTTTACTAATATTTCACTTTGTCCAGAATTAAGTTGGAGGCTCAGACCAATGGTGTTTTCGCCTAGTGTGTTATGTGCAGGCAGCCAGTTGACATTTATGCTGTTTTGGAGTAATATATCACAAGGAGAACAAGCAGTTGCTGTTCCTGATGATGTCAAGGTGATGGCATGATGGAAGTTTTCATGCTATCCCTGGAATTGCAAGGCAGGAGACACCCACTGTCTGGGCAGCCCCAGGCAAGGGCCACTTTGCATAGTGGTCACTGTGCTCTTGGAAATCAGAGAAGATATATCTAAAGTCAGATAAAACAGGAGTGGATTCCAACTTTTGCAACAGCCCTTGGTTTTCCTGCATGCTGTTTTAAAGGTCTTTTTATTTTGTATTTATCTCTCCACTGAGGGCTATGGCCAGAGCTCTGAGGGAAGGGCAGCTGTTTCTCTGTTAGAAACTATAACCACATATTGTGCCAAAACCACAGGATTTCTATTTCATGAGAGGTTTTGTGGTAACTCCAGCCAAGAGGCTTTGACAAGACTTGAATAATCACCGCATCATTGGCACTTATCTAAACTATAACTTGGCACTTCTCTAACTGTCTAATTCAGAGTATCTGCACAGAGAAATGAGAAGCCTTTTCCACACCACAGGGGCACTTGTGTCCAGGGATTCAGAGAGCAGCCTTCAATAGGGCCACCTTGGAGCTGGGGAGGAAGAGATAGGCAGTGTCTGGCTCTGTCCCTCACCTCTATCTGCCATGCAGAGTGGCTAAGCTAGCATGAGAAAGCAGATTAGTAACAGATTACTTCCCCTCTTCTCTGTAACTCCTGGAAGCAAGCGTGATGCAAGAAGGATCCTCCTGCTCAGAGGTTTGCCTGCAACTCAGATTGCCAGCTCACTCCTGTCCCAGCCCAGCTTATCTCCCAGCTGTTCCTCAGAGCTGTGCCCAGAAGTTACTGTCTAGTCCAGTTACATCCAAAAAGGAGAAAGGGAGAGAAAAAAAGGAAACTCTAACATTGTACAGGAGGAGAGCACAGCACTGATGCAACAGGGTAACAGCAACAAGAAATTTAGAATTCATCAATTCTTAATTCCAACAAGGGTGCAATAATGAAAAGAAGGAAGCCTAGGCTATTGCTGAAGAGGTGGTAGCATACAATTATTCTAGCAACACTGACACTCCTGCACATGTTCAGAAGAAAACCTAAGCTTCTGCAAATGTCAGAAGCTGGAAAAGAGACAAAGTGAAAGAACAGAAGTGTTGTAATACTTAAAAAGACTAGAGAGAGAACTAGGTAACTCTAGATCTGGCAGTCTGTCTTCAGTTCCAGGTAGAATATTAGCAAAATCTGAGAGGAGCATCTATTTTTACTTGGATAGAGCAGACAAGCCCATTGGCTTAAAGTCAAGTGGGATTTGTGAATGAGGCAATGCCAAAGAAATCTGATAGCCATTTTTAATATGGTATCTGAGTGGGTGGGTTTTTATAAAAAAGATGTATACCATATGGAAACAGTTTAAATAATGCATGGATAAGAATTCAATAATGTAATGAGCAAGCACTTACATACATGCTGTGTCCTTACAGAAAGTCCTTGTAATTTTTTAAAGGCTATCTTTTTACCTAGGTATTTTCTACATAACAAGGCAAAATGGGTTTTGATCAACATAATTCAGAAAATAAACATGGGATAGACATAGTAAAAGAGAGCAGACTCTCCTGCTTGAAATTTCTAGCTCTGTCTTTTTTTCCTCTCTCTTCCTTCCTTCCATCCTTCTCTTTCACTTTGTCTTTCTTTTTTTTCTCTTTTCTCTTTCTATTTCTCCCTTTCTTTCTCTCTCCTCTATTTACCCTCTCTCATACATGGCTATGTATGCCTCTCATACATAAACACGTCTTCATACTTACTGGTTTGTTTGAGATGCTGACCACAATCTGCTGAGATGAGCTACATTGAAGGAGCACACCTAGAAGAACTTAGAAGAAAGAGAAACTCAGTAGTCGGTGTCTCAAGTGCTTAATTTACTAACAACTTATACCCTTGTGTTACTATGTTCACACCAAACTTTTTATTGTGATAAACCCATGGCATTACTGAAGTGACTCAAAATATCTGAACAGACCATCTCCACTCCAACTGTGTATGGAATGGGCTTTGTGGAAAGCATTTCTTGGTAAAATAGTGCATTATGTGTGTGCCCCTACACGTGCCCGGACAGAGTTACAGCAAGTATGGTTTCCTTTCCCTCGTGCACAGTTTTTGAATTCAAAATGAGAAACAGACATGGTTCTTCTTGTGTAGGATCAAAAGAAATTCTTTCTTTCTATAAGCCAATAAAGCAATGGACTGGCATGTTAATGTCTCCTCTTTTTCTTATGTTGGAAGATATTGAAACTACTTTGATTTTTTTTCTTGCAGTTCTAGCGGAGAACATATTAGAAACTACATGCCAGGAAAATTCAATTGAAAAGGAATGTTCTGGTCTCAGCTGCTGCCATACCTCAACCATGGGCTGGCTAATTTCCCTTCTCCAGTCTCCTCAAAGTGTTATCTATTTGCTGTGGGACAGCTTCATGCCTCATGCAAAGCAAGGCAGAAGGACACTGGGAGGTTGCCATTCTCTCTGCTGTGCTCTGCTTTGCTCTCTCCCTCCTAGCAATGCCAGGCAATTGCACGTGCATTTGACCAAGATCCAATAAATTTTATTAAGAGTCCCTGAACAACTGAGCTTCTCATGTATCTACAGTTTCTCTGACACAACCTATTTGCTCTAATAATTTTGCACAGGTAGATCCACAGAACTTTATATATTTCTCTAGGATTTCTGGGTACCTGTAATGGCTAAAGGAATGGAACGACAGGAGAATATTTCAGGAGAATAGCAATGCATGTACTTATGTCTCCATTAGCATGCACAGCAGATACAGACAGAAAGGTTATGGAAATTCTAGAAAACCCCTTGAAATGTCATGATTACTTTTGAGCTTGTACATAGAAATGTAATACATAGAGACTGCCTGGTTAGGCTGCTTATCAATTTCTTTGCCCTTTATGATCTAAGAAAAAAAGCAACAACAACAAAACCCTCAAAAAACAGAAACCAGAAGATAAAGTTCTAAAATTGTCAATATCTGGCACAAAGAATTTAATCCCTGCTAGCACTGCAAAATTTATACAGTCACTTCTGTGGTCACTGCACAGAGCTGCAGAAAGCTCTGAGAATGATTCCTCTTGGAAGCATGCTCACCTAGGCTGCTTCAAGCACCAGTTTTGCTTCCTTGAGGAAAATCCTTTGCAAAATCAGTTTTAATGACTCTCCCTGGGAATATGTTTACTAGAGCAACTGTTTGCAGGATAGTTCTCTCTGCGTTGTGTTTAATGCAGAACCACAGTGTGAGTAGCTGTCACAGCTGTAACATATGCAACAGGACATGAAGGAAAGTTCATGCTCTCTGCTCTGGTGTGAACATAAACTGCCTTCTTTGCTTAGGTTTCTAAGAGGACTTGTGTCTTGGTCAAAACTGAGAGCTAGATGCTGAGGTCGACACTGTGTAATTCTCCACGGGTGGAGATTTTGTTGCAGAAATTGGGAGTGAAGCCAAAGCAATAGGAAGCTGGTAAAAAATGTTTTTCCCACTTCTAGAAAATCTTGCAAAACACTTGAATAAGAATGCACTGTAAACCACACAGGTATGCTGCATTTCCTCTCTCTGCCAAGGCCCACTTAATAATTCCTGAGCAGCAGAATCGTTCATTCACAACACAGTGTCACTTCCAGAGATCAATGATGGAAATTAAATTCTCAAAATCAAGTGGAGTCAGGTTGCTTTCTTAGCTTCAGCCTAGTGGTGCCTTTCCAAATGACTGAGTCTTCATCCACAGCTGATTCCCAGCTGGCCTAGGCAGACTTAATAGAGCCTCCTCTCACATGTATTGCACAGCTAAGTAGAGCAGGGCCTTGGCATATTTTGAGGACAGAAGCAATGTCACCCAAATATTCTTTCCTCCAGCCTATGATCTGATAAGTTAGTCTCAAAGGTAACACTCAGGACCTATTGTTCATACAGTTATGCCCTTACAGCCAGCCCAGATAAAATCCTTATCTATATGTACATATGTTGCATGTATATTACACACATGTATAAATGTTGTTTTGATGTAAAGAGAAGCACCACTAAGTTTCTAATAGTCTCCTCAGAATTTTATTTCAATTTCCCTTGGCTGGATTTAATACAATTTTAATTAAATAAGCTACGCTAGTAATTTATTTAATTATTTTCAGGAGTTTTACACTGTTTCTCTGTATCTAAAGGTTTCAATGGTTGTTGACAGCTCCTATCCTGCAATTATTACTTAATATTACTTATTACTGCTGTAAATTATTTGCAGTAGGAAATGTTATAACATAAAATATGGCCAGAAGAATTCTTAAAAGACTGTTTCATGCAGCCCCTATTCTAAGGCAAAATCACCTACCATAGTATGACTCCTTTTTTTTTTCTAACCTGACCACAAACTCCTTCAGGGGTGAAGGACGTGTACCCTCCCTACAGATATACTGTATTTGCCATCACAATCCCAAAATTTTTCCTAACAACTGAATTGAATCTTACTTGTTAACACACCTGGTACCATAGCAGCATATGCTTAATTTTAAGAGGTGGAAGTAATGTTTTCAGGAAAAACTTAAAGAGGAACTATGAAAGAAAGTAATGCACCATTTATCTCAGCATTTTTGAAATTACTTTTATGTAATTTTTCTAGAGAAAAGGCCTGAAAATTTCATGAAGATTACTTTTTCTGAAGTTTATGTTACCACTGGCAACATTTAATGATGAGGTCACAACACTCTGAATAAATCATGTCACACAAGGAAACTAAATTTTTTTATTTATTTAGGAAACATAATCTGTTTTATTCCTGCAGGATTTTCAACAGTTATTGTTATTACAGATGATACCTTGATACTCCTAATAACACCAAATGTTATTTTGAGCATCCATTCACATAATACTTTTGCAAGGAAGAGCTATGCCAGATTACCAGTGGGATGTGATTTGATATGAGTAACTTATCAAGAACTGACATCAGTGTTTCTATTTTCATTGCTGAAAAATTTCTATACAAAGCTATAAAACATTCATGTCTAGCAAGAGGAAAGAGATGAGGTATACCTTACACACAGATATGTGGTGCAGTTACTGGAAGAGTGAAAAGCTGATATGTTAGCACTGGTAGCACACTGAACATGGAGTTGTCCTGGACCAGTGGCATGCAAAAACTTTCTCTAGGTCCATCCAACGTCAAATATGAACCCACACCACTGAAGACTGGTAGACAGTCAGACTAGAAGCTCTTGGAAGGACTGCAGAGAGAGAACATTAGCAAGTGTTGGATGATAAGAACATGGGACTGGAAAGGGCCAAAGTGTGGGAGATGACCAGAGAGAAGGGAAAAGGATGAAGGGAAAGGTATTAAGAATAATGTTAACAGTACACTGAGCTGAGCACACGTTAGCCTAAGGTTCCTTACAGAAATGCCATATACATGGACACAGTCAGAACAGTGCCACAATGGCCTTAAAAGCGGAATATTTCATGTACATAGATATTTGTGTCCTCAAACCTCTGAAATAAAGCTTTAGCAAAATTAAGGAGCATTGGTTCCATGTTATTTGTCCTACATACTGGAAACACAATAAAACCAAGGTCCCTGAACAATAGCTTCTAATGGAGTTCTCAACTCCCTAAAAGCAGTTGTCAATTAGCTGTCATCTCAAATCTTCTCCTAAAAAGGAAAACAGAGCAAGTGTACTGTCCATTTCAGTAAACCCATATTTTAAAGCTAAAGCTTAAATTGCATACCAAGAGCATGAAAGGAATATTAATAGCTCTGCTGTGATCTAATTTATGCTCTTTATTTGCAGTAACAACTCATTTTGATGATCAAATGGTCATTAACCTTTAAAAAATGAAGCTTTAACCAAAAGGATTTAAAGGGGTTTAGTGTTGAATTTTACAGACCTTGCCAAAGTGTAATCTGAAGTCTTACATTTTTGTTCCCATCTTCAGCATGCCAAAGCTTGAATTATAAAGCTAGCACTCATTATCTTGGCTGTCGGTCAAGATCAACTGAAGTTACATGCAGGGCAAAGTGTTGAAGGTGACATTGCTTCTACCTGGCTCAGAGAAAAAAATCCCTGCAGCAACCTGTGAAGGACCTAAGCTCCTAAGTTTGTGACAGACTCTGATTCCAGTTTTTCCACATCTAAATGTTTTCTTTAATATCCAGTGTAAGAAAGCGTCAGACGACACTGGATGTAAATCCATCACTGACCTGGGACATACAGTGCTGAGCTCTTTGATCATATGCTTGACAACTGGCAGGAGCCTGCATTGTTTCTCTGTTACCTAGTGAGTATATTTGCAAGGTATTAAGAGCAGGACATGTGTGGGTTGTCAAGGAAAGAGAGAAAAAGAGGGAAAAACAAATAACAATAAATATTCTCATACAAAAAAGTGCTTCATGACAACATTAAGCTGAAGAGACCAATTTTTAATATTCCTCACTCTTGTGGAGTAAAAGGAAGATGGGTCTGGATACAAACTTCACAGTGTGCTCATCCCTAAATGGAGCAGACAAACTACATTGCCTTTTGGAATTTGAAATGTTGATTTTGTGACTCCTAGGCCAAACTAGTCACAACAAGATAATTAATTAACTGGGAGATCAGATCACGATCAAAGCAGTATCTGAAGCCTTTGCGTGCCACTTTATGAAACGCTCTGATGAAACACTTGTAACTCCCTTGGGACTGGGAAAGAACTTCAACCCTCCTGCAATGCTGCAGCTACCAAATAGCACCAAAGAACAGGTGCCTCTGAGAGCCAGGCTATCCTCACCCACCATCAATCACTGCCAGCCTTTCTTGCACCTTTCCCCAAGATCTTGGTGTGGTCCATTGCTGGAAACTAGTAACTGAAGTGGCCCAGGGGCACCATTGATTTCTGCAATACCTGTCATTAGAGTTGATTGCAACGTGAAAAGGCAGGCACAGCTGCTGACACGGAAAAAAGAAAAAAAAAAGCCTGTACTCCTGCATTCTAACGTGCAGTGACAGTCTCCACCAGGCTGCCCCGGGAGCCCTGACAGTGCTTGTGGGAATCTCAGTGTCCTTCCCTTGCACTCCTGCAGCCACTGCTCAGCAGCTCGGGGTGGGGATGACTTTACTTTCACAGGTGGATACATGAAGTACAGGAGCAAAACACCTCAGGTGTTTTTTCACAAAACATGCCCTGGACAAATATTTTGGTGCCTACTTTTTAACTTTTTTAAGTTAAAGATTAAGTGAAGACTTTTTTAACTGGAGCAAACTCACACTTCTATTTTAACTTTCAGTGTTTGAACAAAAGTCATGAGGAGGCATTTTGGGATTCAGCTCACCTTGTCTCCAATACAGCGTGTTTCAGCACTGTTCAGACTTCTAAACCTCACAGACATTTTCTCACCTCTGGCAAATTGGGATAAGGTGAGACATGTCCCCACAAAGGTGGATGACTGGATTACCTTGGGGCAACGGAGGGCCTAGGGAAACAGGAAATAAAACTGAATTTCCCAATGGGACATTAAATCACTGCAAAGAATCTAACAATTTACCTATGTTTTTATCAGGAAATAAATATAAATACACAAATTTTATTTTATCCAAAAGATACTAGGAGTGTGTATGTTATATATGTGTGTGGTTCCCTTACATGTACTCACTAAGAAGAGCCCTTCTATCCCACATTTGAACAGAATTATTTCCAACCAATTCAAAGCAGCACTTTCTTCTACTTCTAGGCAAATATCTGATTATACATTGTATTGTTTCAAACTAGCCTACAAAGCATTTATTCACCTATTATAAATATTAGCAAATGTACAGCTAGAAATAAAGTTCTGCTGCTTTACTCCTTTTGTATTATAATGCAAAGCCCTCAAAACAATCCAGACAGTAACAGCTCTGAGTAGTACTAGAAGTTGTAGTAACTGTAAGTAAATTTCTGTGTCTCTACAGACACGCCTCTCACTACTCTGAAATCAAAAAATGATCCTGTCCAACACTCATAGATCATACAAAAATTTAAAAATAGACTCATTTACAAAGGGCAACATGATATGAAAAGTATTTTCATGAGATACAGTTAATCTATTTGATGAACTACTTACATGAAAAATTGAACAGCAACAAACCTATATCATATTGAAGGGGTAGAAGGAGTTCAACTAGCTTGTGTCTTTCTCTCTTGATGTTTCAATCTATACAGAAAATCTAAATATTTACTATATTAGTGCCCAAATAATCACACATAAATTTTTATGTACATGCATACCTACTGCATTATGCAAAATAAATGATGCAAATATATAAAAACTTTAAACACTAGACATTGAGTGATTGAGTTATGCACATATATATCCCCCAACTCTTTGGAAAGCCACATGAAATAAGTGTCATGTCTGGTTGTGTAATCACATAAATTGCATATTTCTTGAGCTTCTGACCAGCTGGACTGGATTTAGCCACTGGGTCTCCTCTGTAAAAGCCTGTGCCTAGAAGCACTTACATGAGTGCTACTCCATACAAAATTAAGACTTACAGATCAAAATCCCTGTAGGACTGAAGCTTAATCTACCTTTCCAGGAAGTACTGCAGCATTCCAGGCCTCTGAATATCTTTGAACAGCTGTGTTGAAAAATCAACTATGACAAAGTAGTACGAAGGCATATGTTCATGGCCAGTCCCAGTGCAGGCAGTTCATGGCCTTGGCAGACTGAGACTCTGAAATGAGGGCTTCTCTGCTTCCAAATGGTTCTGGCCCAAGTCTCAGGATGATGAGTTATTTCTCACCCATATCCCACATCTGTACCTGTTTCCAGGCCTAAAAAACATAAGAAAGGGAGACTTTTGTCACTGGAAAGTAATACATTCAACTTCCTTGTGAGATATATATATATATATAGTGCTTCTTCTTTCCAGTCTCAGACAATCATACAAATTCTCATTAATAGTTAATTTCTCATTAATATAAGAGCTTAAGGTAATTGTAAGGACTTTTAAAGGTGTCAATTTTTTAAGTGAACTAGTTGTTATTTTTTTTTGCAATTAAAATGAATGGATAACTTTATGTGGCAACACCTTTCATACCTAATGCTGGAGTGTCAGGTTCCATGGATATTTGACTCTGGTCCAGTAAAGGGTGGCAAAAGTCTTAATTTCAGCAAAGAGGAAGATTAATGTGAGTACCCTTGAACACCTGCTGCTGAAGCCATTACTGGTTGGGACACTCTTCTGCCGACACTGAAGTGGATGTGAACTGTCCTCTTGCCCTTTGCAGAAAGAGAATCGAGATCTTACTGAACAAGATTAATAGGAGCAAGCCTGCCATTGATTATGTGCTGCTGTCCTCACCATCTCAGAGGGCAGGCCAAGGGGTGAATTACAGCTACCTGGGGACACCAAAATATGAGAAGAAACCAAACCAACAGATACACACCGGAAATTGAAGTAGGTTATATCTGAGAGAAATCAATACAGAAAGCAGAAAGACTTACGTTTCCATAACATAACAAGTCTTCCATGTTACTTGCAGCCTGCAACAACCCAAATCCTGCTGAGCTGTTTCATTAAAATATCTCTTTGCTTAGTTCAGATAAAGAAGTCCTGTCACTTACACCACTGACATTATACTAATTTAATGCTTATTCCAGAGTAAATGTGGATTTGGCAGAAACCCAGAGGAATAAGAACTCACATGAGGAGAGGAAAATACTAGTTTAACAACAGTGGTTTAAATTCAAAGTTCAGTACATAGTAAGAAAACTTTCCTCTGTAAAGAGCTATGTAAGAGGTGAGGGTTTTTGCACAGAGGTCAGACAGATAATTGTTTCCCATACACCAAACAATACTCTGAAGAACTGATTAGATACTATTTTCAAGTAATTCCGTTTGAGATTGTGTTTCATTACACTTCCCAGGACATGGTAGTGTCATTTGCACCCCAGCTGCCTTTGTGTCCATGAGCAGCAAGGACAAGCTACTCCACAAGGGAAAGGGAGCAGGATGTTTAGTCTAGGAAGGCAGACCAAGCAGAGAAACCAGGTCAACTCAGTCAAGTTTTGATTGAGTTTATTGCCAGACAAGTCCATAGTGATGAACAAGGTCTGAGGTAACATCACAGAGACAGTCGATGGGTAGGATCAACAACACACATGGCCAGACAGCACATGGATGCACCACAGCCCAGGCAGGAGCCAAATCAGATTAAATGCAGCTGTCAAGCAAAGTGAGAGAGCCCCTGCTGAGGCTTCTTTCAGCTTCTTCTCAAACAGCTCTTTCTTCACAACATTTTCAAGGCCAGACAGCTGTTTATCAAACCTGATTCTGAGCCCAGGCAGCCAAACCCCTGGCAGACAGGAACATGCACTCAGGGCCTTGAAGCTCTTTAGTCAACCCAGAACTTTCCATTTCTAGTGTGCTTTTCACAGGACACAGCATAAAGTCCCAGTGACACCAAGTGAAAACTGCAGTTCTCTTAGTAAGAGGCTTTCACCTTCCAAGGTCTTTTGAGATGTTTAAGCCTGATTTTCATCTGGTTTGAATACTGTGGACTGTTAAACCAGTGTAATGGACAATTAGGTTCTCTGGATTTTGTCCCAGCATGACAAAATGCTGTCTAAATCCTTTGCCTTAGTCTATGAAGACTGAGAGGCTCTGCAGACCTCAGAGGTCCAAAGTAAACCAGCTGCCTAAAATCAATCAAGAGGAAGCCAAGAGCAGTAGGAGCTGGGTAAAAAAGAGCCTGCCCAAGTGACTGTACAGACTTCCTGTGGCCAGAGACTATCTTGCAGCTGCATTGCTTTTCCTTCTTCCCTGTTTGCAAGTCAATAACCATTGCAGTGCATGGGTTTACCTCCAATATGAAGCATGTTAAGGCTTGTACAGAAGATGGAGTTTCCCTCACTATTCTGCATCTCTTCAAACATGCTGTTTTTCCAACAAGCTCTGCCAGCCTTTGGTTCCTTTTATGTAAGAGTGTTAGCATCAACATTTCCGGATGCAGTCTGAAAGCCTAAAAGCAAAAAAGTTGAAAACTAGAAGGCAAACCAAATTATTCAAATATTATTATTTTAAGCTGATCTCATTATTTTTAAGCCATCTCCTGTGCTTTCTGGATTTCAGCAGACTAGGTTAGTGAAATCCATAAAGAATTGTGTCTTCTAGTTGTGGTTGAATACTGCTCTAATGAGGCAGAAAATTCAAACCAGATCCCCAGACTACTACATACTCCTAGTACTCTAAATAGATTTGCTGAGTTTTCATTTCCTCTGAAAGAAAATATTATATGGCTTCACAAGCACTCTGCTTGGAGACAGTACTGTAATGATTAGCTACATTCCACTTCAAACTGTCATTAATATTCCCCATATGTAATTAAAGCCTCTAATTCTACACAGAGATATCATGACAAACAACCAGCTGTCTGTCTTTTTATTTCATTGTGGTTCTTGAACTCTTGGCTCAGGTTATGTGTTTCTGGAATGTCAAATAAGGAATTTACTTTTCCATCCATCAGTTTACACTCCGTGTGCAGTTTGATGGCATCTTGCTAATACAGCCTGGTTGCACTGTAATTCACCTTATAATCCATTGTATCAACACTGACTGTTCAATGTGCAACTTCCTAACAAGGTGGCTGGTGCCTCTTAGGCGCTATATTGACTTGGGAGAGTGGTATTTTAAAATGTATGCCCAGTATAAAAGCTGCCTGTGCAGGGTTCTCAACAACCATAGTCAGATGAACTTCCTTCACTGGAAAAAAGCAAAAGAAAAACTCTGCTCAGGCAAACAGGTGTCCATAGGACACGAGGAAACAACCTCAAGTTGCTCCAGGAAATGTTTACAATGGGTATCAGGAAATATTTCTTCACTGAAAGGGTTATCAAGCATTGGAACAGGCTGCCATGGGAACTGGTTGAGTCAGCATCTCTGGAGGCATTCAAAGAATGTGTAGATGTGGTCTTAGGGACATGGTTTAGTGGTGGACTTGGCAGTGCTGGGTTAAGGGTTAGACATGATGATCTTAGAGGTCTTTTCCAACCTAAAAAATTCTATGATTCTACGATCCCACGTTTAAAATCTGATGTGTGCTGTTGTGTAATATGAAAAGCTTTTCTGCCTCCAGGTGTGTTGTGTCAGTGGAGGACTGCTCACTTCACTTTCAGACACTTTCAGTGCATGGACTGGATTCTGTTAATTATTTCAGTCGTTTCTTTTGATGCCCCAGAAACAGCAGGAAACTGGGTCAGCACGTGGTGGGCCTGACTGCTGGCTGCAGGACAGGCTCCAGATGCTGGCATTCTCCTCATGTGCCACTGAGTCCATGCACATCTGACTGTACCTGATGTGTGCTCTGCTCTACCTGCAGATATAATGGGGATAATGGTACTTTTCCAGAGCCCTTTGAAATCTACCAGGGAAGGCCGAGGTGATATAATAAAAGACAGGATAAGGCAGCCATATTATAAGATAATGCTGTGTTTTTGATGATGCACATTTGTAAACCAAGGATGAGTTCACAGGAACTGCTCCCAGGTTTTGGTCCAAATTATGCCACATGAAATTCACAGCATGTCAGCAGGTAAGACAGGTAGAAGTTGGGTGAAATAAGATGTGAAAGAAGGGTAGATTTCTGCAGAGGTCCTTACACAGGTGGAGAGTAACTGCCTGTGAAGTGCTACTTGCAAAAGGCCAGATGGTAACTCACAGGGAGATTTTTAGTTTGACCTAAAAAAATCCAAGAAAACAAAGCATTTTAGCAAACGCCCTCTGCTGTCACTATCAGCAAAGGATTTCTCTACGTAGTGCATTGACTATGCAGTTTTCCAGATCTCTTACAATATATGGGAGCCCTTAATCACATTGTTTAATGGAATATTACAGAAAATATTTCAGTCTGAAATGCGGACTGAAAGCAGACCATTGTCAAAAAAATATTTAAAATACAAATTTTGTTTTATGATTCCAGACTTTCTCCAGTTTCTCAAGCAAATCAGTTCATGAAGACAGATGTTGGCAAATGCAATGTTGTTGCCCTCAGCTCAGGTATGGATCTGCTCCTGAGGTTTAGAGACAATCTGGGCTTTTGCCTTGACCTTCTCCATAAAAGAAAGTTTGGAAACTAGTAAACTAGGAAAACTGCCAATGTCAATGAAATAGAACTAGAAAATAGCTTGAGCACCCATATTGAGCTCCAGTGTCACCCTGATACACCAGTGAGTGTTTGCAGTTAGTCATCTGTTAGTCAATTAACTATGTTTAGATGTTGAGAAGAAAGAAAAAAAGAAGAATATATAATTTTGTTTACATTTGGAACTCAGAATGCTTTTTAGGAAACAATCCATGGGGCAATTTCTTGGAAAAAAAAAGCTCACCACTGTAGTATTTTCCATCCTTTTTATACTCGCTAAGCAATGCACTAATGGTAAACCCACACATGCAGATCTATGAGAGGATAGAAAATCTCAGCATGTAAATAATGGGAATTGGTAACCCAATGTTCTCCATGAGAGACCATTCATCTGCATTTGGGATAGTAGGGCAGTCTGACCCATCTGCTACCAGAATATACATCTGGTAGGTGTCAGACAAGGTGAAGGCAGATACTTGATGTGTGCTCAAAGAGCTACCAAAGAAAAAAGTTTCACTGGGGTCAAATTCAAATCAAGCTAAATCAAATAAAATAATTTTTCAGCTGGAAGCTAAGAATCTCTCCTTTTTGCCTACTGAATAGGACATACATTTGTAAGTATTGCATAGGCCGGGCAAGATGGGATAGATAACACACGGTACAAAGGTGCTCTAGTTCTGCCTCCTTCATGGAGTCTGTAAGGCTGTTGATGTAATTCCTGCTCGCGTGCTGAGGGAAAAAATAAAAACCCAAAGGGACATTGTGAGAACAAGTGACCCGAAGGCCGGCAAGTGTCACAGACCCCCTGTTAAAAGCTGTCCGCTGGTGCCATCTTGTGGGACCAGAGCCACCACCCACCACCAAAGAGGCAAAGCTGCCTCCACCAAGGTGCAACTCACCTGACACCATCCCGAACGGTAGCACAGGCTTGGAGCACAGCCCTGAGGCTACAGCTGATATTCCTCCAGTTCTTTACAACTGCCCATTGAGGTGATGACTGCCTCATCCTTGGAAACATTCATTATCAGGCTGGATAGGACTCTAAACAACCTGATCTAGTTGGAGATGTCCCTGCTCATTGCAGGGTGGTTGGATGAGATAGCTTTTAAAGGTCCTTTCAACACAAACCATTCTGTGAGTCTATATAGAAGTCATGATTTCATACCTGAGGTCACTTGAGCAAACAAGAGCTGTGTTCTGGGGAGAGGGACCAGCCCAGCACTTGTCTGGGCCTCTCTGATCATCTGCCATGTCTGAATAGCAATCAGACTTCAAAGTTGGTGCAAGGGATGAGCAAGGAGACTGACCACATGCCTAGCTACAGCCATACAAGATGATATTTCTCATCCCTTCAGAGGCTTTTGAAAGGCTCATAAGTGCCTGAAGCACAATATTACAGAATCATAGAATTATTTAGGTTGGAAGAGACCTCTGAGATCATCAAGTCCAACTATTATCCCAGCACTGCCAAGCCCACCACTAAGCCACATCCCTAAGTGCCATATCTACATGTCTTTTGAATGCCTCCAGAGAAGGTGACTTAAATCCTTCCCTGGGTAGCCTGTTCCGGTGTTTGACAACCCTTCCAGTGAAGAAATATTTCCTAATATCCAATCTAAGCCTCCCATAGTGCAACTTGATGTGATTTCCTCTTGTCCTACCACTTGCTACCTGACAGAAGAGACCAATCCCCACCTCACTACAACCTCCTTTCAGGTAATTTTAGAGGTCGATAAGGTCTCCCTGAGCCTCCTTTTCTCCAGGCTAAACGCCCCCAGCTCCCTCAGCCATCCTTCATAAGATTTGTGCTGCAGATCTGTCACCAGCTTCATCGCCCTTCTCTGGACTCACTCCAGCACCTCAATGTCTTTCTCATAGTGAGTAGTTGCAAACAGGACTTCAGTGTGGGGCGTCTTGCTCAGACTGGGATATTGTTTAAAGTGGGGTACTGAGTGTGGGAGATGGAAGGAGCTTCCTTCCCTACCCATACACCCTGCCCCAGCTTCTTGCAAGGTGAGATGCAGCCTCTGTGTCAGAGGTGAGTTTGGAAATATAGGCAGATGGGTGGACAGACTGATTTTGGGTCCGATTTGGTTACTGGGGGTCATAAGAAAAGAGATGAGAGAGACAAATGAGAAGTTAGCAATGGTAGTAATGGGCCAGTTATCAAGAGTTACATAGATGGGATAAAACTGTTCTCTTGGGAGCTGTCTCTCATATTTTCCTTGGGTGCTTGGCACCATCACACCTTGTGCACAAGCCTGTGCAGATGGGAGGGATAAGAGATGCTACACAAAGGCTGAAGGTGGGAGAACAGGAATGGAGAATGAGGTGCACAAACAACTCCATTGGGAATAAAAATGCCTTACAAGCACCCACCTCATTTCCATTTAGATCTCCACACATAGCCTTGAATTCTGTAAGTGGAGTTACATGACAGGATCCTGGAAATACTGAGACTAGGAGTCAAATTTCCTACATTCAGTTTTGTGTCTTGTGATACAGCTACAACTCCACAATGACTTTATTGCAGTACTGTACATCTTAAAAATGGACAGTCTCAGGTTAAAGATATTGAGAAACAGTGAGTCCAGCACATCCCCTGGTGTCTTGTTTCAGTGGGTAATCACTTGCATAGTTAAAACAGCTCCACTTTATTTCAGACCTCAGTAAGCTTAAGTCTGCACTTGAGATATTTGGCAACCCTGTGCTTCTGCTTATGGTTTAACCTGCCTCTGCTATCTTAGAGTGTTGCTAAGAGAAAAGAATCTTCTATGGATGTAAGCTCAGCATCAGTGCATTGCACAGTTAAATATCCTTCTTTATTGTCACAGAACTACAGTAGCAACTTCTAAAATCTCATATTTGATTGGGGAGGCAGAAGGTGGGGGTCCATGTACTTTTTGGCAAAGAAATCACTTTCTGACATTGTCAGTCCTCATGGTTAATTCCTGTGGCTGATTTCTGTCTCTTTCTGTCCATAGATACTATGATTGCCTCATTTTTCCTTTGTCTGAATTTCCTTCAGTTCTTCTTCCCCTTGTGCTCTTCTCTTCCAGCTCTCTACTGTTCTCCCAGCTGCAACTATAACATCTCTGGTTATCAGTTTTATAGGAGGCAAATACTAATGTTTATACCTAAGTTAAAAAGATGACAAAGAATCTGAACAAGTATTTATTTCCTCAACAAGTAGATGAAACTGAGGAAAATTAATCTACTTACTGAGTAGGTAAGCATTTTACACCAAGCAGGCTCTTACTCCAGAGTATGTTACCAGTGTCCAGTGGGTGACAGATGTGGAGTAACTAAACTGTGCACTTTCTTGGTAAATTTATGTACATTATGACAGTTGAAGGGTTGTATTTACATATGTGCTCACATAGTGAAGGATCCCAACCAAAAGATCTCAGTCCTTTGCAAGAGTTAAACTCCCACTGCGTTCAGTGCTACAGCAGGATTCAGACTCAGTTCTATAAGACCAAATGCATTCTTGTGTCTGTTTTGTAGCAATGCTTATATTTTACAGGACACTACACTCGAAATATTAACAATGCAGTTACGACCTTCTTATTTTGGCAAATGTTTACTGACTTAAAATCTCTTTTTAGAGCTATTTAACATGCTTCATATTTCTAAGAGTAGACATCTTTCATCTTACCAAAGTACTACCTCTAAATCTTGAATTTTGCTTAAGCAGAGTGTGTTGCATTGTGTCTACTACATAGACTACATATCCCTGAACATGTAAGCAAGTGTCAGAGCAAGGGACAACTATCAAAGTCAATGAATTTCAACAAACGTATCATACTTTTTCATACTTTTTAATACTTTTTCATACTTTTTTATACTTTTATACTTCTCTACAGAAATTAATTTTGTCTTTATTAATATCCAGGCCTGCACTCACTTGAAGCAAAATGCAGAACTTGGAGTTGAATGCAGTTGAATGGAAATATCATTCACAACTGAAAAATGTTATGATGATACATGTTTATCAGGAAACAGAAGTGTGAGAAAATGTAGATTTATAGGTATTCTCCTGGCCTAAGTAGCTACTATTCTTTTTTTACCTAAATTTAGTTCTCCTTTCCCATGAAGAGACTGTAAAATCACTGAGCCTTTCAGCTACATTCTCATGTAAAAAAAGCACTGGAGAAGTGAAATTGCATTTATATGTATAAAGCTATACCTACTAAAATAAATGACAAAGTTACGTTTGTTAGCTGAGTACAGAACTGCTGGATAAAAGTGGAGCTTCTCATATTAGTGGGGAAAGAACTGTAAACAACTTCATGAAAAGCACAATCCTTTACTAACTCTCTCATGGTCCCAATGAATCCACTGCCAACAGTGAAATGTGCACCTGGCAATCCTAATACCATGTCAGGATCTGTGCTAAGATGTGTTAATTTAAGTGATTAGGGATTAACAACTTGGTCAACAGGTGCACCCTCATGTGGACTCTATCGTTCAGCCAGGCATTCACTCAGAAAATGTCTTTTAATGAAGAGCACTGATGAAAAAAGCAGACAGTAACTTCATGCAATTGGCAAATATCTTCCCTTTCTAGTTTAGGGAGTGCAGCAACTATGGTACAACATCATCTAAATTATATTTGGAGATATGCATAAAACTTCCAATAAATTATGTCAGAATGGGATCTTTGGTGTCCACTAACAGAAAAAAAAGTCTTGATCCTAATCTTGGAGATACCATCTTGAAACCACAGTAATTCCTTTGATTAACATCATGGAGAAAGAATAGAATGTGTCCTAGAGCTGCTGATTTTCAACAGTCAATGACTGTATATCAGTAACTTCAAAATGAACAAAACTAGGCCAATATAATTTTTTAAATCCTCCTCTTCATGTGTTTGTATGATATCTTAAAGGAAAAGCTGTGTACAGAGAAGAGTTTCTGTGTGGAAAGTATTGCTGGATAACAAAGATCTGTTTATGTGAAAGATAATCTAGCTGTTAGAATGCTGTAATGCATAACCATTGTTATACATGTAATTATTGTAACTGGTCCAGTCATCTGCACACTGATATTCTTGATTAAACTGAATGTAGGGATGATGAACTGTTTCTTTTCCCAAGAAATAAGATGGAGCAAGTCTCTTTAAAACAACAGCACTGAACTGGTATGTCAGCTTCCTACGGATTTTAATTATTTCCCCTGTTCTTCCATAATTCCTCAGTGCTCTGGCCATTTTCTGATATGTCATGATCTTACGGTTTCCCTTTCTTTCTCCCCACAGTTCTGCAAGTTTCTCCTTGTTTTTGGAGACAAACTGGAAGACACCATTTGGCTTATCCACCCATTGGATGCAATTTGCCATAGCTGGATCATACAGAGACTCGTGGAGGTATTCAAACAGTCGAAGCTTTTTTCTACCTACAAAGAAATAAAGTACAAGAGGTCAGAACAGAACTCATGCTTGTTTTAAAAGATGAACAGTTATCTTTTTCCTGGAAAGGATCTTACAGGCAAAAACATATCTAAACCTAATATCCTCTCCCAAATTAAGAGATCAGTATAAACTATTCAGTGGAAGACCACTGACAGAAAATGGGATCATTATTCTGAAACGTGGTGACAGAAAGGGATTTGGTCATTAGAGTTTCAAGAGCAGGTTATTTGGGGATCATGACAAATAACTAGTGAGTTCACTCTATGGTAGGTCTCAGAAGCCACTTCCAACAGTCTTCAGACACATGCTATGCAGATGCAAGGTGAAGGAACCCACACAGGAAATTCCATCCTCAGACAGGGGAGGAAAAAGGTTCTGGAGGGCCAGTCTGAATGTTTTTGAATAAAGGGTTTCCCTGTTCAATCAAAACTCAAAGATTTTGAGATGGCTCAATTTTGTCAGGTTTGTTTCAGGAATGTTTTGGGGATGCCAGGTAGTCTCTGATACAAGAAAGGGTGAGAGGGTGAGCAGGAAAAGCAGGCTAGTTTTTAACCAGAAACCTCATGTAGTCAAGAAGGAGATAGACTTTCTGGTACCCTGTAATTTTTTAAAAATCTGAAACGTCAACTTGCATTCCCATGAAGAATAAAGCAAAATATTTGCTAGTGAACTAAGTTTTCTCTCCACAGGTTCAGTTCTCAAATTTACGTTTACTTGTAAGGCTTATTTAGTTTCACTTAGATCTCTCTTGGATCCTCCTCTCTGAAGTATTTCTAGTTCCTGTCACAAAGCCAAGGGTGATCAAGAAGCTGCCGTAAGGAGGAAGAATTTAAGATTATGAAACAAAGAGGAACATTTTGCAGAAAGGAGAATCTATGCAGAAGAATGTCTTCCACTTTAACTGAAGTGGAAACAAGCAGCTGCACCTAAGGTTCGTAAAGTCTTGTCTTGTGTGGCTATTTTAAACTAGGAACAGGGGAAAAGTGACAGTTGCTAAGGAACACTGAGGTCAAGACAAGACATCTGGCAGGGATGACAGTAATTCTGTATCTGGTGATAAGGAAAGAGGAGAGAAGTAACAGACTGGGAAGAAGAGAAACCTGAAATCAGAGGTACTTTCCAAAAAATTAATAAAGTTTCATTATCTAAATAAAAATTGGCCTGTGACTGGTAGTACATATTCTACTAGAAATACAGATAATATTACCAAGATGAGAAGCTTATAAGTAAGCCAGTGAAGGCCACTGCTTGGTCACAGTAGACACTTCTTAGTAGGCAACCTCCTTAAGTCCTCTCAAAGCTTAATTATCCTATAAACCCATGGCAGAACAAGTAAGATTAGGGAAAATCCACAGATTACTGTGGATTGAATTTTGGCTGAAAAAGGATAGTGTAGCCATGCCTGCAGCAGCACCTGATTTCATGCTGTCTGCCCTCTTACATCCAGCTGTTATTTCTGCCTAGGCTTTTATTTCTAGACATAGCACCTCAAGTTGGTTGGAGATGCTCATTTGCTATTATGTGTTTATGCAGCAATGTTTCTAGAGCTCAGCTGTTTTCTCCAAAGTGTTACACAATGTGGATGCACCAGTTTAAGCTGGGGTTAGTTTACAGATCTTCGTACTGCACTTCATTGAGCAAGCTAGTGTTGCTCAGTACCAGGCCCTAAACATCAATCCAAGCTACCAGGTGAGTGCCTGCATGTTCCTTTTGTGGTGACTGGGGAGAAGCAGGTTCCCCCAGAAGGTGTTTCAGAGTATCTGCATTAGATTTCTGTGGTGAATTGTCCTGAAGCAGCCTAGTTCTCTCAGGGAGAATGCATCTAATTCAAATGCATTTCTGAAGTACCTTACTGAGCTTTAGTTCAGATCATGGAATGGTCTTGATGTGCATGACCTGCACTCTTTTTGGAGGAAACCTAACTCAAAGGATACTTTGCAGAAGTGTATCTAAGTCACTACACTTTTCATAACTTGCAGCCAGCCTAGAGACTGCCCTAAATAAACCTTTGTGAAACACTTTAAATGCAGGATTTGGGGCCTCAGTACTGATTGTTTTATCTACAGATTTGTTCCTAAAGGGCCACACTACTTGCTAGTGTACAGAAAACCTTTCATGTCTCAATAAGAAACTAAGAGGACTAAATTTATTCAGGTATAGTGGAAATAGTACCCTAAATCAAAGATTCTGGCACAAGTATCAACATGGACACAAAGAAACCCAGAATAGGACACAAAATAACTGCATAAGAATAATCATCCACTATGATAATTTGTTCAGCATTGCCTTCTGGGAAAGAAGCCTGGTAACAATGTAAAAGAAATAGGAAATAGGAAATGCAGTTTAACAGAGCAGTAGTAACTTAAGGTGAAATCAGATACTGACACATAAAATTCCCCAGTGCAACACTAAGACTTATAAAAGCAACATTTCTGGATTGAAACATTCTCATTTGCAAAGGTCAATATCAGATATTGGAAGCACAGAATGTAAAAAAGAGAGGCTACTCTTCCCATTGGCCAAGGAGTCTGTGAAAGTAATAGTAGTAGTAGTAGCTATTAAGCAACAGAGACCACAGTGTTCAGCATCAATGGGAAGAGACAACACCAAAAACTGACACCCTGTGGTTAAAGTTGAGAGAAGGGGATTTCAAAAAGTGGGTAAATCAGGAAGCCACTCAAAAGTAGGTAAAACAGCTCAGAGTGGAAGATGTGAAAATCTCATCTAGCAGTCATAGAAAGGATGCTGAGTTCCACCAAAAAAAAAAAAAAAAANACAAAAAAAAAAAAAAAAAAAAAAAAAAAGACCAATGTCACCCAACCAATTCTTTGCAAAGTATTCAAGTAAAGTCAACTAAAAGAAGCAGAAGAAGAGTTATAAAAATGCACACTGGTGAGAAAAGCTAAAAGGTAATCTGAAAAGCAAAGAAAGACAGGTATAAAATCAGGTACAGAAATATATGTAAAAAATATGTATAAAAATACAAAATCAGGTGTAAAATACCTTCAGGAAAACCACTGCTCATGGACCACATGAAATAAAATAAGTTGTGTGAGTGCATAGAGATAATATCAATAGCTAGATTTACTTCCCTGCATTAGATTTCATCTGAAATGATTTGGAGTAAAACTAATCTCTAGTTTGTTTTTCCATATACTAAACAAACGAGTTAATAATAAATTTGTCAAATCTTATAAGATTTATCAGATGGGAATTGAACATTACCAGTTGTATTCTAGTTATTTTTAAATGTTCACTTATTTTTTCCTGTTAAAAGTTAAAAAAACCCAAACAAACAAACAAAAAAAACAAAAAAAAACCCCCCAAAAACCAGGAAAAGGAGAAAGCATGGTTTGCCAAGAGATTTTTTAAAGTAACATAATATATATATCAAGATATGATCTTTCTACAGACCTTTTCCTGCTTTTGGCTGTCCAGCAGCAGCATGCATTCCTTGACTTTCTGGAGTATTCTGCAGTGTATGGTAGACAGTCTCATCTGCATAAATATCCGCTGCACTGTTCTTCAAGAATTAAGACAACAAGAAGTTACTAATAGAGTACATTCTCTGAAGAAAAAGAAAGTTGTGGTAATTAATTGCCTGAAGCCTTCAAAATATAACCTTCCATCACCTCATCCATGGAAGACTTTTCTCAGCCACAAAGGCATGTAGTGTAATGTACCAGTAACAAGCAGCACTAATTTATGTGCAGGGGCAAGAACTGCCCACCAGGGGAGAGACTAAGAGGGAAAACAGCACAACTGCCTCACTCTGGACCTTCAACCCTTCTGCTGGAAGCAGAGGAGGAACAGTTTCAAGAGTTAGCAAAAAACAAGGGCCACCTGGACAGTGACCCCTACAGGCTCTGTTGTTTCTGTCATGTTGACATTAATCTGCTGGTTGAAAATGGAATCTATTTATCTGAAATTATCTCCCCTGCAATATTCATTTTCCATCATTTCAGGAGGCCACACTGCCTGTGTTTTTAAGAATGAATATATACTCCATTGGCTGAAGCTGAGCTCAGAGTTCAGACAATGCTAGTCTTTCCAGAACTTTTAAAGCAAATGCCTGTTGGAGAAATCAAAGTCATGGCACCTTTTCACAGTGGCAAAAGTTATGTCAAGGTTGGAAATTGTTGTTCTCTGCTTGTTGCCAGGTAATACAAAGAAACCCTTTTCCCTGTTGTACTAGAAGGTTTGTTTGTTACTTGTCATGTTACATGACAAACCACAGAAGAGCACCAGAGGGAAACAGCTGACTCCTAGAAATATATTATTAACCACATTGTGCAAATATTTCCCAAGACAGTTTCATTTGAATCATGCCTGGCCGGACCAAACTTCTGTTAGTATTAGCATAAAGATTCATAAAGATTTGTATTAGGAATCACAAATGAGCAACCAATTTTCCAGTTATGTCTGACTATTATTCGTAATGAGTTCACTTACAATCACATTTCTCCAGCTATACCCTTGCTCCTCCACAGACGGTGCTGTACAGTAACTGGGACTTGCTCGGACATGGTGGTGATGGTTGATCACAGTCAGGCAATTTTTATAACCTAAGAATTAGGAGGACAGAGCAAAAACCAAGTGAGCAAAAAGGAGAAAAGAGGAAAAAAAGCAATTTTTTTAAGATAAAATGTCAGCTATTTCATAGCATCCTGGAATTATTTGGTTACTAGAAAACAGAGGGCAAAACAGATCACCAAATGATGAATTGGATAATTAGAGACTCCTATAATACATGTAGAAAGGAAAAGGGACTGTCACACAGTTCTGCAGTTCATTAGTCAGAGTCTCCAATGTGAATGAAGTAAAGGTGCATCAGAGCATCTGCAGTGCCTGAAAGAATGACATGGAAGGAACCCAAGAACTTAGGATATTTAAAAATAAGCAGGGGAGAACATCAGATTAAAGACACTTGGAAAAAATTACACACTGCAGGAGGTCAGAAGAAGATTTTGGAGGGTACGGGTGCATCTATTGCAAGTGGAAATGTGGGTGCAGTTCTGGGACATACTAAACACTGCATTGCAATTGTTTAATGCCTCTCTCCATTGTCCTAACAACAGATACAAGCAAGAACATTGCAAGTACTCATATACAGTGAGTCCTTCAGCATGTATGAATTCCCAGTGCAGTGGAGCCAAAAATTTTGTTAACCATAGCTGAATATATGGACCTTATATGGTCTTATTTAAATGTCAGTTCATAATAGATAACATGTAAATGCACCTCCTTGTATGAAATGCATTTCACGCAAAAGACAGTAGATATTTTGTTCTGGACTTAGAGGCTTTGTGATGTAGCCTCCTATCTTCCTTTCCTTCCTTTTCTGTTTACAGTGTAAAAACAACAAACACAGATTTTAAATTTTACAGCTTTCTTTCATTTTAAGTTTTGTAAAGTATAAAACACATGAAGTCAAGAAAAATAATTTTCTAAAAATTATCCAGACTCAAATTATAAATCCCGCATTAAAATATTTAAAATGTATATATTAATGTAAAAGAAATGTGGAAATTAATGTCACTTGCTGGTATTCTTCTTCTTTTTTTTTTTTTTTGCATTGGAGTTCACTGTTATGTGAGCTTATTCACAGCATAGCAGAAGAACATTTTTAAGTTACAGCATTAAAACTGGAAAATGGCTGTTGCACTATGGTCATATATCCTCTGATTATAGGAAATCTGAGCTCAATGCACCTGGGCTAGTACTGGAGGGAAGACAGAGAGGGCCAGTCTAAGAGTTTCCTTGTGCTGTGACCTGCAAGATACTCACCACACTGAGCAGTACTAGTGGAGGGGTGGAAACCCTCCAAATATCCTTGGGCCTCCTTTTCTTCCTCCCCAAACATCCCTCTGCTCTTCATTAATCTACCTCTGGGAAATTACTCTCCCACTTATATGTTTCAAGATGTACTTGCCTGTAAAAATACAAAGTGGTGAATGAAGTGGAATAAGGGTCTCTTTTACCTGGTGAATACTGCATTTCTCTGTCACAGTGCTGCTGCAGTACTTCTAGTGCATCTTCAAAAGCCTGGCCCAGGATGTCTTGGTTAGGAAAACTCTGCAAGAACATTTTTCTGTCAGGAACTAGAAAAGACCATGCTGGTTCTTTCTACATTGTCAATCAGAAAATCCCAAATTAAGTGATTTTGTAGAATACACATCTTCCTGGCACAGGTATTTTTCAGGCACTGAGACATTACCATAATCTTTTACTATTATGAGAAAGTTCTCACTCCTTTGAGAAGTCTGTTTGAGATCAGTGGGACAACTCACATGGGTAACACTGCTCACTTGGTCAAATGTTTCAAAGTTCATTTCCTTAATTTGCAACAGAAGTTTATATAAAGGGTGTTACTGCTGGTTTAGAGTTTTATAGTCTGTAATACAGATGTGTACATATTGGTGTGTAACACGATTTATGAAGCCAAAGTTATCATTCAACAACATTGACATGACAATAAATACTATGCACAATTTCTGAAGCAGTTATGCAGAGAATATGTTACACTGTGTTAGTACAGAAAACCAGGTGAAATTTTCAGAAAACTGTTTATTATAATTTTAGCACACCTTATTCTAAAAAGCTAAAATATCCCTCCAAATCCGAGTTTGACTAAGAGTCTTCTGTAGCATATTCAAAATACTCAAAAATGAAAGAGAATAAAGGCATTGTAGACTTACCATTATTTAGATATCAAAACTTGAATCCTGTTCAAAAGAAACAATATTTTTATAATTGCATACTTCAAAATAAAAAATAATTATCTGAATATAAATAAAACTAACTAAATGAAACAAGCCAGTATTATTTCCAATTATGAGGTAAAATATGTTTATAACACAGATATATTATTTCAAGCTGGTATTTAAATACTTGTGACATTGTACTTTGATTTTTTAAATTCATGGTATTTTTTGCTACTAATCTTCCAGTTTTATTAATACTGTAGCTTTGAAATTATTATCCACATAATTTTTAATACATTTTTAAAGACATTTTGAAGTGAAAATGCGTTATTGTTGACATTGAGTCCTAGTTACCATAACTGGCAATTCTCCCAGAGAAAATACTGACCTGCCTTAAATGCAAGTGTTTAAGTCCCTTTGGTTCACAGCCAGTTGAAACAAGGTTCTTTCTTACTGCAGATTATCATATGACTGTATATGAACATACACAAACACTCAGACTAATTGTGAGTTCCAGAAGCAAATTTGATTGTTTAATAAACAGTGTAAATAGACATAATTTCAGCCAGTTTAATATGGATTATACTTTATATACATTACTCGAAACATATCCCTAGTACTTCTTTTTTAATTTATATTTCTTACAGAAAACAGTAATTAGGTTTTGTTGTCTTGCAAGTTTTTTTCCTGTTATAATTTAAATAATTATTTCAAAATTGTAAATATAATAATCATTATATCAGTGTTTTACTCATTAAATGTTTGACTATTTTGTGTTATGTTTTAGAATACCAAGGAGAGACAGAATACATAACTGTTACGAAGGAAGAATTTTATTCAAGGCTAATCATGAATGTTCTAACCCAGCAATTATCCCTCAGGTAAGTATGTTATAGTGTACTGTCAAAATTTGCAAAAGTTTTTTAAAATCTTGATGATCAAGCATATATGATGAAATCCTAGTGATTCAGTAAATTGATCTCACTGAAGTCAATGGGACTAAACTCTTTGACTTCAGTACAACAAGCATTTCAATGAACTGATCTAATTTTATTCTAAATCCAGAACGGGCCACAATAATTGTTTAGCTGCAGTGGTGGCCACAAGTTCTTGGGGCACAGAGCTATAGAAATTAAAGACAAGAATCTGCTTGATGAAGATCCCTGCATAGTTTTTCTGTAAGCTTAAGTAATTCACTTTCCTTAAATCTATTTTGCCTACCTCAGGCTCCAAACTGATATCTGGTGACCTTGATGGAACATCTACAGTCACTGTCAATGTTTTTCAAAGCCTAAAATGTACAAGTATTGTCAAGGTACTGTTGAACTGTCATACCATTTAGACCACTGAATTCATACCAAAACAGAAAAAGTCACCTTCAATAAGCTTAAAAAAAATTCTGGACACTTACCTAGAATTTCAGCTCCACACACAAGACAAGAATCTATCTGGTTTGTAAATGAAAGACTGAGTTCCCACAGCAATGGGCTGACAAAGGGGCTGCATTAAATAGCTGATTTTAGGGAAGTGTTTTGGCTAGGGAATTTTTTTGAGAGTATAGGTACAGAAAACTGCTAGCATGGCCCTTCATTCTGCTCAAAAGAGAGTGATTTATACTGATACAGTAAAATTAAATGCTTTAAGTATTGTTTAAAATGTGGTTTTTAAGCACCAGGAGAGATTCCTTTTGGCTACGGCACCTCCTAACAAATCTGTCACTGGTATGGCAGTATGGTGAATCTAGGGCAAGACCCTACATCCCTCATCTGTCCCAAATAGATTGCAGCAGACTTAGAGGATTTATCTGAACCTTCTTGTTAGCTCAGGGTAAGAAGTGGACTAAACTAGACCTCAAAATAAGAATTTGAAGGAATTTCAGAATTCTTCTTCAACGCTCATGTTTGTAGCCCAAGTCCAGATCTAAAGCATTGATTAAAGCATTCAGTACAGATTCAGTCAAGATGTAGTTGCCAAACACTTTCTGAGCAGCACCAAGAGCTGATGTTGCATCCCACAGGAAGGAAACTTTATGTTTTTCAGTACAAAACTTCTTATTGCTGATATAATCTAATCTGTGCCATAGCTCTTTCCAGTCAAGTTTTTCAGAGGCACATTTTGCAGAATTTCCTCAGGATTTCCCATAAAACCACTGTAAAATTGTAATTATATCTTACATTATTTATCTATACTCCCTCAACCAAGAACCTAGTCAAGAACTAGCCTGGTTATGAAAACTCAGTGAAAGCAATTTGAAGTCAATGTTAGCATCAACTATTTCTGCTCATTTCAGATGTAAGCAGCCTTTTCAAAATTTGCACCACCAAGTTTCAGAACATCTTTTTAGTGAAATACATTAATACATGTATGTCTTTTTTTGGACTTCAAGTTCTATTTTGCACTACTTCTCTGGTGTGAATTTGGCTTATAAAGCAAAATTAACTGGCTAATGTAATTTTAAAATATCAAGTTGTGACTCAGTACTGGATTTCAGGCCAAAATACAACTACACAATTAATTTCCTTTCCACATACAGTTAGCTTTACTTTGAAACATGGAAAACCACAAATTTCGTCATTCAGTTCTTTCCTGAAGTAGAAATATGCATTGGATTTAAAATGATGAATGGCTTCAAGATTCTACCTAGGATCATTCCCAATGAATTATGTCCTAATAGGCCCTCTCATGCTGCAATCTGACCTGCCTGCTCCTACATCTCTACACGAAGCTGGGCAGTTAATGTTCTGGCCTCCTGTGCTCCTCTCTCATCCTGGTTCTGAAACTGCAGGGGTGGAGGAGGGAGGTCAGAGCTGTCTTGTGCTGGTCACAGGCAGTTCCATTGGTTCAGCAACAGCCCCAAAGTGGAGCCCATCAGCCATATATGTGTTGCCTCGGCGAAAACATACTGAAGAAAGGAAGAAAATGCCAAAGGGGAGGAAACAAACCTGTGAGAAAACATGAGAGGAGACAAGGAGAGAACAAGGGAGCCAGGCAATAAGGATAGAAACAAGGGAATGAGGGGATAAAAAGGTCAGAGGAGTTGGAGGTGTTCCATAACTGAGCAGCCACAACCCAAAGAAAGTGTGGCCCACAGAGGGACCACACCAGAGTAGAGGAAATTAGTAAGAAGGAAGCAGCAGTGGAGAAAAGGGTGAGAAACAAGGAAAGGCAGACAGAAACCACTACATCTTGACCCCAAACCCCTGTGCCACTCATTGCCTCACCAAAGGAACTGAGTGTAACCTGTGGAGATAACAAGAGGGGAGGAGATGTGTCTGGAGTGCAGTTGAGCCTGGGAAAAGGGAAGGAAAGATGTTTTAATGTTTGTCTTCTTTGCTTCCCAATACCTGAATCAGCAAATAAATGAACTATAGCAACAAGTTAAATTCCCAAAGTACGTGAGCAGCAGGTGAGTGTGTGGCTGCTGGCTGGGTGTAGTAAAAGAGGTGAAGGTCAAGAGATGAAAACTAATGGTTTTAACACTGCTATAATGATCCATCTTCCTAAACTGCTTGATCAGAAAATTCTTACTTCAAATGAGAGGCTACACCAAAAGGCAGGTCAGCAAAAGTTTGTTTTCAGAGGAAATGTGAAGGTGCAATATGTAGCACAAACACACAGCATAGAAACAAGAACAAATGCTGTCTCATTTTAAACTCTGAAACCCATTTGTACATTGAGCCTTCTAGAGTACACAAGCTTAAAGCAAGGGCTCAGCCTATCTCCCTGAGAAGCCTGCAAGGGTTCAGAAGAGGCAGAACTGAGTGTCAGCTAACACTGACTGCTCACTCCTCAGCAAATCACAGTACAGTCAAGGCTGGGAGCATGACGGCCTCTACCAAAAAATATTATTACAAAAGAAATCCTACTTCATTGGATGAGAAGATGGATTCCAGATAGAAGCCTGAGAAAGAGAACTTGGTGCTCACATTTTCATTTCTCAAACAATTTATGTGCCTGATAAGAAAATCTGAGTATCAGTTAGAAACCACAACAGTGAGCTCTTCTTCTTCCATGTTTTAAAAATAAACGTCAAACAACAGAAGGATTGTTTAAGCTTCATAACTTTCTTCCATCCTTACTTAGCACTAAAAGCAAGGTCACAGTGATGGTAAAGTTGAAGTATTTTCACTTCTGAATAAAACCCTAAACTAAAGCACAAAGACTCTTGCATGAAGCACTGTTCAAATGTAGAATAAAAACTTGAAATGGTCAGGTTTTTTCACCAGCCATTTGTAGATTTCTCAGGTTTTTTTGAACATCAGGCAATTTGTAACTGCCCAAAGAGCACAAATAGATCCCTCACAATAGAAGGCACTTCATTAAAAAAGAAAAAATAGGACTGGTTGTAGAAATTATTCTGTCATGGGGACTCATTTGCCCACACCTAACAGACTGCCTACAAGCTCAAGAATCTCTGAAAATTGCTGAATGTGACAGCCACAGAGAGCTTCTGTGTTTATATACTTGTTCTGGCCCTTGTCAGATGCCTTTGCCACTCCTTGTCTGGCCATGCAGGTCTGTAATAATCTTTGTCTTGAATCCTCATGGGTGTAGATTCACAATAATTAGACAACCACAGATGCTGTGTCCCTGAAAGTGGAAAAGTTGAGAGGTCTCACGCCTGTGCTCACCACATCTAACCAGGTCAACCAGTGAACTTTCAAATCTCTGCCTTTATGCTCCTTCTGGTCTGCTCCATTCAAGGTTAAAAGGAAACTGGAAAGTTTCTTGTATCAAGGATGCAACCTTTTCTCTAGGCAGGAAGAACAGGGATCAACAGATGGAGAGCTCTCTTACATGCAGTGTGCAGTGGTAATCCAGGCATGAGTGTCTCACTGTGAACCAGTCTGCAGTCTGAACTTCAAATTAGTGGGCTCAGAAAATCCCTGAATTCACATTCCCAGCTCCAGAATGTTAAGAAAACTCTCCTTATAAAAATCCCCAAAACAATCAAACCTGAACCACCAAACAAACACAAAATGGAAATAAATGTAGTTTAGTACTAGCCTAAGTGTGTTATTGTTCACTATGATTTTGGTCAGATAATTTAGTGCAGAATACATACACCCCCCCCCAAACAAACTGAAAGGGAACATAAAACAAACAAAAAATCTCAATTGTGGCATAATATCATATAAGCAAACCAGATTATGAAAACAGGTATAATAATTCCATTCGTGTTGGGAGAGTTTAGTGTATACATTTCAGCAAACACATTTGTTTATTCAAATACCAGAAGAGGAGGGTATATAATAAATGCAAATGCTTCACTTCCCTTACAAATTATTCTACAAATGGCAAACTCTCTGCAATGCAAAATATAGACCTTTATTGTAATTGATGGAGTTATAGTATTGGTTTCTCAGCTGGTGGAAATAGGAATAGAGCCGCCAAAGCCAAAGGATCAGTGATTTCTACAAACAGATTCTGGCTCACAGTTAACACCAGTATTATTTTTTCACTACAGTAAGGGGAAACCTGCTGTGCCAGCACTAACATTATACATTCTTCCCTGAATTCCTTATCTGTTTTAATTCTTTGTCTGCCTCATAAAGTATTACAGTTGGTTAATTCTTGTAAGAGCTCTTTATAGTTATTTACACAGCATGATTTTTTAAAAGAGCTTTGTTCAGCCATTATCTCCAAGTCCGTCTTACGTATGGAGCTTTTTATCTTAAGAAAGGAAAAAGATATTGAAAATGTTTTACAAATGGAATTTTAAACCTAAAATGAGAGATTATCTTGATCAGACTCATTTCCTTACCTCTAAATATGAAACATTTGCATATCACATTGAGATTCCCATCTCAATGCAGAATCCATTATGATCCAACCTTATGATTTATTTATTTGATTATTTATTTATTTGGTTAACGTACATCAGTAACATATTTCACTTAGAGACATCAAATAATTACAGTCATAAAATTAGGTTTTTTGATAAATAATTGCAGAGGTTAGGTCTAAACATAGAATTGCCTCTCTTGGGGCCTAAAAAGAGAAGTGCAGCATGAAGGCTGAAGTTGCGTGAGTGAGCAGATCAACTCTTCAATGGAAAACCCACATCTAAAGCCCCCATTTTACAACTAGACCCCGTGTATTGGTCCAGTTGCTCATGTCAGCAAGGCTTCTCAGGAAGCTTCTTCTTTGGCTCCATATAACCAAAGGAAGTGAGTTTCTGCTGGGAAGCCCCGTTGAGATAGAAAACCAGAAACCACAACAGAAGCATAAGGAACTAATAACAAAATGTGCATTGGAAGAAAACCAAGGACAACCCTAACTAAAAGAAGATTCTAAAATGAAATATGAAATAATTATTTTGATTAATTTTTAGGTATAATGAGGACTCTCTCAAATATTAGGATAATTAAAATATTATATCAATAATATTTCCCAAAACTATAAGAGCAAGACAGGAATAATGTGAGAGTATTCCATAAAAATAGCAATGGACAAAGGAAAGACTTCTATGATAGATCTTGTTCTAACAATGAGCAGCTGGTGAGAATGTGAAGCTCGAGAGTGGAGAATGGATCAAAGGTAAAAATGAAAGTCTCTTATTGAAAGAGAAAGCATATAGAATGAGGAACACAATATTTTAATAACCCTTAATGGTGAAACTGGGGAAGCCAAATATGAACTAACAATTTTCCAAGTAACTGAGCTATTTGTGGAAGAAATACGCTTTCAGATTCGAGGAGCATCTAGATCATACAGGATTAAATCAATCCCCCATTTCAATTCCATTCCTCCTAAATCATAAACCTTAGAGTTGAAAAATAAAAAACTAGGTGACAGAGTCTTTTGAACTCCAAAGAATGGAAAAGCTGGAAAGACAGACTGCATCTGCAGTCATATTGCAACCTAGAAAGCCTGCCTCTCCACAGCATAATCTTATGGCCAGGTCAGTAAAAAGCAGTTTACAATTTAGGCACTGAAATACACATGCTTTGGTGTCTCCAGAACTCAAAACTTTGCTTTCTTCTCAAGCCCCTGGAGGTGGTTTCGTATTTCAAATTTGAATAAGTGGCCACAGCACCACGCAGTAAGTTAAAGCACTTTATCTAGCTAGTAAGAAACAAGCTGTCTGAGGTCCCAGCCCCTTCTTTTCTTTCAAAGCCCCACTGAGGAGCAGGGCAGTGGTGTGTATGACAGCTGAGTTATTGCAGTGCTGCCCTGGACAGTAGCAATGTGGATTCAGTTGCTTCCACAGCCTCAGAAGTTTAACCTCACCTTCTGCACCAGCCCTGAACAACAGACCTATTTGTTAAACCCAGGCTGTGACACATCTTCACCCAGTGATCCACTGTGCACAGACCTTCTTGTGGCTTACATATTTGCTTTCACTAATTTGTTATTCTAACATTCATATGAGAAAAGCAGAATAATCACTAATAGCTATTATCAAGTCTCAGAATATGTTGATTTTAAAGGACCTGCATCACGGTTTTGGAGACAACAATGATATTTATGACCAAACAGATGTAATTGGAAAAAAATATTGGACAGAGATTTAAAGAAGAAGGAAGTCTTAGAAACTCTGTAGCAGATGAAAAGAAATCTACAATTAGAAGACCTGTAGCAGACATATAGAAGCAAACTGTATAAATGTAATTGAGTGCTAACATTTAAGACAAGATACATACCAGGTTCAGGCACAGCGACCACATAAGCATCTCTTGAAGCACTGTATCTGTAGTTGTTTAACAGGAATTAAAATCAACATCTACTATTGAAAAGGCCTCACATTTTCTTTAAATCCTCTGTAAATTACCACCAATGGAAGAACATGCCTATAACAAAAAGCTGTGTAAGCAACTCACAGGGCTAGCTTGGAACTCCCAAGTCTATTAGGGATAGCAATAATAAGTGCACTATTAATGATATTATGCATTATAAGAATACAACATGCTTTTTCAGTGTAAGAATACAAGCTGATCTTCACCTTAAATGAAATTTAACACTCTACAAGATACTAGTATAAGGCCTATGAAGTATATGTATTTCATTTATAACTTCAAAATAGGCAGAAATTTTATGAGACAGTATAAAAGAAATAAATCGTCACTTCAAAAGGGAAAGAAACGTTTTGAATACAAATAAGAGCTTTCTGCATCACCTTTCATAGAAAATGTGCAATTTCATTGGAAGACCAAGAACTAGAAAAACCAACTGTATGTTGGCATTAAGGTCCTCAAAACTGAAAAGATAAAATGTTTTGGGCTTTTGACCAAAACATGAAATGTTACATAGGAGTTTTTCTCCAGCTATTTGAGCTGCAGGTACTTTTGCCTTAAATAAATATAAATAGGGTACCCTGACAGCCTGGCTTAAATTCCACCATGTGCAACAGGAAGGTCAGCTGCCCTTCCCAAGCAGATGAATTGCAAAGTGATATATGCTCCTATTTTTATTATTAAAGCAAAATGTGAGATCACATTTTGACATCATTCCAATGCAAGCTATTACCTACTGCATGATTGGTACCACAAAGTTAAGAAAATGTTCAAGCATGCAAGCACCAAAAGCATAGCTGTTTGAGCCTCTGACAGAATGTTCATTTTCAGGGACAGACATATACATTTAGTCCCACCAGGGAGCTGGGCAGATATTTCCTTCCTACGCAGGTCATCTGAAATGAAGGAAGCTGTAAAGTTGTGAGAAAAAAGGCAAGAAATAGTTGTGAGAGGTAACCAGTAGGTAAGTCCACTTGGAGATGCAAAAACATATCTGACTTTCTAACAGAATGCTCTGAATAAAAGTAGTTAGACTATTAAAGCCATTCTTGGTGTTACGATTGCCATATAACAAAAAAAGTCAAACCAAACCAACCAACCAACAAATCAAAAAAAAATAAAATTTCCAGAACTTTCTGCCTTTATTGAAGGAGTAGAATGAGGTCAGATTTCTGCCAGAACTCTAGATTTAAAAAATACACTTTAAGGAACTGCAGAGTAGTAAAGGAAATTCTTTAAAAATAGAATTCCCGTCACTACTATACTCTGAAGGTGACTGAAAAACAGCTGTCCCAATGCTTTGATGAGGCAAACAGTTGTGTGGGCATAAAGTGCTTTGACTAGCAAATAAATGCTTCCTATATTATCAGGAAAGTGCTGAAGAAGTACTTTTGGGGATTTTTACAATCTACTGTCAAAGAAATCCTGTATCTTGATGGTAGGGTAGGAGGCATGTCAGTAAAATTGGTTCCTGATCTGGAATCTTCTTTGAAAGTNCTAGGATGTAGCAGCTAAAGGTAATACAAAGGAAACTTTAAAAAAAATGAAATTAATCAAGAAGTGGAATAATGGAGTTATAAGCTAAGGCTCTTGGTTACCTGTTTTATGAATGTTTTATTAAGCTGTTAGGCACCTAAGTGCATAATTCAGTCACACACAAAAATATTGAATAAAGACAGGATAGGCTTGATTTAAAGTAGCTTCTTTAAATATCACTTCAAAGATAGAGCAAGAGACTCAGTTCTAGAGTATATTCAGAGGTGTCCTGAAACTCATGCCTAATCAGAAGGATATTTTTAACTTAAAACTGAGTATTTGGTTAACATGCCTGGGCAAGTTGAGCTCCTGACTACTGCATGGTAAGAGGAAAAGCCTTGCATTATAGCTCCCCACAAAGATGTCAAACACCTCACAGAAACAAATACAAGTAAGATTCCAGGAAGGCAGCCTGCAAGTTACATTGTTAACAGGATTCCTAAAGGGAGAATGACAAACATTCTACATCAATCTTCAAATCAAATAGTATTTTTCACCTGTCTGACATACTTTTCTCATTTTAAGACAAAATCTTAACATTAACTGT